>JAHTLZ010000129.1:83312074-83335558 GCA_023846285.1 Phrynocephalus versicolor | reverse complement strand
GTTCCATGCTGTCCCATAATTTCTTGCTCTTATCTACCTACAAACCACGTTCCCTTCTTCTCCTATAATCACTACTTTGGTAACACAGGTCAAGTTTGAATGGATATATAAAAATATCTATTTTCATCTTGTCTGCTGCTCCTTGCTGTCTTTTGGTTTTGTGGTTTTCTCTGATTCAGCCTTGTCTAAGACACCTTCCTTTTCTTTAATAATGGACTTAGGAGGAAATGCAGTTGCTCTGCATTTCCTCCTTTGTGGTATCACTTAACTCTTACAAGCCTCAGTGGGGCATGCTTTCTGTTGCTTAAATGGTCTCTCTACTTTAGATCCCCCTGCTTGACAGCCCACATCTGGTCGCAGATAATTCCTTTGGAAAGTCTGTAAGATGGCCGAGATGCATATGAGGAAATCTCTGCCCCTCCCCCCAAGTGTTCCTTTGCACCTTACTGGTTTATTATTAGGGCAGCTCATTTTCCCGTGTTTTGTATCGCCCCCCTCTCTTTCAAATCACATTTGATCTGGAATGAGTTGGACGTGCGTAAAGGCCAAGCAACTCTAAATTGGTATGTTCTTGAAACTGGAAACTGGAGAGCAAAACACACTCTAGAAGGTATACAGTATATATATTATAATTCTGGCCTCTCTACTTGAACGTCTGCCCCAGTATTTTTACTGAGAGATACCATTAGATTTAAAATACTACAAATCATAATGGCTTTGATGCCTTCATATTTATTGACATTATAAAAGGTCCAAAAAAAGAGATAGGATAGACACAGAAAACAATTAACATAATTAATTCTTTTCCCCAATAAATAAATTAATTTACTCTAATTAAGTAAATTACAGCACTATTGCAGCTTAATGAGGAATGACTTATTTATTTTGCATTGTAATTACAACATCAGCTACTTCTTCAGTAAATAAGAATGCTAGGAAAGAGTATCCCCCCATGACTTTTTGAGTTTGTTTTGAGAAAGGAGGAATTAATAGCCAAATCTTCTTATATAGCAAAGTAAATGGAGATGAATTGTCCCATTAAGAAATCTGGAGACATTTTCAGTGGCAGAGTCATACAACTTAGTATGCATCTGATAATGTTTATAGCAATTCCTCAACCTGGGGAAATTCATCTCCCAGAGTTACACAGTTTGTGCTATTCCAGCATAGTTAGATAGATAAACATTTATGTAAATAAATAAATAAATAAATAAATAAATAAATAAATAAATAAATAAATAAATAAATAATAGGATATGGGCCAATTGGTTTCCTTTTTAAAAAGTGACTGTAATGATAACTAACTTCTTTTGAGGCCTTGGATGTGTTTTTTGAACAAGTAACTTGCCAAGCTCTGGAGCTGTGGGCCAAAATGAACTCGTCTCCAGTCTACCTTGCTAATACCTTGGTGCCCACAGTTGAGGAAGAGCCAATAGCGTGCAGCTCCGTATAGCCCAACACCTGAAACATCTCATACTCCTTGTCTGCAGTTTAGTGAGAGCACATTACACTTCTTTAAAAAGTCACTGGGATGTTACAGTTGCCCACACAAAGATAAATTCCTTTTCAAAGTTACAGTCTTGCACTAGGATTTACCATAGGATGTGATTGCAAATGAATAGTTCTTTTCTATCCAACATATTACCCATAATGCAGGAGAGCAAGAGGTTCAGGGCAAGCAAAAGAGATGAGGGCACCCAATGTGTGTATCTTACCTAACAGTTGTTCCTCCCAGGCAGAGCAGCTGAGGGTGCCGACTCCAAAGGAGATCCAGAAAACATCTACTAGGAACTGGGCCTTCTCAGTGGTGGCACCACGCCTATGGAACCAGTTGCCCTCAGATATTTGCTTAGCCTCTACTCTGCAGGCCTTTAAAAGACAACTAAAGACTTGACTCTTTAGACTGGCTTTCCCCATCTACTGACTACCATAGCCATTGATCAGTCTTAACCCCACCTCTGTTTTTGTTGTTCTTTTATGTTATCTTTGATTTCAATGGGCCATTGCTTTGTTAATCATTATTTATTTGTATTTTTTACTATGTTTATTTCCATTTCCATTTTGTATATTGCATATTGGCTTATTTATGTTTAAATTTTGTAAACTGCCCAGAGTGACCTCTGGGCCAGATGGAGCAGTATATAAGTCAAATAAATAAATAAATAAATAAATAAATAAATAAATAAATAAATAAGCTGTATTTCTTTCCATTGACTGAAGTGTCGTTATGCACATTTTCTTTCTAGTTGTTTGTATTTTAGGCATTCACATTTCAAAATCAGCATAATTGTATAACATTCTAAAGTTGTGTACTTTCTGTCTCTGAAATGGACCATAAGCCTTGCTATATGTGGAGCTTGAAGTGACTTGCAGCAGGCAATGCAATTATCTGTAATTAATTTTTCTTTTGAGTGCTGAATAGAGATGGGCACGAATTGCAAAGCTGGTTCTGGTTTGTTTTTTTGACCAAATAGATGTTCGGTGCTTCTGAGCCTCACCTCCTTCGGCAGATGCTCACTCAGAGGCAGCACCTGGAAGGGGCAGGTGAGGGAAGCACTGGAAAATAGAGATGGGCACACACACAAAAATGAAATGCTGTTTTGTCATTGCATTTCATTGTTCGTTTTGTGCTCATTTCTATTTTTCAGTGCTTCCCTCCCCCGCCCCTTTCAGGTGCAGCCTCTGAATGAGTGCCTGCCAAAGGAGATGAGGTTTAGAAGCACCAAACATCTGTTTGGTTGAAAAACAAACTGGTACTGGTTCGCCAATTCAGGCCCACCTCTAGTGGTGAGCAATGTAACCAGTGCTTTAAAACTATATTTTAAGATGTAAAGAGTCACACCTAAATTACTAAGGCATAACACGCAACACTGGGAAGTTATTTTCAAAGGGCATTTTAAGGCATTTTTGAAGCCACATTGACAGGAACTGTTCAGGTTTTATGCCATTATCTTAGGAATACTAGCCAGATGCAAATAACGGTGAAGGCTTCAGGAACACTTCAACCCTCAGATTCTGTGTTAATTCACAGGCAGTCAGATATTTCTGTGAAGATTCTCAGTCATCCATGTGAGTTTATCTGGTCATGGCAACTGGACTTCTTTTCTCGATAGATTGATCTCTCACAGGTAGTGAGTTCCCCATGTTTATTTTGTAATATTTCCAATAATTCATGACCGTCTGTTGTAACTGCAGAATTCTAGGTGACACACGCCCCAGATTATTCAGCACCTGTTATCAGTTTGCCCTAACAAGACAATCCTCCATAAAAATTACTTGAAATTTCATTTCCCTGTGTGCTTCGATATTTATTTCTGCCACAAGCTGCCACCACATACTGGGTATTTTTGAGGTCACAATTTGATTTTCAGATCCCTTTCAAAACTGGTGATATTTTTTAAATTGTTGGAAATGTCTCAAAAGTAACAATAAATAAACAAATCACAACTAGGTAACATTCAAAATAAAAAAAAACTGAGGAAACTTAGCCTTCTCCTTTGGGAATAGCTGCAGGAGATCTGATCAAAAAGTTAATGTGCAGTGCTTTTGTATTACTAACTCAAAAAACACCACTGCTTACAAAAATGGGTGCAAGAGACAATGAAATATTTTGTTAGAAAGGTGTCAGCTACTCTTACCTCTTCACAAACTTGACAAGTACATATCAAAACAATCTCTATCTATATAAGTACACTGTTTTCTTAATTATAGGGTCACTTAACTGTTGCCTTCAGTAGATTAATTAAAATAAATCAGTATCCATTGGACAATGGCCTTGTACTTGCAAATATCAGAATGTTTACATAAAAATAATGATATAAGAATGGCTGAAATCTTGTTGCTTAGTATATTAAGTCACATTATAGTAAGCCCATTGAATCAGTAGGAATTTGAAAAGTCTTCTGTAAGTTTCATTGATTCAAATGGGCCTATTAAATCATGAGGAACCTTCCTTTTCTATATACCATTGGTGGCAAAATTTTGGCACTCCAGATGTTTTGGACCACAGCTCCCGCAGACCTTTGTCATTGACAACACAGGCTTGAAATTCTGGGAGTTGTGGTCCAAAACATCTAGAGTGCCAAAGGTTCACCACCACTGCTATATACCAATCCCCATTGTTCTATCTCTTGTATAAAACTGTGTTGACTGCTACATATAGCCTTGTGGTGCAGTGGTTAAATGCCTGTACTGCAGGTAAAACTGTGCTCACGACCTGGGGTTCAATCCCAGGTAGCAGGCTCATGGTTGACTCAGCCTTCCATCCTTCCGAGGTCGGTAAATTGAGTACCCAGCTTGCCGGGGGGGGGGCAATGTGTAGCCTGCATAATTAAAAAACCGTAAACCACCCAGAGACTACCTGAAGTAGTATGGGGCGGTATATAAGCAGAACACTTTGCTTTAGAGCCAACTTGTGTCATTTTAAAGAGAATTTGCATGGGTGGGTGGGTTTAAAATAATTTAAATAAATAAATATATAAATAATTCAGGTCAAACACTGCTTTTATAATAGGATGAAGAGATAAGCAACCCAAATAAAAATATCAGCTACAGAGGAAATATCGCATATAAAATAGTGGCTGCAGATCAATCATTTACAGCATCAGAAATCATTCAAATGTCAATTTGTTTATTTTAAAAAATCTTTATAGTCTTCCTGAAGGTAATAAAAAAGACATGTTTTCTAGAGATGCAAAGTGATGAAAAAATGTGGCTTTGGTTGACCCTCCATCAAGTTTTGCTGATACACATGAGAGGTGGGCTTCAGATATTAATCGTGTACGAGGTAAGGCTATCAATGGCTACATTTAATGACCTCTAGTATTGGATATTATATGTACCCTATAATATATCATTGGTGAGAAGGAGGGTGCAGTTTGTCTAGTGTCCTAAGTGGAGATTTCCCATAGGTTTAGCATCCTGAAAACATAACTGTGGATTGGATCAGTCTGTGGCTTCCTCCAGAAGTCTATTCTTTCTTATGTGTACATACACTACGCTAATTACCTGATCCTAAACTTTCTAGGACGTCAAAGGTGAATTGGAGGTTTTTAAATAGAGGCTGAATGGGGATCTATCAGGGAAGTTCTAATTACCGATTTCTTGATTCTCCAGGAGGTTAATCTCAATGACCCTTGATGTGCCTTCAAACTCTACTGTTCTATCATCCTATTATTCCATTAATACCACAGGCTTAGTAAATAAGTATTAGTCATTGTAATAAAGTATTAGCCAGTGTAACTGCTACAGAATAAATGTAAACTGATGAAAAAGTCTAGCTTTGAAAGTATACTAGTCACTGTTTTCTCCACTAATTGAAATTTGTGAAGAATGCTTCAAAGCAGCCCCATGTCCCGACCTTGATATAAGCAGTTCTCATGTCCCGACCTTGATATAAACAGTTTCCACATCACCAACGCATAAACTGCCTTTTCCAGTTTGCTGAAATGTTATCTCTGTGCAAGAATAAAGAAAAGACAAAATCATTGGTGGGAGTTATTAGCAGAGATGGGCATTAGTAGAGATTTGTTATTCTTTTCATTAGCTAACAAAATGAATAATGAATTAACCCATCAAAGGAAAATGAAATGAGACAAAATGGAGATTTCCATTTATGTTTCATTCCGTTTTTTGTTCCCCTGTCTCTTACCTTGCCATCAGCAGTCTCCTCACCTGGAACTCCGGCAGCAGCAGCGGGCCAGGAGTATAAGAAAAGCCCCACATCGGGGACTTTAATTAATTAATTTATTAATTAAAAGTCCCTCCGGGCCACAGGCCAGCCGGTTTGGCCTGCGAGCCAGGAGAAAAAAAATTAAAAAATAAAATAAAACCGGGGTGCATGGCAGCTAGCACCTCTCATCTGGGTGTGGTGGGGAAGCCCCCTGGTGTTCGGGATTTTTAAAAATAAAAAATAAATTAAAAATTAAAAAAAATTAAAAGTGCTGACCCACCCCCTGGGGCCACGTGGTCAGCACTGTAAAAATAAAAAATTAAATTAAAAATAAAGAAAAGATAAAAAATCATTGGTGGGAGTTGTTAGGAAAGGCACTGAAAAGAAACTGGGAAGAATTTGAATAAATCTGTGGCAATGTTACATTAGATTTACTGTGAATAGTTCAAGTTAACTCATTACAAAATTGATATTATATTCTCGGAAAGAGTTACAAGAAGAACAGACATTTTCAATGTTGGTAAGTCAGTATTTTTCATGTGAAAAAAGTATTTGTATAAGCTCAAGTATGAAAGTGGAAAAAAACTGAAGGATTTAGAACTGCATTTGAATGGGTTTACTCAAGCTGATCTAATGTGCCAGTGTTCTCAACTACTACGTGACCATCAGTGTAGAGGCAAGACTCCCACAACTGATGTGGTATAAAAACCAATTTTTCCAGACTCTGTTCAGGTGGATTTTCCCTTGCGCACTCTCTCTCTCATCTCTCTCTCTCTCTCTCTCATCTCTCTCTCTCTCTCTCTCTCTCTCTCTCTCTCTCTCTGTGTGTGTGTGTGTGTGTGTGTGATAACAAGATCATGCTCTGCTTATTTGGAACAGAGTTTAGAGCACTCAAAAGAACAACTTGGAAACTGACTGAAAATATGAGTTATGTCCCCTTCTAGTTTACACCCCAATCTTTTCTTGTGATGAGCCCAGTAGCCAGTCTGAGTTTTCAGCAAATTACAGGTATTTAAGCAGCCTTACTGAATGGCAGGTTGAGAGATAATTGGCATTTTCTATCCCTCCAGGTTCTTTTGTGGCTGCTCTGACTCCTCCTTAAACTTGTCTGCAGAGCCTGTCAGCTGACGCTATAATTTGTCAGACTGGGACACCCCCAAAAGCCTGTCGAGCAGGTTCTGTAACTGAACTGAGACTGAGATGATCTACCCAGATGGCTGATTGATAGACTTGTTCAAAGGCAGCACAATCGGTGCAAGATTAATCACTCTCATGTATCCCCCCATGCAGTCTCCAACTGTGTGATCCATATCGCCCTTACACCAGTGTAAACTGAGATGTATTGCTGTAAGGGAGAGAATGATTACAACAGTTTCAGAATACCTACTATGAATCACAGGCCAAAGCAAAAACAAAAAGAAAAACATCCAAAGTCCTGGCGTTACTTTGCAATGGAAGCTCACTGAATGTGTGAGGATGGATTGGGATGGGCACGAAATAGAAAAACTGTGTTTCATTTCGTTTTGTTTTGTTTCCCCATGATTTGTTTCATTTCATTAGAAACAATATTTTTTTAAAAAAATCATATGAAATGAAACAATAACAAACCGATTTGTTACTATATAAAATGGGTCTCCTGGGTCCTAGAGGCACAAGGTGCCTCTAGGACTCACGGCACCTGTTTTACAGTGAATTGAATCCATTTGTTTTAAATGGGAAAAACCCGCCTTTTCATTTCATTACCAAAGGAACGCTGCTTCCCAGTTTCATTTCATTTCATTTAATTAGGTAACAAAATGACAAAATAGCATTTCAATTTTCATTTGGTGCCAATCCCTAATGGCCCCTCCTCAAACTGGGAAGAGATAAAAAGTGGGGTACTACAAGGCTCTGTCCTGGCACCAATGCTATCAATATTTGTATTAGTGACTTGAATGAGGAGGTGCAAGGAATACTTGCAACATCTGTGAGTGAAACTACAAATATAGCGTACAAAGCTTTGTACAAAAAGTTGTGCTCTACCCTAGAGCACAGAGAGAAACTCCTTGTTCCCTGAGCTCCTTGCCCTCTGAAGATGCCAGCGAAACTTCAGGAAGAAAAACTTCCAGAACATGGCCAAACAACCTGAAAAATTTACAACAGTTATCAGATCCTGGCCTTGAAAGACTTCGAAAATACAAAAAAGCTAAGTCTGCTGCTTATATACTCCCCATTGTGGTTTATGTTAGTTAAGCTACATATTAACCCAACTCGAGAGCTATGTACTCATTTTGCAGATCATGGAAGGGACAGAAGACTGAGTGAACCTTGAGCTAGTTATGTTGGATTGAACCCCAGATCCTGAGCACAGTTTTAACTGTAATACAGCTGTTTACCAGTGGTTAAAATGAAATAATAAAATAAAATGAGCCTTGTGGCGCCACAAGACTCATTTAATTTTATTTTAAAATTTTATCACTGGTCTATAAAGCTATCACCTATCATCTGTTCCTACTAAATTGATGGAATTGCTAAAACTCTGGGAAATAGAAACAAAATCCAAAGAGATCTTGATAGGCCCGAGACCTGGACTGAAATAGTGGCCCTGTGTACAGAGAAATTAATGGAGCAGCTGTTGAAAGAACTGAGAAAAAAAGGTCCTTTGACCCATGAGACAAATTAAAATTCCAGGTATAGGCATTTTTCACAAGACAATTGTTTGCCTACAGCAGGGCTGTCCAACTTTGAACAGGCCAAGGTCTACTTTTTCTGGCCCAAAGTGCCTGAGGGCTACTACACTAAAACCTCTACTTATGTATTTTATCCATTCCAAGCACATGCTCATAAGTAAAAACTTTTGTAAGTAGAGCAGCGGTTTCCCATAGGAATGCATTGAAAAGCAATTAATCCATTCTGAAGGGAACAGATTTCAATGTGCCATGGCCCTTGAATTGCCCTGCTCGGCTGAGACAGTGGGCTGGCAGACCCAGAACTTTGCTGGGGCAGTGGTGGTCCTTGGGGTGGGGGAGGGAGGGGTGGAAAACTTATCCCCTCACTTTTTTTATTGATGGCTGGTGGGCTACTTTTGAACACTTCACGGGCTACCAGTAGCCCGTGGTCTACCTGTGGGGCAGGCCTGGCCTACAGGATGTGTTGCAAAAATCCATCTTACGTGGCAGGCATTTGAATTTTGTGCACCCACAATCTGGTGTGTGTGTGTTATGGGTGAATGGAATTCAAATGCCTGCTTTTCCATCCTGGCTTTCCTGACTGTGTAGCACCTGTGGATTGGGTGCTACATGGTAAGGAAAGCCAGGATTGAAGCCGCTGCCAGCCCCCCCCCCGCATTTAAATGTTTCTGTGCACAGAGCTCAAGATGAGGAGGAGGCAGCACCTCGTATGCTCACAAGCTGCTACTTTCCTTTCACCAGGCTCTATGCATGGAACCCTTGGCAAAGGGGAGGCAGTGCCTTTTGTGCTTGCAAGCTGCTGCCTTCCTTTCACCAGGCTCCGTGTACGTCCAAAGCTGCTCCCCCCTTGGTTTGATGCAGACACCCAAGCAAAGGAGGGATGGCTGCCCCAATGTTGGAAGGAGACGAGTGGGGGAGTCACCACTCCCCCACTCCCCCCCTGGGTTGGGGCAGCCAGCAACAGGGAGAAGCTTTTCCCCTTCCCCAACCCAGCAAAGAAGTGGAAAAACTTCCCCCTTTGCTGGATTGGGGGTAAACCCCTCAATCAACTTGCGGCAGAAGGAATGGATTAATTGGTTTTCAGTGCCTTCCTATGGGAAACTGTGCCTCTTAAACCCACAGAAGAAGAAAGATGACATCACAGCATCCTTCCTCATTGCAGTTTAACCCTGTGCGAGCCCAGATAAAGGGAAAGCAATTGGCTCCACGTGTATCAGACTGTTCCGAACACCACCTGGGCTTGCGTGGTTCACTTTGTAACCTACTGGTTCCAAAATGAAATACCCATGCTTACTCACCAGCTCTTGAGGTAATTGGTTCCACTGCTGTATTACTCTAACAGTTAGGAAGTTTTTGCTGATATTCAGTCAAAAGCTTAACTTGAGCCCATTGCTATGTGCTTTACACTTTGGGATGACTAAGAGCAGATCCTCCCCCTCCTCTGCATGACAGCCCTTCAAACATCTGAAATGCACTATCACCCCTTTCTTCTTTTCTCTAGGCTAAACATCCCTAGTTCTTTCAGTCTTACCTCATAAGGCTTTGTTTCCAGCCCCCTGATCTTTCATTACACTCCTCTGAATTTGTACTGATTTCTCAGCATTTTTCTTGAAACATGGTTTTCAGAATATGTAGTGTGTTACATTTTAGACACCACACTTTTAAGAAGAAGGCCGAAGACTAGAAATAAATTCAAATGAGAGCAACAAGGATTACCAGGGAATCATAGAATCATAGAATCATAGAGTTGGAAGAGACCTCAAGGGCCATCTAGTCCAAACCCCTGCCATGCAGGAAGCCCCATCACAATATTTCCGACAGATGGCCATCCAGCCTCTGCTTAGAAACCTTCAAAGAAGGAGACTCAACCACCCTCCGCAGCAGCATATTCCATTGCCGAACAGCTCTAACTGTCAGGAAGTTCTTCCTAATGTCCAAATGAACTGGAAACCAAACCCTGAGAGAAACATAGACCTCTTCCAAATCCATTATTTTCTGATCCAATTATTCAAGCTTTCCCATGCTTTGAAAAGGACCAACAGTGAAGGAGGCAATGGCAGGGACCCTATTTATAGTGGACTTCTGAAGTCAACATGCAACCACATGTCCTTTTTGGTTATTGAACTAAGTGTTCATGTCTGTCTTCAGCTGATGATGTTGCCAAGCTCTTACAGGTTTGTTCCAAAGACAAAAGGAAATAAAAGGCCTGAAAATCTCCAGTTGACTCCTGGACCTTCAAGGGTTGACCCTTTAATGCCTCATTGACAGTGTCTTCTCAACTACGTGGTACACAGCAGTAAGGACTGTAGTGCAGGTTAAGAGGGGGTATAAATGAAAGGCAAAAGACTGCAGGCAGGTTCATGTACGTGAAAGCAGTCACATTTATGGGCTGCCTCATAACGCTTAAGTAAACAACAAGGGCGACTGAGCAAAACAAAAAAAGAAATATCTGCCTAAGCTCCCTAAATCAGGTTTGGTGTGCACCACGGATGGTGATTCACTGTCTGGTTTCCACTTTGTTCACCTCCAACGGCAGACAGGGTGTCTCTCAACAGCTGAACTGCTCATTTTGGTCCTCCCTTTACTCTGAAGCTTTTCACTTAATTCATTGTCTTATCTACACAAGAGGCTTAATTCATTGTGTTATCTCCCCAACAGGCTCCAGGAAAGTCTCCCCTGCCTCTTTTTTTCATTAGTAAAGAGAATGGGATGAGAGAGAGGAAAAGGTAAGAGATAGCCGAGTGAGTTAAAGTGTGGGTTTTATCTCCTCTTATTTCCTTCCCTCATTTAGCCTTTATTAACAGCAGTTTGTTTGGGAGAAATTAAGCACCATGGGGTTTCACCAGGCTCCCAGCTGGTTTATCAAGTTCTGTATGGTACTAGCAAGAAGGAGAGGCCAACGTTACTTGCTTGGACAACAACTCATGGGATCTCAAGCCAATGTGCACCCTTCATTTGGTTGATGGGTACACGACCTGGGGTTCAATCCCAGGTAGCACGCTCAGGGTTGACTCAGCCTTCCATCCTTCTGAGGTTGGTAAAATGAGTACCCAGCTTGCTGGGGGGGGGTGGCAATGTGTAGCCTGCATACTGTAATTAAACTGTAAACTGCCCAGAGACTACTTGAAGTGGTATGGGGCGGTATATAAGCAAAACACTTTGCTTTGCTTTATACACCGATTTTTGGCTAGAGGCATGGCTAAAATTCAAACAACTGGCTATGATATTTCCTACTAGAGCTAACATGTTCAAGCTTTGACTTAGGGCAGAGATCTAGAGAAACATACCAGTCCTTAAACCAGCTAAACTAGAGTTGAAATTAGATGGTATACTTGGTTAAAAATGGGTCTTTTTTCTAGTTCCCAGCTTTTTAAAAATATGAAATCAAGACATTTTAAAACAGAAGTTGTAGAATAATAGATTTCTTCTTTAAGGAGAAACGAAAAATGCATCTTTGGTACAAGTTGATCTGTATCAAGACTATTATTTTCCAGGTAAAATAACGGAAAAGAAATTCAGGAAATACCAGAGGTCAGTAGTTGAAAAACCTGAAAAACTGATTGGGATCCAAAACAATGTATTTGTTTATATGCAATGCATCCAAAGGCAGAACACCCATTTAGATGTTTTATATCCAGGAGAAGGAGGAGGTGAATGTGTTGATATATCCTTGCAGTTGACATGTCATTGAAAACAATATACACACTGTCTTAGTCAATAAGAATACAATAATCAGAAATTAAATAATAGAAAAATGGCTGTACTTTGATGACTTCCAGCACCTGGTCCTGAGGGAGATGCTTCAGTATTCCTAACTTGGGATTGATTTTATCCCTATTTTGCAGTTATGATCCACCAGAGACCTAACCAAGTGGCAAGGAGAACAGTGTTATTCTTGAACCTTTTGTATGGTGCTTCTGAGTCAGAGCCAGGGCATCTGTAATCTTGTAACACTGCCCAGATTATGAGAAATGCTGAGCAATAGTAAATGTAAACATTGAAAGATTTATGGGATCTGAAGAGTAACCAGAGTGTGAACAGTGTGAACCAAATTGTCTCATGTTGTCATGCTGAGTCAAACTAGTCGAGATAATCTAGTTAGTCTAAGAAGAACACTTTTGCTTTTTAATCTGAAAAAAAGGTAATCTAACAAATACTAAAAAGAGCCTGAAGAGTAGACATTTTATTAATTCCAGTGACGTGTGTCTAAATAGTTTACATCATGGTAAGCAATTGGTATTATTATGTGGTCCAACTCTCATTATAGGGAAAAAGGGGAAAGTCTGTTTTCTTTAGGTTCTATCTCACTTTTCTTCACTATTCCAAAGAAGGAAAATTTCATATGATTGGATTAACTATTTGTGATTATATTCTGCGTTTAGTCTGATTTACCCTTGATGAAATCCCTAAGGTACAATAGGTAATAAATTCTTCAAAAAATATCCGGTTCACGAATGGGGGATAATGTGCTTTGTTTCCATGATTCAATATGCGAGGAAATTGCCTGATATTGCTGTACATCACATTCATGTTGCCAGGAGTTAAAAAAAAGATGCCAAGCTTTACATAACAAAGGGCACCCTTGATGTTTAAGGTACCAGTGACAGATGATCTGTCAGGATACTCTCTTGTATTCACTAACATTCAAAAAGTGATACTAAACCAGGAAAAATCTTGAAAACTAACTCTTTTTCTCATCAGTTAACCACTTCTCACCCAAGCACAAGGCAACGGTCATGGCAGCTTTTCAAGAAGTTTGGTCCTCCAATGGTCTTTTTAAAATGGAAGTTTTGTTATACATACACAGCACACAAATTCCATCAGAACCCCCTCCCCCCCCACACACATTGAATTACCAAGTGCTAGTAGATCCAGAAAATGATCACATGATCTGTACATAATAGCAAGGAGATGATTAATGTTCTACCAGCTGTTCAACTGGAATATCTAAAATGAGTATCTAAAATGAACATTATGTCAAGACTGAGTTGCATCTGTAAACAAGTTACAGTTCTGAGTATGTAAAGATTGTGCACATTCTACATTTTTAGCCTTGATTTGACTGAGTTTTGCTCGTTTTGTGCCAATTTCATATGTATATTGGAATCTGGAATTTTAATGGTTTTACATGTTGGGTTTTTCACTGGAATGAGTTCTTTTTCATTGCAATACCTTCCAGCTAGAAGTAACATGTCCCTATGAAATTGTGTTGCAGAGAAGTCCAAACTGTAATACAAAAACTTCTGTATCCAGAGCAGTAGCCATCAGAAATCTCCCAGAAAAAGTAGTGCAGCCCTATAAGTTAAGAATTAGAATTTAGATTTAAATGAGAAAATGCCCTATTTTACCACAAACTTCTTGATTACTACTGGGGAGAACTACTCACTTTCTCTTTCCCAACTACACAACTGGAATAATAATTCCACAAGATTATTTAGCAGACAGTAGTTTGGGCAATTTTAAAGAGATGGTAGGCACATTTATATAAGGTATGTAGGAACTGGCAAGCCACTCCAGTATCTCTGCCAAGAAAACTCCATGGACATGGAGTCATGAAGAGTCGGTCATGACTGTAACAACACAACAATGTCTACCAGTACCTGCCTATGAGACACCAGAGGTAAGGTAGATGCCAAAGAGAAACAGAATGTAGATGTATATATACATATTTAAATCACGATTGTCAGACTCCACCAACTAGGAGAGTCTGGGAGTTGTAATCAAAAGGTTCTGCCCAGAAACATTAGCTGTTGCTGTTGTGTTGATCTCTTTCTCTCCTGCTAGTGAACTTCATATGGTGCCTGTATTGTTGTCTCTTTGGCCTTAGGCAAAGCCAGTGGGATTGGGCTGGAAAAATTTCTTCGACTATAATTTTTTATAGTTTTGTTTTTTATTGGGAACTGGATTTCTGAAATCTTATAACAATATATTGTTCTTCTTACTGAACTGTTATGACTGGTAGTCACTTTCACTTCTTCAATCATCCTGGAACCTTTGACAAAGATGATATAACCACATTATTCATTAATAAATAACATTTGTTAAATAAGCAGAGTGGTACTGGGAACATCATAATCTACTTGGGCCACAGAGGCATCTGGTTGTTTTTCCAGGAAAAAAAATGCTGGATAAGAGGGGAGCTATTTGATATGACTTCAGCAAGTCAGCTCCTACACACATGTACACTCTTATCTTGTGAAACACCTTGCAAGCTAGAAAGAATTTCACTGATGGATAATTAGGCAGGCATCCCTAATTTTGCAACCACTTGATGGATCACACATGGAATCATGTTCCAGTATATAAGAGTTTGGAAGATGTACCTTTTTTGCACCTATAGCTCTCCAAGTCCCTCAATGCTGGCTGGAGAGTTGTGGGTTTGTAGCTCAAAATAAGTAGAATAATAGAATTATAGAGTTGGAAGAGACCTCAAGGGCCATCTAGTCCAACCCCCTGCCATGCGGGAACTCCACCACAGTATTTCTGACAGATGGCCATCCAGCCTCTGCTTAAAAACCTCCAAAGAAGGAGACTCCACCACCCTCCGTGGCAGCATATTCCACTGCCGAACAGCTCTAACCATCATGAAGGTCTTCCTAATGTTCAAATGGAATCTCTTTTCCCGTAGTTGGAAACCATTGCCCTGAGTACTAGTCTCTGAAGCCATGGAAAACAAACCTGTTCCCTCTTAAATATGACATCATTTCAAGTACAATGTCCAAGCTCCTTGTTGAATCTTGAGTCCTTCTTGCTGCTTTCAGCATGAGTTGATCATCCTGCATACATGCATCACTTTAAATGGGACTTGAATCCTAAGGACCAAAAAAAAAAACACTCAGCAGTGATGTTGCTTGGCTTTCTTTCTCTTCCACCTTTCCTCTATATCCAAAAAGGGTTTGACCAGCCTGAGGTTGTGGCTCCCCTAAGGCCGGATGATTACAATGTATTATTGATGAGTTCACGATTTGCTGCTCATTTCACACATAAACTCATCTGGCAGCCAAGTTCTTAGAGTGCTGTGTGAACTGGAATCAAGAGGTTTCCTACACCGTTAGCTAGAGACCACAAAATACCTTTCATTTTCTCTTTCTTTATTTGTATAAAAGTGTTCCACAATTTGAAATTATGGACATATATGAAAACAGATAAAGTTCAAACAAACTGAAAATACTAAAACCATTAGACTGCTTTTGGCCAGAAGCAGGCTAATTCAATAGCACTATTTTGTCCATTTACTAGATAGTCTTCAGTGCACGTGGTAGGACATACATTGCATACACTTAAATACTACATTAAATGAATGTCTCCGCTTTCACAGAAATTTTGACCATGTATCCAAGTAGCTTTATTTTGCTTGATCATTCTTCCTACTCCATTATTAAGTGACTTTCAGAACGTTCAATCTTGTCCTGGTGGGAAACTCTCTTCTGTATTCATCCATTCAGCAAGGCATATGGCTTTTGCTTTCTATAGCTTCATAGCTTTTGCCATGTAAGGATGCTGCCCCTTCCTCTGAAGAAGTTACATGTTGAGCCACAGCTATAGTATACTTAACAGCTGTACTATTCAAAAGCAAATACAAATTATCTCAGTAGTATTAGATTGTCCAGTAAAGGGTAGGGGGGCTTTGTTTTATCACTGAACACTCTCCAACCCCTTCTGTCAGAACAGAATTCATCAGTGTTTGCAATAAAGAAAGAGTTTGACAATAATACCCATAGGGACTGTAACAAAATGTTGCAGCAGAGAGTGCCCTCAATAAATCTCATGATCTCAAAGTGTCAGTAAAACCACTTTAAAAAGATCTAAAGTAGTTTAAATACTTTAAACAGCATATGCGTCTTAACAATTCAAACAAAACAATGACCAGTTAAAGATTAGAAACTGAGTCATGGTCTCATTAGGTGCCAAATATTTATACTTGTGCAGACCTTGGAGTTTCCTCCAACCTTAGTAATACCTCCACCTTGTCTGTGGGCTTTGTTGTTTTTTATTTATTTAAGGATCCTGCCCCACCTCAGGCTTCAGAAATAAATGGAACTCTCTTAGGAGGTAAGTGCCACAGGTGAGTTCAAATGTCAAATTGCAAATGTACTTGCTTAGTTGGGACTGTTATCCCAGTGATATAAAGCTCAGTGTGGGTTTCAAAATCATGAAACCTAAATGCATCCAAAACTATATATTCAAATATTGGACTATCCAGTCATAGGCATAGCCAATTTTTCAACTTTCTGTGGCCAAATATAACCTTGATATAAGGCAACGTAAAGATTGGAAAGTCATGGGAAGAGCTGGGGCCACATGAGATAGAGAAGAAAGTTTACTATAGTGGTGAATGAACTTCCTGTAGCATTGTGATGGTTGTTTCTGAGATGTGAGAGAAAATTACTTGTCAAAAGGGTAGCCATAGTGGCAAATAAGTGTTTTGGAGTTGTGAAGACTCTATGATTTGTCATGTGATGAGGTGTACTTGTTTCAGCTGAGACACAAGCTACCGGTGTTTGGGGGAATTGTAATTCTAACTTTCCAAGCTGTGAGTGAGAAATGGACAATATGTATATAATAATCATACCTATATGCTGTCAAGTCAATTCTGAATTAAATTGACCATTTTCAGGGTTTTCTACGGTAGACAGAACTGCTTTACCACTCCCTTCTTCTGTGGGCACTACGGGACAGTGCAGGTTGCCGAAGGCCACACGGAATGGCTCTTCTGGAATTCACAGATGAGAAAATGAACTCTCAACCTGTGACTCCATAGTCAGATACCAAATTCATGGAGCTATACAGCCAGCTAGGTGGAAGGAATTCCAGTCCTTGTTCAGGGCAGTAAAATATAGGGCTGTCTAGCCCATATCCATCCCATTCTATATGCAAAAAAGGGCAATGAGGCTTCAGCGCAGATAGCAGGGTGAGTTCTTCCACCAATTCTTAGCTTAAGATGGCAGAGGACAAACCATGAGGCACATACTGCATACCCCCCACCTTTAATACCTTGCTATGGTTGCCTGCTCATTTCCTGATCATTAGTTCCTGGAGACAGGTAACACTCCATCCAATGGTAGGTCTGGTCCTGCCCATATTGCAAAATTGTATATGATTTTTAATACTGTAAACATTTCAACATTTTATTTAAGAAACAGAAGGATAGTTAAGTCAGTACTAATTCTGGTTAAAGCAGGAAAAAATGTATTGACCTGCAACTCCTGGAATTTGACAGCCAGCATGGCCAACTGCTGTGTTTACTGTGAAGCTCCACAAGTGCTAGTCTGCAAAAGAAAATTTCTCTGTAAGTTGTTTCTTAAAAATATGAATATCTCAACTGCAATATCAGATAAATGTATCTCCTTGTTTTGATCAAAATTCCTAAATCTGCTACCATACCTAATTGGAAATGCTGAAACAATGAAAAATTAAACCACTTAAATCAATAGGACAGCAGCAACTTTGCTATAATCAAAGGATTGGTTATATATGCATGTTCTATGTGACTTAGTCTCTGGAAACATTAGCGTCCAGGATGGTGTTAGTGGATTTCACAAGACACCAGAATTTTCAATAAATTGTTTAATTTTGGATGAAATTCAAGGCCTTTCTATTCTCGCAACAAATAACAAATGGGCAAGGAAAGAAGATGGATAGGGAAATTTTCAAAATGATGCTCACAAAAGGAGTGAGTGAAATCCAGGGCATGCAGGGTGAGACAGATAAGTGCACCCTACTGAGATTTAATGCTGGATCACAAATTAGTCCAAGCGAGGCAGGCATTGTTTAAGAGAGTAGCTCCCATTCCAGCTTGCTAATTAATCAAGCACAAAAGGCTCATCAAGGAGCAGGCCAACGACAAGAGGCAGATTAAGACAAGGTTGTCATGAAGGTTAAATATGCACAGGTTTTAAAAAATTAAATAATGTATGATGGGGAAAAAGTTTCCACTAACCACCTGCATTTGTATGTAACATTGAAAGTCTGAATGACAGCAGGAGAAGTTGGGAGTTACATGAGAGTTGTCTGGAAATTTTGTCCTTCATTGATCCTGGCACAGAAAGGTAAAAAGTGCACAGATTGTTCCGAAGGGTGGAGTGTCAGTGTTAAGCTTCACTGACAAATCTGACACACACACCCTACAACACCAAGCAGCTCTTTCTTGTGAAACTGAGAAATTGCTTTAAGGCCACTAAATCCCAAGAAGAGCATTAATGCAAGCCAGAATTCAGTCTGAAAAAACTGTTTTAGTGTGAGTATTCATCCTGGGCTCAGTAAGAGTAGAATATTTCTGACCATGTGTAGAGTACATTTCGTTACCAAGAAATAATTATGATAGCTGTCACTACTCATTTGGGATCATGAAGAGAGATCCCCAGCTTCAAAGGATGCAATCTAATGGACAGCTGGAAAAATCCAGTTTTAGAAATAGTAGTCATCCCAAAGAGTTGTTAGGAATGAATGCTTACTCCCACATGTTCTTAGGTCGATTTGGGTCCAGGTATTCAAATGAAGTAGAATTTTATTTTATTTCTGTCATTGAGTTGGAGTCTGGAGGGTTAAGAGTATGATTCACCGTTGTGTCTCCCAGGAGAAAAGGCCAGCCTGTGTAGCCTCAGGCAAGTTGCAGACTCCCAGGGTGGTGCCAGAAGAAGGGAATGCATACTTGATATCGAGAAAACCTGGAAAGGATTGCCATACATATAAATCAACTTGATAGCACACAAAAACTAAAACCACAATAATTTGTAGAACTAAAACAGGCATTTCATTAAAAAATTATGTTACAGCAAAAGCCAAATTAAATGTAATTTAAATCCACATCAATAGAAAGTACATTATCTGCCATTAGAAGTTGCCTTGTCAGAAGCCAGATAGTTGTATCTAGATGTATCTAGAGATGGACACAAATCAGAAAAATGGAAAAGGACCTGACTTAATGGGTCCCCCGATTGCTGCTAGAGCAGGGCTGGCCGGAAAAAAAAAGGTGATCCCCACATGGAAGGGGAAGCCAAAACAACAGGGTCATGTGCAGGGGCCAATGGGCAGCCCAAGCCCAGTGCATGTGACAAAGGTCAATCAGGGCCCCTTAAAGAGCATAACATGCTCACAAGAGGCCAGACTGGCCCAGTATAAAAGGGGCAAGAAGAGAGTAGCAACCCCCTCTTTCTGGCAGAAGGCAAAATTGCAATTTGTTTCAATTTGTGCTTCATCAATGTGGAATTCACATTTTTTTCACAAAATTGACAAATCAATTTGTCAGTCTGCTTTTGCATTTAAACCCTTATAAAATGGCCCCCCAAGCACCTAGAGACACCAAAATTAGTGGATACATTTCCATGGACACTTCTGTACAATCCTGGAAAGCCTGGTGAAGTTTAGATTCTAGAGTTATGCACCTACAAAAAGTCTTCCCAGAGGAAATTGCACCTGCACCTAGAGATACTACAATTGCAGATAAGTTTTTCCCAACTCTCCTCTACAATATCTCTAGGTTTGCTAAACATTAGGTTTCAGACATCCAAGTTATACATCCACAAAATGCAACCCCCCCCCCCGAATGTGCCACTTAGCCACTAGCTTTGGGAAACCCAGTATTCACCAAACTTGGAAGATTTGTAGAGGAATGTCAGAGGAAGCTTTTCTACCAGTTTGGTATATCTAGGTGCCCGGGGGAAACATACTTAAGGGATTCTCTTTGTGGGTGTATATTTTGGACATCAGAAAACTTCACCAGGCTTTACCAAACTTGGTAGAATTGTTGAGGAGAGTCAGGGGAAGACTCCCTGTTAGTTTGGTGTCGCTAGGTGCCTTAGGGGACATTTTATTGTCTGACAAATCAATGAAACAAAATTTGGAAAAATGTTGATATGCATTCATAATGCTTATCAATTTTTGTGAATATGAACTGATGAATTAGCAATTTTCACAATTCATTTTAAAATTCATGCCCAAGTCAAATTGTATCTGAATAAAGGAATACAAGGAACTTGTATGCTTCCTCTAATTTGAATGGTCAACAGTGTTTAGTAATTGTTTTTAAGTTTCAAAAGGAAGCTACATAAAGAATGCATTACAGTAGTCCAAACAGGATATAACTCAAGTGTGCATCATTGTGATGACCTGAAATATCCAGGACTAACTACACCTTATATATAAGGTCTAATTGTGCAAATGTAGTTGTGGCCACTGCTTCAATCTGGACATTCAGGTTGAATCCAGAAACACACCAAAGCTACAAACACTGAATATAAATTTTTATCCACCCAGGAAGTGTTACTCTATCTTGTTCTCCAATCTACTTTTCAACTGACTCAGGGAGCCTTGTGTTAAGTTTCAGTTTGTTTGCCCTCATCCAATCCACTACTGTGGACACTGGTTTGCAAACCGGAAGAAGAAATCATTAAACATGTTGGTAGCTGCAATTTGCCAAATGCCAGACAACCTCTTCCAGCAATTTCATGTTTGTTTTGTTTTTGTTCATTT
Source organism: Phrynocephalus versicolor (assembly GCA_023846285.1). Taxonomy (NCBI): domain Eukaryota; kingdom Metazoa; phylum Chordata; class Lepidosauria; order Squamata; family Agamidae; genus Phrynocephalus; species Phrynocephalus versicolor. The sequence goes on along the minus strand of JAHTLZ010000129.1, from coordinate 83,314,747 downwards.
GTTTGTTCATTCATTTGTTCATTCATTCATTCAATTTAGATACTGCCCATCTAGCCCTGGGGCCACTCTGGGTGGTTTATGTTAGATTGTGTCAGAGATAGACAAAACCTTGGCTACAAATGTAAAGGCTTGGTTTCAAATATCAGGATCAAACTTTTGAAGGACTTGAACTAATGAAAAACTCTGTCTCCAAGTCCCATCCCAGAGAGGTGATCCACAAGGATACCATGGCTACTGGAATTGAAGAGGTTGATTAACAACAACAGGGGCAGACTCCCTCACCTAATTCCTAATGTAAAGAACCACCAGAGTGGCCAAATCAGTTTCCATCCCATAATCAGACGTGAAGGCGGATGAAATGGATCTAGATAATCCATTTTATCCCTGGAGTTGAGGTCAATGTATGCTCTAATACCACTGACTAAGAAGAAAAGGGAATGTTGGAGAATATTGAAGACTTGCTGGTAATTATTAAGATGGGAAGATCTTTTCAGCAAAGCTCTTAACACATTGCTTTTAGGAATGCTTGAACTGTTGCATAGACAGATCCACCAGTTCCATCACCCACTTCTGGCCACATTCATGGGCCACAGCCAAAGCAGAAGCAGCATAAAAGAAATATTGCTTCACTTTTAAGTTGACCAATTATATTTAAGTGCGAGTTTCTGTGGATACAGTCTCCTTGTGCAATGTTTCCATGAAACCTTCCCACTTTAAACATTTATGAAAGAGAAAGGGCAGTGATAGATATGCCTCATTATTTACTTTTTGCAAATTGATTTAGTATTTGACACTCTACAATGTCGTCTTTTCACTTCACTATATTCATAAGCCAATGCTTGGGACTGAGTGCCTGTAATAAACGTATTTAAAGCAAATCACTTGCTTATCAAGCAGCAGATTATCTACACATAATGAATCCACATTATAAAACTGATATGAAAGCACCATTCTCTTCACCCTCTTCTTACAGAGCTTTGTTAGAATATTTAAAATATTCACTCACATTAGTTCCCCTGATATTGTGGAATATAGTATACATTACTGGCAGAAAAAAAAGATATGAAGTGATTCTCAGAGTTGCAAGCGACTAAAAAGAGAAGTTTGACAAAAAAAAAATGAAACACAATTTTAAAAAATCTGATTCCCAACATGAGTGTGGCGTAATATCTGGGGAAAGTTATATCTAATAGAGTGCTTCCAAGAACTGAGGAAACTCATGGAAAACACAGCAGGAAGTGACTGAGTTCAAAGGTGCACCTGGAGTGTTGAAAAGATTTTGTACTCCATACCCTGTTGGCATGAAGTGTAGTATATTTGCAGCCTTGAACTTTGAACTCCCTGGAGCAAGGTTGCTTCCCATCTGTCATTTCACTTCTGACTCCACTTAATTGGATCAATTGGCAGCTATGCGGGTTTTGCGATGTAGGAAAAATGGAGAGGTCCCAACGCATATTTCTGGATGGTGCATTTTGGTCCCATTCACAATGCAGCAAGCCTGGTGCAGCATTCTGTAACTCCTGTAACTCCCCCCCCCCACTAAGTTATACCATGGAATTTGCCCTGAAAATATTGTTATAGCCCAACTGTTCTGTGAAGGGAAGATGATATCTCTACCTTGACAGTTAATTGCCACCAATTGATATTCCAATCAGGTTGTGGTAGTCTGCTAATGTAAAGAGTTGGGTAGTAGAATAGTAATGGCAGTGTGCATCTCTCTGTGTTTGTGTGTGTGAAGAGAAAGAAAGAAAGAAAGAAAGAAAGAAAGAAAGAAAGAAAGAAAGAAAGAAAGAAAGAAAGAAAGAAAAGATTAGCTGGTAGTTTGGAGCTGTCAGACTAAAACATCATCTAGGAATCTGGAGTGCTAACAAAGTGCTAACAAAGTATTCAGGATCATGAATGCAGTTTTGACCACAGCACTGCAGCTTAACCACTGTGGCATGACCTTTGCAAGGTAACCCTCGAACAGTGATGGTGAATCTTTTAGAGACCGAGTGCCCAAACTGTGATTCAAAACCCACTAATTATTCGCAAAGTACCAATATAGCAATTTAACATGAATACAGGTGGTTGTGAAGGTGCGGTGTCAGGTGCCCACAGAAAGGGCTCCACATGCCACCTTTTGCACCCATGCCATAGGTTCACCAAAACTGCCCTAGAAAAATGTGAAGTATGCTTGTATACCCTTCAGAAGCATGTTTTATCTATGTAACATGAAGAACATGCTGGGTTTACCATCAGAAATATTGTTTACTACCTAAAATATTGTTAGCACTCCCCATCCCTTGGGAGCTTGAGTTAGAGTTTTGTATAAGTTGGGGGTGGCTTGCTAGGTGGGATGCCACACACATAGGAAGTTCCACTTACTCTTTCTCCCTATTTAACCAACAAATAGGTCCTACCTAGGTGTTCCAGCCTGATCATGTGGTAATGCTCCACACATTGATGATGCTGATTGGACACCATGTCTCCCCATGTGACTTTCCTTGGCTGATATTTTGGACATTTTGGACCTATTGTGTCCTTTTGAACCTTCTGCATGACTAGTCTGTAAACATAAAGGGAGGCTCAGTCAATTTCACTGTACACAAGTTTGCACCAACAATATTTATTTATTTATTTATTAATTATTATTATTATTATTATTATTATTATTATTATTATTATTATTAT
>JAHTLZ010000129.1:83289649-83311666 GCA_023846285.1 Phrynocephalus versicolor | reverse complement strand
GGTACTATTCTCTAGCCAAGTGTCCCCCATCTTATATCTGTGCAATTTATTGTCATTGTTTGTATATACACAGTATACACATACAACAAAATTCAGACAGCCAGAGGCCAGATTCAACACACACACACACACACACACACACGCACACACACACAAATGCCCGAACAGTCTCACACACATTAAAAAATCCCTCAACACACACACATAAAAAATCCACGAACACTCCCCCCCCACCAACCCCCCCCAAAAAAAAAACACAGCATCTATACAACAGGCTAGGAGACACTGTCCAAGTGCTCACTGCTGGTGGTCCTTGAGTTCAATATTAAGTGCAATTATAGCTCTGGGATAAAAACTGTTCAGAAGACATGTGGTCCAAGTTTTAATTGTTCTGTATCTTCTGCCAGAAGGCCACAGTTTGAAGAAATTGTGAGCAAGATGAGTAGAGTCTCTCAGAATGTTGTGTGACTTCCTCAACCAGTGAGATACGAAGATGTCATCCAGGGTTGGTAGCTGGAGCCCGGTAACATTTTGGGCAAATTTAATTATTCTCTGTAGAGCTTTTTTGTCTGCTACAGAGCTGCTCGCATACCATGATAGCACGCCATAAGTTAAGCATTCTTAACTTGCTGTGATAGTAGGACAGAAGTAGATGCTGAAATAAATTCATCTTCCTGAGCATTCTCAAAAAATACAGCCTCTTCTGTGCCTTCTTCACAACCATATTGGTGTTTGCAGTCCATGAGAGTTCCTCTGAAATGTAAGTGCCCAGATGTTTAAAGCTACCAACCATCTCCACCTCCTCACCATTTATGTACAATGGTAAATGTACATCTTTCTTCCTCCTAAAATCAATTATAAGTTCTTTAGTTTTTTGTGTTAAGTATAAGATTATTTTCTTTACACCACTGTGTTAATCCTTGTGTTTCTTTCCTATAAGCAGACTCATCGTTCTTACTAATGAGCCCCACCACCATTGTATCGTCCACAAATTTGATGGTTGTGTTGGTGTTATACAGTGAGGTACAATCATGTGTGTACAAGGAGTAGAGGAAGGGGCTTAGCACACAATCCTGAGGAGCTCCTGTACTTAATACTAGAGTAGAAGAATGGTGGGATCCCATCCTTAATGACTGACCTATCAGTCAGAAAATTCCTTACCCACAAACAAATCTTCTGATGTATACCCAAAATGGCCATTTTTAAAAACAGCCTATTGGGTAGAATTGTATTAAAAGCAGAGCTATAATTGCTGTACTGCCCTAATAGTTAGAAATTCTTTTCCGCATAGTGAACTGAAATCTGGCTTCCTGTAATTTGAGTCCATTGTTGTGTGTCCCCATCTTCTGATAACTTTCCAGCAGGGCATCTGAGATCAAGAGAAACAAGAAGTGGGGGGCAGCAGTGGTTTTTAGGAAGGGATTGGATAGGAGAGAAGGAATTGAATGTACACCTTTTGGTGGTGTTTGGGCAATGAGGAATGGAGGCTCAGTGTGACATAAACAGTGTTCTGTCTCCATCACAGGTGATGTATAAACTTTGGCTGTCCCTGGAAGGAAAGCATTTTCTTCTTTATAATCAAAGTCACTCTTATTTAGTATTAGAATCCAGCAAATACTGAAATATGAAACAATAATTCTATTATTTGTGTCACTTCAATATTTTACTTTAAATCTTTCCTTAACTTTTGCTGAGATTGATAATTTCTGAATATATGGCAACCTCTATTAACCTCATATGTTATACAAAAAACTAAATTGGATAAATCAGAATATGGATTGGACTGTTGGATAGCTTAAGAATGCTTAATTTGTTGTGTTATTTGGTATTGCTTATATAATCAAGCTTGGAAGGTATGTATTATCTTAAGTGGATTGTCAATAAAAATACCTTCAATATTCGACTTCCTTATTACTTCTAGCTCAAGAAAAAATATTTATAAGCATGTTGGTTTCTTCTTTCCTAGCAGACATCTCTTGCTTCAGAATGGGAGAACACTTAATTGTCTTGATCCTAAGGGAACGCATAAAGAAGAAGAAAAAATAACTAAATATATCATGGATTTCAGTATATATGTTTATGTAAAAGGATTAAATTGTGTCAGGTTTAAAATTTGCTACTGGTGTTGATGTATTTCCAACCCATATTGCAATAAGATTTAAGTCAAAGATTAGATGTTCATGATAAGTTTATTTACTTGATTAATATAAGATCAGCAGACAAATTCTGACACAATCTTGGCAAATTGGCTGACACTTTTATTTTCTCAAGTTATGTTATGATTTGATGATGAAAATAAGGTGCTTAAGGAATTTCCACGCAAAGAATGTTCAAGCCAACACCAACCCAGTCACAGGTAACTTCAACAAGAGTGGAATCAAGCTATGTGGAAGCAAAAGACAGAATGGAATGACATCATTCATTGGCATCCTTCAGTCTCGAAAGACTATGGTATCATGCCTGGAGTAGAGATCCTAAGAACAACACCTAGTGTGACTAAATAGACCAATTCGGAATGGCAGTCTCTACCGCACTGGGGACAGGTGTATTCTGTTTCTTGCCCGGTCCTCGAGCTTTGTTCTTTCCGTGTCTGCCTCTTTTCCTCTCCCTTTTGGACAAATGCCTCTTCAAATTTATGTAGACCATGCTGTATCTCTTGCCTCCGGACAGTGCGATAAGAGGTCAGGGTTTCCCATCTGTTGAGGTCCATTCCCAAGGCCTTCAGGTTCCTCTTACAGATATCCTTATACCGCAGCTGTGGTCTCCCTCTGGGGCACTTTCCCTGCACTAGTTCTCCGTATAGAAGATCTTTTGGGATCCGGCCGCCATCCATTCTCACAATGTGTCCAAGCCAGCATAGGCATCTCTGTTTCAATAAAGTGTACATGCTAGGGATTCCAGCTCGATTCAGGACTATGCTACCTGGAACTGTTGTGCCAGGTAATGTTGAATATTTGCCTAAGACAGCGCATATGGAAGGTATTAAGCTTTCTTTCCTGTCGGGCATGGATGGTCCAAGACTCGCTGCAATACAAAACTGTGCTCAGTACACAAGCTTTATAGACCTGTATCTTTGTATGTTCTGTCAGCTTCTTATTGAGCCATACTCTCTTTGTTAGTCTGGAAAACATAGTAGCTGCTTTACCTATACGTTTATTCAGCTCAGACTCTAGATTTTTTTTTTTTTTTGGTTTTCTTCCCCTTCTTCCTATCACTTGCCGCCATCCTGCTCTCCGCTGTATTGCTAGGAGATTTTGCTTTTTATGTTTTTTTTATTGCTGTTCGCCGCCCAGAGTTCCCGTTTGGGAAGATGGTGCGGGATATAAGTCTTTAAATAAATAAATAAATAAATAAATAAATAGTGAGAGTGTATCTGAGATAGTTGAGCCAAGATACACAAAGTCATGGACAACTTCCAGTTGTTTTGCAGAAACTATAATGCGAGGAGGAGAGTCCACATTCTGGCCCATTATTTGGTTGTTGTTTTTTCAGGCTGATCTCTAGCAAAATCTTTGCAAACTAAAATGATCCATGAGTTGTTGGAGATCTTCAGCAGAGTGAGCAGTAATGGCGGCATCATCAGCGAAGAGGAGATCCCACAAATATTTCACCTGTACCTTAGACTTTGCTCTCAATCTAGAGAGATTGAAGAGTTTTCCATCTGATCTGATATGTAAAAGTTGATAAAACATATGTTATGTATATTTAACAGAATGTGTAAAGAGAATTGTAAAATGGAGGCAGTTAGATTCTGCAGTGTCATGATGTTAATCCACAAGTGTTAGAAATAAGTAATCACAGGCATGTTAAGTGATGAAGTGCAGGTGGAACTGATTGTAACATCATGATTTGTAATGGTTAGATCAGATTGCATCAGATTGTTAATTAGTGATTGCATCAGATCTTATGAGTGCTGAATAGTATAAAAAGCACTATCTTGCCATTTGTTACTTGGGAACTGTTATGGTGAGAACAGTTTACCCCACACTCTGTTTGTCTGTTTGTCTATAATGCTTGGTTGTTATGCTGTGTATATTTTGATGTATATATGAATATATGAGTTTTGCTCTATTCATTGTCATTGTCTTTCTGTTAGCCTAACTCTGCAACCCTTTATATCAATACTGACATTTTATCTACGTTACTGCTGCACTGCTCTGTGGCAAACACATTTAATTTATATATTATATGTAATTGCCCATCCAAGCTAATCTGTTGACAGATCCGGAGATAGATACCTTTTGTTGAAGTTCCAAAAGCATACGTCAGCATGATAGCAAAGAAGATCCCAAACAAGTTTGGCACAAGGACACAACCCTGCTTCACTCCGCTTCGGATGTTGAAGGGATCTGACACTAGGCCATCAAAAACTACATTGCCCTTCATATCCTCATGAAAAGAACTAATGATGTTAAGGAGCTTGGGTGGGCATCCAACCCGGGGGAGTATTTTAAAAAGTCCATCTCTACTAACCATATCAAATACCTTCGTAAGATCTATGAAGGCTACAAAAAGTGGCTGTCCTTGGTCCCTGCATTTCTCCTGCAACTGCCTGAGGGAAAATACCATATCAGTAGTGGACCTGTTGGTTCGAAAGCCACACTGTGATTCTGGGTAGACTCTCTCTGCAAGTATCTGGAGCCTCTTCAGTATAACACGTGCAAGCAGCTTCCCGACAACACCAAGAAGAGAGATACCGCGATAGTCGTTACAGTTGCTCCTGTCACCTTTGTTCTTATAAAGCGTAACAATATTAGCGTCCTTCATATCCTGTGGTACTCCCCCTTCCCTCCAGCAAAGGCAGAGGATTTTGTACAGTTCAGTGGCAATGATCTCTTTGCAGCACTTCAGAACTTCAGCAGGGATGTTATCTTTCCCAGGTGCCTTGCCAGAGGCAAGTGAATCCAGAGTAGAGATGGGCACGACTTAGCGGAATTTTTGTTTCCGTTTTCGTTTTTCGTTTCCATTACGTAACGAAACGAAAAACAAAAAACGGCTCAAAACTGGAACGAAAACGGAAACGAAACGACTAATTTCGAGCCAATTTTCGTTTTTTGTTACTGGAAAAGCACTTAATGGAGCTAAATGGGAAGAAACGAAAAAATTTTTGTTTTTGTTTTCGTTTGTCGTTTTCGTTACGCAATGAAACGAAAACGAAAAATTTTGAAAATCAGCTCACGAAAATGGAAACGAGCCGAAACGGACCCCCTAGACGAAAACGAAAACAAAAACGAACAATTTTTCTGAGTCGTGCCCATCTCTAATCTAGAGCCACATTTAGTTCTTTTAGTGTTGGTTCATTGTCAAGCTTCTCCAAGACAGACAAGCACTCAATATTATTTAAGACTTCTTCGGTTATTGTGTTTTCTCTGGAATATAGTTCAGAGTAGTGCTGCACCCAGCGTGCCATCTGCTGCTCACGATCCTGGATGATCTCACCTGAAACAGTCTTTAAGGGTGCAGCTTTCTTATGTATTGGCCCTAAGGCCTGTTTAATTCCATCATACATCCCCTTGATGTTACCTGTATCAGCTGCCATCTGAATCTGAGAACACAGTTGCAGCCAGTAATCGTTAGCACATTTCCTGGAAGTCTGCTGGACTTTATTGCGAACAGTTCACAGGGCCTGTAGGTTGCGCTCACTGGGACAAGCTTTATATGCAGTCAAGGCTCTCCTCTTTTCCTCAATAGCTGGCATCAGCTCTTCTGAGTGGGCTTCAAACCAATCTGCTGTCTTTCGAGTCTCCCTGCCGAATACTGATAAAGCAATGTTATAAACAACATTCTTAAAATGTTCCCAACATTTAGATGCATTATCTTCAGCAGGGTCAGGATGAGCTTCCTTGAAAATTCCTCCACTTTTCCTTGGCTATAGGTCTTACTGGTATCAATTTTTGATCTTCTTTCCTTCTTCAGGTGGTGCAATCTCTTTGTTTACAGTATTAAAAATCCATCTTCAAACTGAGAATGTCTCTACTAAACTACATTGTCAGATAAACTAGTACCAATTGTGCTTTAACTGTATTCAAACACACTGCAGATATGAATGCATATTAACATAAGAAATATTATGAATGTCTTTCTGCTGATGGATGAGTTTAGCCAGAATTTGAGATCTTAGAAAGGAGCTCTGTTGCTTTTTCCACCGTTCTGAGAGGCCAGTTTGGTGATTACACAAGACTACCATCACTGATGAAATCCTCTCCAACAGAAATTGGGATATTCATTCATTCATTCAACTTTTATACTGCCTATCTAGCTCTAGGACTACTCTAGGTGGTTTACAAATTAAAACTGCAATATAGCAAAACAACAAATTTAAATACTCAAAATACAAATAATATAAATAAAACATAACTACATAACTCAACATCAATAAACTAAAATAAAAGTAAAATAAAAGTAAAAATAGCCAGGAGATTGATCAAATATAGGTGATTGGTTCCATCTTTGTTGAATTTCCAGTTTTTCAAAGTGGCTCTTTGAATTGTTTTTACCATTAAATTGTCCTCAAGGTTGCCCCTTTTAAAACTGATCTGCTTTTTCAAAATGTTTTGTTATAAATCACTGAGAAAGACAGAAAAGCAATACTGGCTGAAATCTAGTAGCAAGTCGCACTACAGCAGGCCCACTGAGTGAGCCAACTGCTCTGTAAATTCCATTAATTCAATGGCCATAGTCTGGCTGCAACTTAGTACTTGATTCGAGCCATTGCTTGATTTTAAAAATGCATCTAGAAAACTACAACTTGTTCTGTACCAGCACCTTAATGAGATTCACAATACTTTTTCCACTGAAGAAGGGAGAAGTAGAACTAAAAATGTAACTGAATTTGAAAAGGTATCCCAAATGTTTGTATAATTTTACCAGGCTGGTTTCACTCCCTTCATGGTGTGTGTATGGTTCGATGGTTGTGGGGGTGCTCTGATATAGAGTGTGTCCCTTGAGGACCCTACCCCTCCCTGTCCACCACTGCCCTACCCCCCACTGGCACCTACATATGGCAGGCTTGTGGCCACTGTATGCTTATTGAACTTGTGACTTTTTTATTTTTGTAAAATAAACTCTTTCCCCCTTTCATCATTGTAGGAGATGACAAGAAGTTATAAATGATTACAGTTCTATAGGAATTTCCTTGTTATGTTCATAGACATTTTAATGATCTGTACTAGGTCCTCCCCCCACCCCCAGTGTTAATATCAAGCTGATATCAGGTGGTAGTTCCCCAAATCTTCTTTAGCCATTTGTTTGGAAATGCACAAATGACCATTACTCACCTCTAGCTTCCAGAAATCTCACTTGCTTTCCAAGAATTTGCAATGATTATAGACAAAGGCTTTGAGACAACAACTCCAAATTAATTTAATACCCATGGGTACAGGCTTATCTGTGTGGCATTTACCTGTGGTAATGAATAATGCATGAGAGTTGCTTGTACTGATTGGTGGGTTTGTAGACCAATGGGAGAGTCTGGGGAGTGGCCTGGGGGGATTTAAGGCTCTGCTCAGCACTGTTTAGTTAGACAGAAAATCTGACAGCATCTGAGAGAATCAGATAGGAAATGGCACTGTCAAAGAAAAAGACAGATAGGGCTAAGAAGAGATAGTGTTTTTAGAGTGTTTGTGAGGAAAACTGAGTGTTTAGAGTTTGTAAACTTAGGAATCAAACTTCAGTGGGTTCGAGCTAAATTCGTATTTTTGTTTATACTTCAACACATTATCATTAATGATTTGATTCTACTTTGTAGTCAATAAACTTCTTTTATTTTTATTCAACTTAAAAACAGTTTGAAGGCTTTAATTTACTAGGGAAGATAGTTGGTGGCAGTGAAAGAGGAAAATTAGAAGCGGCGTTTGTCAATAGCCTATGAAAGGGTCAGGGGCAGGCACATTAATGCTACAATTTGATCTAGGATATCTAAATTCATTTAAAGCAGCAGGATGTTTGAGTGCCACTGATTGCTAACCGTGAGCAGGAGCTCTACCCCTCTCTCTTTGATTCTACCTGCATTAGGCTGAGCACTTCTGCTTTTGGGAGAAGACAAAGGCAATGTGGGTGTTCAGAAATTCTACCTTCTCACTTTTGCCCATTAGAATCTCTCCATCCTCTCTGTTCAGCAGACAATTTCATACTTGTTCTTTCTCTTGCTCCGAGCATTGCTGAATACTACTTTTTAATCATTTTTAACCTTTCTTGCAAGTTTTACCTCATTCTGAGCTTCAGCCCTCCTGGCCTTCTCTGTACAAGTACTGGCTACATATTTATATTATTCCTTGGCGATTTCTCCCTCTTTCCATTTCTTATATATCCTCTTTTAAAATCTTAGCTCTAGAGATGGGCACGAAATGAATTTTTTTTTAATTTCATTGTTTTGTTTCATTCCCTAAAAAACCAAAAAACAAAATGACCCCTTAAAGAAAAACAAAACAAAATGAAATGGAAACTTTCATTTCATTCTGTTTCATTTTTCATTTTCCCATAGGAAATGTAGCAATGCATTCCTATGGGAAAAAGCCCATGGTTCTCCCCAATGTGCCCTCCCCCACCCCAACTTGTCAAAAAGCCCTAGCTGAGAGGTGGGGGAGGGGCAAAAGGCAGAACAGAGCAGTGAGGGGGGGAAACCTACTCCCTTCTGCCGTTCACCCATCATCATGCGTACCAGCTGGGGCTTTGGGGCAGGTCAGGGAGGGGGAAGGGGCCCCCTCTCCAAACCCCAACCTGCCAAACAACCCCACCTGGTAGGCAGGGATTGCAAGGAAAAAGGAAGGAAGCAGCAGTAAACTGAAGCTCTGTGTGAATTTAACACTGGCCCCACTACCCACAGTACTTCCTGTCCAAAACAGCCCCCCTGGGAGGAGGGGGACCAGGGGAGAAAGGAGCAAGCAGACAGGGAATTTACTTCTGCCTGGCTGCTCCTTTCCTCCTACTCGCTTGCCTCCCGGTTGGGATCGAGCTTAGGATAAGAAATGAAATGCAGGGGGGATGAAACAGAACGAAATGAAACACACATTTTCTGTTTTGTGCCTTGCTGGGAATAATATTTAAGCAACCATGTCACCCTCATGTTTGCTTCCCATGAACATCATCTTCATATGATGTGAAAATGTTCTCTCTCATGGTTTGATCTGAGATACCATTATACAAAACTGGGAGATGTTGTTCTAATAGTAATTCGCTTGTGTTAACTCACTAAAAAGTTTGAAAAAGGACCTGTTGTCATTACTTGTTCCAATGTTGGGAAAATAGCTCACTGTGCTACTTGTGCTGCTTCTTACATGTCATTGGCCCAAAGCCTTTACTTAGTTGCACTGGTGTAGCACCATCAGCATTACTTTTGGGGCTGAACTGCCCCAATTTAAGAAATCACCATAGACATTACCATTTGCATTTTCTTGTTTACAATTGCCTGTGTTACGATATGTTCCCTCTCCCACTGCCATTACAACCTCAGAAGGAATTATTCATCCTGAAATAACAGCTGAACTGTGCTGTGTCTACATTTAAACATTCTTTGCCTTTCTTAATAGAAAGAACCAACACAGGGAACCTCTTCATCTCTCTTCCCACTCCTTGCTGCAAAACTTAGAAGCGGTAACACAAACAAAGGAAATGCTTTCTGTCAGGGACAGAAAGGGATATTGTGAAGACTCTTACATTTGTGTAAAATGGTCTCCAAATCCTTAAGGTCTGTTCTAAGTACATTAGTACCTCATCTTGCTGATAATTCTAATGGAAAAACATATATAAAGTGGTTACAAAGGACCCAGGTTACATAATTTCTGGGTTACATAACAAAGTCATTTGAAAACAATGGCTCCATTTACATATCCCCCCAGAACACAGTGTGTTACATACAGTGGTGCATCCAAAGACAAATTTAATAATTTCTGTGGGTCAATTCATTTTATGAAAAATTTGTCTTATGAAAGAAGGTTTCCCATAGGAAAGCATGGGAAACCAATTAACGGGAAACTGATTAAAAGGTCATAAAAGCTGGTTTTTCCCCCAGACAGCTTTCTAAAGTGCACTTTAAAGGCATGCAGAGTCCCCACCACCAGAACACACACACACCGCAGTGCAACGCAAAGCAAGCAGTTAGATAAACCCGTCTGTTCCCTCTAAAAGTGCAATGAAAAACAATGCAAACATGGACAAAAGCAAGCTCCAAGTAAAAACCCAGCCTGTTCCCACCAAAAGTGCAATGAAAAACATTTCAAAGATACATAAAAAGCAAGGACACCTCAGCTCCCTACCCTTCCAAGTTCTTAAAGTCCAAAAACAATGTCCAGAATGTCTCCAAAACTTGGTAAAAAGAAACCTCCTCCTACCTCCTCCACAAACTATAGGGGCGCAATGCATCCTGGGTAATTTGTTTAAAAATACAGAACAGAGTTTCTTCTTGCAAAGCATCCCATAGGTAATTTTCGTCTTGTGAAGCAACCTTGTCCCAGAAATTTTATTCGTCTTGCGAGCCTTTTGTCTTGTGGGGCATTTGTCTTAAGAGTTACCACTGGTTTTTTATTTATCTTTGTAAGGAATTTGTATGTATCTTTGTAAGGAATCACAAAAATACCCAGAATGCATTGTGCCCCCGTGTGGTTCCCAGGTTATGAAATTTCTGGGTTACGGAGTGTCACGGGGAACAGATCAACTTTGCAACCTGAGGTGTCACTGTAACTGGAATAGTGCTAGTACTCTTACTACTACTCTCAGATCTCAGGAAAAAAATAATTAGAGCTACAAAAATGGCAATTTTGGGAACAGCATACATACCCTGCCAATAATTAACCTACTTTGGTTTAAGGTTAAAACTTGCATTGGTTATATAATACCAGTCAATATTTTTGCAATTTTGATTGACTAGATTTTTCATTTTTTAGTAAAACATCAGAGAGACAGAACGGCAATAACAATCACAGCATGCATATTAATCTGATATTTAACTCTGCTGTACTAAAGAGTGTATCTTGTATTTTCAAATTTATTTATTTATTTATTTATTTTAATATTTATATACCGCCCATCCTCCGGAGGAACTCCGAGCGGTTTACAACAATGGCAACAATAACAAAACTAGGTAAAAAACAAAGGAAAAACAGAAACAAAATCACAATATACATATCACAATAGAACTGCATAAAAAAGGAACAAAATTCATGGACCAGCGGATGGGACGGAAAAAAAATTAACAATAAAAAAATAACAATAACATTGGAAGTGCTGAGCTTCAAGAGACCCTATGGATTATAGCGCCCAGCACCTGTCAAGGAGACCCATTGGGGAGTCAAAACCCCAACTTCTAGCTCCACACCAGAGACCTAGACCACTATGATGGGAGGCGTACTCTTATCAATTACTGCATGGCTGCAAATAAAATGTAGCAGGAAGAAATGCAATTACACTGAAATTACAGATGTTCAAACCAAGAGGATACCACAGGAAAAAAATATGTCCCATAAGTTTCTAAAAAGTAGCTAGATGTATCAAATTTTATCTGCCAGTGAAAGATACAAATACATGTGAGAGTTTCTGCTACATAGATTCAAATACAGTGGACCCTCACCTAACAAACAGTTTGTATGATATAAAATCTGTATAACATAAAAAAAATCCAGAGATAGGGGAAATTTGCTTAACAGAATCATCTATGGGGCAAATCCGTACAACATAAAAATGGTCGCGATTAGGAATTACTCTGTGTTCAATGCATTCCTATGGGAAATTTGTATAAAGGAAAATTTGCTTAACATAATTTCATTTGGAACAAATTAATTCCTTTATACAAGGTTCCACTGTACCTTGGCTGGCTTGGCATAGCATGTACCTTGAACTGAAGGGTTGCAGGCTACCATTTACTGCTTTGTCTCGGGTAGCAAAATAACTCAGGCTACCCCTGAGAGCTGAGAGGGAGGATTTTTAAATTTCAGTAGAAGCAATAAGGGGTGTTAACTAGTTCCGTGCAATTTCAGTCTCAACACCAAGAACTGTGTACTCAGTATGTAGTATTCCATTCCACGGAAGCCAAGTGTGTCTTTTCTGGGGTCCTCCTCTTCCATCTTAAATTAAGCAGACAATTGCTTGTCAAACTGATTGATGTTTTGTAGAAATGTCTCTCTCTCCCGCCAACAGGATATTATTTGGTTCTGTACAAGGATTTTTTTTAAAAAATCACCTTCTTCAAGAGCAGAAACTTTTTCTGTTGTCAAAAGCAGTAATTATTTAATGAATAGCCATCCACTTTTCTTTGTCACTTGTTCACTACAGCAAATCTGATGGTTTCGTCTGTCTGGGTAGCAAGCAAACACATTAAAATACTACTAAAAAGAATGATCTGCAGTACACACGAGTCAATGTGTCCTGTAGAATCCATTGTTCAGATAAAAAGGAGAATAGGGCCCAAAACCTGAGAAAATTGAAAATGCAGACAGCCGTGTTGTCCTGTTAGGCAAGAAAAGGAGAGAAAGAAAATGAAGAGGAGGTAATTGTTTTCAACCATTTCACACCAGACAGTTCTGCGCATTTCAGGAGGGGGGGTTGTACCGTTTCAAAATCATTCTTTATCTCATTATTTTCTCAGCACATTCTTTCTATCATTTCTGAAATGGAGAATACAGCATTTTGAAGCTATATTGAGGAGAACCTTTGATTGCTCCCTCCTCAGCAAAACCTTCCCCCCACTTCCTAAAGCCAAATCTGTCAACTTTCTGTAGAGCATTCAGAATTGAGGTCAGGCCTGTTGTAAGCCTGCATTTCTATCCTGAACCAGAGCCCAGAGTTAATTGTGCACAAAGAGACATTGTTGTTTCCACTGAAGTTTACAACACAACTGTATTTTAATTGTTTGCTAACATATCACCCATTATGTTGCCCACTCCTCTTCCTTTCTCACCAAGCAACCCACTGTTACAAATGGCTTTCAACTGAGCTCTTATTAGTCCTGTTGCTGACTTTTTATTGCTGAACTTTCTCACACATGCATTCTCTCTCTCCCTGTCTTAAGTTATATTTCAATGTACTCTTTGATGCTTGACCTTCTGAATGTTAAAGGTACATTACTGCATTTTCATGTTTATAACTGCATTTTGTTCACTGTTAGGTAGGCTTTCTTCTAGAATGCTAGCAAACAAATAGTAAACTGATTCAGAAATATGCAAATTAAATTATGTGTCTGACTCGTTAGGAAAATTTTGCTGATATTGGTGGTGTTTATTGCTAAAACCAGCCATTGGAGTGTTCCCTATAAATGGACTCATAGACACTGCAAATGGTACAGAATTAGTGTAAATTATTTTGACAATATGATTATGTAATTGTCAACCCACACAGTATGCATTACCATAATCTAGAATGAATGGAACTAGTTTTATGTTAAATCCACAATCTAAAAGATTGGTTGATTGGCTGATTGATTCTTGCAGGTAGTGCAAATCTAAACTGATAGACGTCACTCCTGGCTACCATTTTCAGCTATGTTCCCATAGTAAATACTGTACTGATCTGAGAAGACTCTTACTTTAGCCCTCCAGGTGGAACATCCCTCCTCTCTTGAAATAACTCAAACTTTTACTGCAATCAACCCATTTTATCACCATAGGCACCAGCATCATATCAATTACAACCAGGGCCGGTGCATCCATTAAGACGAACTAGGCAGTTGCCTAGGGTGCCAGAATGGAGAGGGGGAGCTGGCCAGCCTGCCCCCACCCCCCGCTGCTGGCCACCGCCGCCCATCCCCCCGCCCCGCCCCCATCGCTGCCCACCCCCGTGCCCGTCGCCGTCCGCACCCATGCCTGTTGATTAGTTGCCCTCAGGATTAGGGAGAACTCCCTGTGAGTCAAAGCAATAGTTGTCTTTCTTTACCTGGACCACAAGTGACAAAAGCAGCAATAGCAAACCTCTTCAGGGAAGCAAGTCATGGGGTGTTTTCTCCATAATACCCAGGCATAGCCTTGTGCCAGATTTCACATAATGTACATGAAAGCCACAGAGAAATTCCCTCAGCCTAAATTCACCTCCCATAAAAACAACCACTGGATTCTGGGGCATGTGGTTTTAAGCCTAGCCAGACAATAAAAACATGACAGTAGCCTTAGAGATGCTATCACACTGTGACATGATATAATGATGTCATGGAGCTTATCCACAGGAGTACTTGATTTCTACTTGTCAACAGAAATCTTCAGACTAAAACAAAAAAGAGAGGAAGGAAGGAAAAAAGGGAAAAAAAGAAAAAGAAAGAAAGAAAGAAAGAAAGAAAGAAAGAAAGAAAGAAAGAAAGAAAAGTGGAGGAACTTATAAGGAAAAAAAGAGGGTAATAATGTATGTTGTCATCTCTCCCCCATGTAAACTAATATTGAATTTAAAAATAACACATGAAGAAGTTTGGTTCAGCTCTGATTTTGACAACTGTTTATAATATGGCTAAAACCCCCAATGTTTCAGTGTCTATCATAATACAGCAGGCTTTCCTTTTCAAGCAACTCTTCATTTGTGTCTTCAGTTGGTTATCTTCACTGGTTATCTTTTTCCTTCCCATGTTTTGTGGAGATGCCATCATATGAACAGAGAAGTGACTGTGCCTTTTCAGAACACATTCTTGAAAAGAATTATTTGTCAAATATTTGATTTCTTGAAACTTTCTGACCAGAATAAACTCAACATGACAAAACATCATGAAAGTATTTTGTGTTCTTTGACAGATGCCATAGTGCATTCAATCCTGGCACCTGTTTATGCTGTGTTCTGGTTCGTGCTCATCTCTATTATGCTAATTAAAAAAAAAAATTAACAGAAACTGATCTGGAACTAATTTAACATTTTCAAAAATGACAAACACACTTTTTACTTGTTTATTTCTTCTTTCCTAGAGGCAGACACATCTGCAACTTCAGACCTTCTCATTACTTAGTAGGGGCTAGTTTCAATGTCTGTAACCACCTTGGCCTGAACTTTTTTTAAGATTTTGATAACCAGCCTGGAAATAATAATGCATGCTCTCTGTTTTTTTCTTTTTCTTTTTAAAACCTGTGAGTTGGCCTAATAAAGTCATTGCTCTAATATGAATTCTGGAATGGGCAATAAGATAGCCTTCAGACCACATCTGCTCTTATTTATGCTAAAAACAACCGTGAACACACCAAGTTAAGATTCTGTACCAAGGTTAAGAAATGCTGCAGGAAAAAATAAACAAGCACATTTGGACATCTTTCCTTGTTGGACTGAATTACTCTACAAGTATCTGTTCCATTGGCATGTTGACGAGACTGCTCAGGCTCTGTTTTCCATAGGTTTAGCAGTTTAAGAGGATTCCATTACTTGAGATTTCATAAACAAAATATGATTCTAGCAGGTGAGCCCTTGTGAGTCACAAGAGTCGAGCCTTGATAGGTCACGGATGCAGGACAGGCAAAGGGCCAGAACTGCTTCTGGACATATGGAAACAGGTTTGTTAGGAATCCTGATCAATTTGTTGAAAACCCAACTAAACCTCAGCTACCTTGGTAATATGGTACCTATGACTCAGGGAGAAAACAATATGCACTGAACATCTCCAATGGTAATCACACAAATAACTCAAGTAGATTTTTCCTGCCCTTGTGTTGATGCTGGACGTGACGGAAACTCATAACCAGCCCACAGGTATTTTTCCCCCTCTGGGACTCTTCACTGTTCACTGTGCTTCTGTAACAAGATAGCTGCCAAGTTGTCACATTGATGCTCCACTCCCGGCCTTGCGCCACTTGGAACTGGAATTTATGCACCCAATGGTTGTCTTCCACCTTTCTTCCAGTTGTTCTCGGCTTTTTGTTGTGCTGATGTTGCACAAACACAACCCGTGCATCAATGCCTTTATGCTGAGCTAGTGGGTACTAGTGCCACTTGGAAAAAGTGACCAGATTTAAATCCACCTCACACACAAATATTTAAAAAAAACATTTCCAGCTCATCCAGTGATTTACCTTCCTGCCTAGAGGGACTGAAGAACCATAGTAAGTCCTTGAGACTAAAGTCTGAGGCGTTAGTTCCCCCACCCATTGATGACTGAGTATACATAAATTCAAGCCCAGGAGTATCACTGAGAAGCAATCAAACTGAGATGATCACTGCAATTTGGTGACCAGAAAGGGCTGAATGGTACATTTAGTTTTCCTTTGTGTATTTTATCAAGGGCTGAGAACCGGCTGTGTTGGAAAAGCTGGTGCCCATAATTAGTGTAATAATATAACAAAGAATAAATCAGCATGTCCGGCCAAATCTCCTGAGACCTTCAGGCCTATGTACAATATAGATGTAAGACGAGGGGAAGGAAAAGAAGGAAGTCCTACAGATTAATCAGATAATAAAGGAAATTCCTCAGTTTTCAAGCCTTCTTCCCCACCACTTGCCATTTCAAAATCCACAGAAGCTGAGGGGAGCCCCAGACCTTAGGTGGAGATAATATTGATGCCTTGACCACGGCAAGACATACAACAAACACAGTGTTATCTCCCATCACCACATGGCACTCTAGAATCAATAAGCACTCATCACTCCCGGCATCTTGCAGGAAAGAGTTGTAAGTGGTGAGTTCCCCCCCTTTCCCCATTTCTATAAGTTCAAAGTTCATGTAAACACGGCCTAGTCTGGAACAGGAAATACATGAATATTGGTAGAAGTGTGGATTTTGGCAGCTGTAGTGTTGCAAATGGCAGAAAGGGAAAACACTGTCTCTGTACTGTGTTTGTTTTTTCTTATTTGTTGTGACGTCCCTCTGTGAAGATACAGGTCTGAGATCCACCTCATGTCATGGAGTCTATGGAGCGGGGGAAGGGATGTGTGTTTTCCTGTAGGCTGGCAGGAAAGAGCAGCACTAAAGAAAAGAAAAGAGATCCTGGTGCTGGAAACATCTGGATTTTTTTATATGTGCTTAGCATCTCTAGAGAGCTGCCTTTGTTTCTCCTTCTTGCCAACAAATTCAGCACTTTGCACTCAAATATATGAGGTAGGAAAGATATATACAACTAAGTATTCCGAGTTCAACTCGGTCTTGAGTTATTGCAAAAATGTCATGTACCACATAGCCAAGAAGAAGCAAGATAATTATGTTTATGAGCAAACCGTATATAATCTCTGAGCCACTGTGGAATTATTTATGACTGACAGATGCCCAGAACCACTGAATGATAATAATAACAATATTAAAATCAAAGTGAATATTCACGTAAACAGAATTATTAGTGGTTAGACCTGTGGCATAGGTTTTATGCTACAGCTCACACTGGAACCAGCCTTTTTTCTTATACTACCATACTGTAGTATGGGTGTATGCCTCCACAGGCCATGGAGGAAATGCATCAGTAGACCAACAATTATGATTGCCTTCAAAGGTGTTGCAAATGTAGCATTAGTCTTCCTTCGAAGTGGTTCAACAAGGTGAGTCAACGACAACACAATGATGATATATTAGCCCAGCTGTGGTCTTTCAGACATAATTGGACTCCAGTTCTATTCATCTTTGGTCATTAGTAATGTTGGGAGTTGAAGTCAAAATGAAACCTGGAGTATCTTTGAAATATCCTTGGTTCCATGCACTATCAGTAGGTAGAATCTCCTAGGAGCTCTCTTGCTGAGAAGGTTTAGAATGAACACAAATGTCTGCCAGATTAGGCAGGCACAGTACTTCAAAATTTCATAACCAAAAGCTAAGTTCCTTAGTTTCTTAAAAATATCTGGAAAAGGTAACTATTCTCAATAGCAGCATTAAAGATCCAAGTCTTAAATTCAATCAAATCAGATTAGAGGCATTCATGCGATACTGATTATTTTTATTCTTCCAAATGGAAGATACAACAGATCATTCTGGTTATTTTGAAATATTAGTAGCCACTTTACCAACCCAGACCAAAATAAAGAGATGAGACAACTTCATTGGGTCAAATTGGGCCACAATTTTATTGATAACAGCTTGTTTAGCTTTTAATATTTAAACTCATTCCTCAAACAAGGGGACCTGCAAGTAGCGCAAGCAGCTGAGGGGCTGAAATCGTGTTGACTTCCAACCCATCTTCGAGTCCAGTGACTTCTTATTTTAGAAGGGTGCTGCCCACCTGTTCAGCACCCTCCCAAACTCTAGGGATCTGCTAAGCCCCAAGCAGTGCTCAGTTCCAACATCACTTAATGGAAAGTTTTTATCACTTAATGATGTTTTCTCACTTATCTTTCTAATTCCTAATTTTACCTTCAAATTTAATCAGAGCTGCCTGGGACATTAAGGGTGTCTTACTATGGTGCTCACTTGAATTCTCCACATGAGCCCAGTGCAAAATAAGGGATTAATTGATTTCATTGCTTTGGTTCCAAGCATCTGGCTGGGCTCCTGTGGTTCGTTTTGGAAGCTGACCAATTACAAAATGGAAAGCCCATCTCTATCTCTTACCTACAGGTTGGGAGAGAAAGAAGAACGCCTCCAGGAAGAAGAGGCTGGTTGCTGCCTGGGCAGCACTTAAATAGGATGTCTCAGCTCCTTAAGTGCCAGCCCTGTAGCTGGGATGCTTTTTCATGCCAGATCCAATTGGGCTGGCAGAGAAGCCTCACCCAAGAACTACATCCCAGCAGAGCCACCATTTTGGTTCACAAAGAGCATTATTTTCTAATGAGTCAAAAGTAGCATAGTATATAAAAAGAGAGGAAGAAGGAAATGACCCTTTCAATATACCATCTCTCTCTCTCTCTCTCTCTCTCTCTCTCTCTCTCTCTCTCTCTGTGTGTGTGTGTGTGTGTGTGTGTGTGTGCACTTTATCTGATTTTGCATTTTACCCAAATTCTAGTTTTAGTCCTATAAACAAATTGAAACATTTTTTCACTTTCCAAAATTCTGCAATGCAATACTCCAATGAAAATAAATTTGTAGCGTATTATGCATGGTTTCGGGAAGAGTGTATATAAAAGTATACATTGGTGAAAGTAATAAGTAATGCCAAAACAAATCATATTGGCCAATATTTTCAAAGTTCCAGCATTGCAATATAAATAATGTCACAAGCGCCATTTATTTATCGTTCATTTAACTAGCAATACTGTCATTACAAGAAGTCAACACAGATTTCTTAAAAATAAGTCAATTTGATCTCTTTTTTTGATAGAATTACAGGCCTGGTGGATGAGGGGAACACTGTAGATATTGCTTATATATATTTCAGTAAGGTGTTCAATAAGGTTCCCCATGGTATACTTGCAAAGAACTTAGTAGGAAGTGGGATAGATAGTGCCACTGTTAGATGGATTTGTAATTGGTTGACTGTTTGCACCCAAAGGGTGATTATAAATGGCTTTTCTTCATCTTAGAGAGGTGTGACCAGTGGGGTACCCCAGGGTTCTGTTCTGGGTGTGGTGCTATTCAATAATCAATATCTTTATTAATGGCTTAGAGAAAGGAATAGAGTATGCTAATTAAATTTGCAGAGGATGCCAAATTGAGAGGGGTTGCTAATAGAGATGGGCATGAAATGATTTTTTTTCATTCTGTTATTCATTTTGTTACGTAACAAAACGAATAACGAAAATTGTGATGAAATTGGAATGAACCGAACAGAACAATGAAAATTAGCATCGTTACGTTTCATTTTCGTTAATGGTGAAGCGCAATGAAATGAGCGGTTTTTAAATGCTAAAAAACATCCCGAATATCCATAAAACCCAGCAATAATTATTTATTCTGCCTGATAATACCTACCAGGGGGGTTGGGGTCCTTAAAATGTGCATTTATGTCTTTTCTCAGATCACTGTATTTTTTTTTTCCTTTAAGGGGAGTTAGGGGACATCGACCCAAAAT
Organism: Phrynocephalus versicolor; assembly: GCA_023846285.1. Lineage (NCBI taxonomy): Eukaryota > Metazoa > Chordata > Lepidosauria > Squamata > Agamidae > Phrynocephalus > Phrynocephalus versicolor. The sequence continues at coordinate 83,291,855 of JAHTLZ010000129.1, read as the reverse complement.
GGCTCCCAGATGCCTAATATTGATTTTTTGAGTATTAAAACACCCTGGACATCCATAAAAATGCAGTGATAATTATTTGAAATTATTACCTACCAGGGGGTTGCGGTTCTTAAAACATTTGTTTTTGTCTTTCTCCCATTGCAATGTATTTTTTCTTTTCCCTTTAAGGATGACACAAAATGGATTCCAGCCACAAGATGGATGCAAGCCATGTGATGGGATCATGTAAATTCTTGGACAATTTCAACCAATAGCATACCCAGGTTGCAGACTGGGTAGGTGTGGCAGCCACAGAGGGCATAAAAAGCTTTGGCAGCCCCCATCCTCCTTGCAGTCTGTGGTGAGAGTTAGGGTGGGATTGCTGTCTCTGCAACTCGTTTCTTAAGGCCAGCCAGGCAGGTGTGTGTCTCTGTGTTCCTGCTGGCTGCAGCCTGGCTCTTAGGGGAGAGAAAGAAGAGATTTCTCTTGCAGCCTCCCTGTGTGCGTGTGTACCTCTCGGTGAGTACTCCTTGCCCCGCAGTGCAGTCACTCTGTGGCTGCCTTATGCCTTGGGCAACGCCCGCTGCTGCCTTTGCAGCCTCCCTGCGTACCTAGTCTATACTGTGTCTCTGCCAGCACCATTTTTTTAGTGTTTTTCCTCTGGTCTGGGGCGTGGGGGGACGTCCGAGCATGGAAATGCTTAAATTGTGCAAAGAGTGGGTAAAAATGAAAAATGAAAAAATGAAAAAATGAAATGAATTTTTTTCAAAAAATTCACAAAAAGTGAAAACAAACCGAAATGGACCCGCAATGAAAAATGGAAAACCGAAACGTCATTTTTTTGATTTGTGCCCAGTTCCAGTTGCTAATTCCCTAAAGGATAGGATGAAAATCCTAAATGACCTTGACAAATTAGAGTCCTGGACCAAAGCTAATGGAATGGGTTTCAAAAGAGGGAAATGTAAGGTGGTGCATCTAGTAAAAATAATGAATTGCACAGATATAGGATGGGAGATACCTGGCCGGAAATTAGTACCTGTGAAAGAGATCTGAAAGTCTTGGTGAACAACAAATTGAACATGAGTCAGCAGTGTGACACAGTGGCCAAAAAAGCCAACACCCTTCTTGGTTGCATCAAAAGAAGCATAGTGTCTAGGTCAAAGGAAGTGATAGTATCACTCTATTCTGCTTTGGTCAGACCCCACCTGGAGTACTGTGTCCAGTTCTGTGCACAACAATTTAGAAAAGGATGCTGACAACCTTAACGGGTGCAGAGGAGGGCAACCAAGATGATTGAGGTTCTGGAAGAAATGTCTTACAAGGAGCGGCTTAGGGAGCTGGGAATGTTTAGCCTTACAATAAGAAGGCTGAGATGGGATATGATAGCTATGTTTAAATATCTGAAAGGATGTCACATTGAAGAAGGGACTGGTTTGTTTCCCATGGCTTCAGATACTAGGACTCAGGGTGATAGTTTCAAATGACAGGAAAAGTGATTCAATTTAAACATTAGGAAGAACTTCACGGCAGTTAGAGCTGTTCAAGAGTGGAATATGCTGTCACAGAGGGTGGCGGAGTCTCCTTCTTTAGAAGTTTTTAAGCAGAGGCTGGATCGTCATATGTCAGGAGTACTATGATGGAGGTTCCTGCATAGCAGGGGGTTGGACTAGATGGCCCTTGAGGTGTCTTCCAACACTATGATTCTATGAGTCTATAATTTGCTGCTAACTAGAGTTCCTTTCTCAGTTTTGAGATGCCTGTGCCTTCTTCTCAAGATAAGCAAGTCAAGCACACCCTGATATTGGACAAACAACTTGACCACATTAGTGGCATTGTGCTGCTGCCAGTTGTATCACTGCTGTTGAGTTGGTGGTGCTCTAGAAGACAATTTATTTATTTATTTATTTATTTATTTATTTATTTATTTATTTATTTTAATTTATTTAATTTATTTAATATTTAAAGAGGCCTTTGGTGACCTTATTAGTTAGTTTTGTTTTTTCTTTGCCCTGTTCCCTCCCCCCTCCTCTATTCGACTTGCCGCCATCTTGCCCTCCATTGCTTTTCGCTCGGAGGTTCTTCTATTTATTTTATGTGTGTGTGTTTTTTAACATTGTTAGCCGCCCAGAGTTCCCGCCAGGGAAGATGGGCGGGATATAAGCCTATAAATAAATAAATACATTATTATTATTATTATTATTATTATTATTATTATTATTATTATTAT
>JAHTLZ010000129.1:83259634-83289639 GCA_023846285.1 Phrynocephalus versicolor | reverse complement strand
TATTATTATTATTATTATTATTATTATTATTATTATTATTATTATTAGAGACAGTTCCTTGAAAAAATGTTAGGCACAACAGCATATGAAAAAATCCCTATTAGGCAAGATAGCCAATGAAAAGGAATATGTTAAGAGAAATCAGATGAAAATGCACGTACATGTGATGAGATCCCTTTAAGAATGGGGAATTTAGAAATTGTTGAGCACTTGGTTTATGTCAGGGCTGTGCATTTTTCATAGGACTCAAATCTTACATTTTTAAGGTGGTATTGTAGGTGTTTTTTATATTTAGTGCAAATTTTTATACTAAAGCAAAAAGCAAAATATGCTACTCATTTGCCACCTCATAATACTTGAAGATCTCTCCAGGCTGTTTACAGTTGGATTATGGTGGGCTACACATTAACCCACTTTCCCCATTGTTTGGGTACTCAGTTTACTGACCTGGAGGGATGGAAGGCTGATTCTACCTTGAGCTGGTTATTGAACTCCAGCCATGAGAAGAACCTTTACTGAGGTTTTGCAGTTCAATTACTGCACCACAATTATTCACAAAGGTACAACAATTCCTTCCCCATTAGCCTAGGAGATAGGAAATAAAATAGTGTTATTTCCACTTCTAGGAAAAAGGTGACACTAGTATTATACAAGCACTTGTCTGAGAATATTTATTTCTCCATAAGCATGGTTTCCATTCTTCTGCATCTGTCTCATGGTCTGCAAAAATTTTTTTGTCATATATTCCCATTCCCTCTAATCTTGCAAGACAGCCAAATGTATTACATTTGCTTTTCATTTTCTTTTTATATACCTCTTCATCATGTTCCAGTTTTCCTGGCCACCCACTGCTCCTGATCTATAAAAAGGTCCAACTCCTGGAAGGAGTTACCTGATGATTTCTTCCTGTGGGATTTATTTGAAGTGTAGGAAGTCGGAGGAGGGTGCTGGTTGCCACAGAGATGATTGATTATACAGTGAAAGTCGAACACGCCCACACACTGCTCAGCCACCACACAAGGGTAAGCACAAGACTCCAGGGCCTCACCTATGATCACGTCTCTGAATGTTCTCTTATTGAAATATATTTCCAAAGGATTCCCCGCCCCCGCCATATTGAATGCGAAAAGTCAAAACTGTCACAGCAGAAAATTTCAGCGCAGTACTGGTTTGTGCAAGGGTGGTCGAATATGGGCTGAACTGTTGATCCCAAAAATTTGCATGACATGCAGGCAAGTGTGCATGAAGTATAGAGGGGCTATCTTCACCCCAACTCACTGCCACCTGACTTGAGAGTCTGAGTGTTGGGGTCTCTGTTGCAGAGTTTTGAATTACTGGTAAAATTCCTTTTGTCGTGCAGTAGATAAGAAAGACCCAGGGGAGAGAATAGATATAAGTTCTCCAAAGTCCACCCTTAACTAAAACTTATTAACCTCCTGATTTTTTTCTCACAGGAACCAAATTACATCATAAACAACCTATCTGGAAGGGACAATTAGTTAGTGTTAGATACACAGACAACCACCCCCAGCCTAAAAATGTCCCTCCCAGTCACACAAATTACAGACAGCATAAATGGCTATGAAGAAAACTCCAGTAGCTTCATTATGCTGTCTAGGAATCTACTCCACTGAATATTTCCCAAATAGAAGAGGTCAGCAGCTGGAGACCCATGAACTCACACTTTATGGGAAGTAGGAAACAATCCTCATGGTTCAATACTCGTGGAGCTGTGAAAAACTAGTATGATACTAGGGTGGACTTAGAAGAAAGCCTATTTATGGCCTTCTGCCATTCACAGCAAACTTAACTTAGATCTAACGCAGAAGCTGTTATGACAGATAAACCATCAGTAGTAGAACATCCTTCACCTCTGTGTGTGCATGTCACAGCAAGAGTTTGTTTTACCACCACCAGTTTTCAAGTCTATTTGCTCCCCCCCTCTGATTGTTCTTCGGGGGATTCTGATAATTATATGGCACCTTTAAAGACTGATTACTTGAACAGGAAAGTCTTCCTGAATCATCTCTCTCCCACACAGAACAAAAGTGGCTTCTGTTTTAATGATGAATTTTCTATAACATCTGTTTCTGTCCTAGAAAAATCCTTGTTTGAACAAGGTTATGATCAATAAACCCAATACATGTGTCACATCTTCATTTTGGTATGTATGGATATGTAATGTTTAATTTGTTTTTCCAGCCATTACATCTCAGCTTACCATGAGTCATTTCTGCAAGCATATAGGCACAAAATGTTTGGAAATGAAATGAGAGGATAATCCGTAAGATCATGTCCTGTGGTTAATGTTAAAAAGTTCAAAATGTGTAAGTATAGCTTGGCTGAACATGAAGAAATTCTGGACCTTGCCCAAAATATATGATATATAACTTGCCTATTTAATCATTTATGTGCTGATATGATTTATGCACAACTGGAATCTACAGGAGCATCATCTCTGATCTGGGATAAAGTTCAATACCCCCAGTTCTGCTTTAAATGTTCAACAATCAGGGTTCATGAAGGAAAGTGTTGTGCTTGTTTTGATTGTTATTAGGGTTATGGAAGGTACATTTTTAACAACCTCCATATTTCTACTAGTTCTGATGCTCCATCATGTGTGCTATTGCTGAAGTGGCTCCTTCTACACATAGCTAGAACACACCAGACAAAATCTTATTGCTTAGCATTGTAAATCACACCACAGTAGGACAATTGAATCAATGGAAGAAGTATGTGTAACTTTGTTAGGTTGGAGATGTCACATATGTAGGGAGGAAGCCAAAGGAGGACAGAGCATGTTCAACAATCATGGAATGCTGAGTGACCATTGGGGAAAACAGGTAAGAGTGTTTGAGAGAGAATGGAAAGGGGTATTGTAGAGGTGGGCATGGATGAAGTGCAATGCTCTGTTGCAAGCCCCCCATTATTACAATATGTCGTATTAGGATTAGAGATGGGCACAACCAGAAAAAATGACGTTTCGAGTTGTTGTTTGTCGGAACAGGTCCATTTTGGGTCGTTTCCGTTTGTCGTGATAATTTTCAAAAATTTGTTGTTTCCGTTTGTCGTTTGTCGTTTCCACTGTGATTTAGCGCGATTTGACCTCCCAGAGCATGGGGTTAGGATTAGGGTTAGGATTAGGGTTAGGGTTTGTGGGCTCTGGGCTGCACCTCTGGGTGCCTCTGACCCACTAAGAAGGGAAGTGTACTGGCGTACAGGTTAGGGTTAGGGTTGGGGTTAGGGTAAGTGGGCTCTGGAAGGCACCTCTCTGGGTGCCTCTGATCTACTAAGAAGGACAGAGTAATGGTGTACAGGTTAGGGTTAGGGGTAGGGGTAGGGGTAGGGATAGTGGGCTCTGGGAGGCACCTCTCTGGGTGCCTCTGACCCACTAAGAAGGGAAGCGTACTGGCGTACAGGTTAGGTTTAGGGTTGGGGTTAGGGTAAGGGTTAGGGTTAGGGTTACGGTTAGGGTTAGGGTGGGTTAGTGGGCTGCACCTCTGGGTGCCTCTCTGACCCACTAAGAAGGACAGTGTACTGGTGTATGGGTTAGGGTTAGGGCTAGGGTTAGGGTTAGTGGGCTTTTTATGCCCTCTGGCACATCCAGAAGTCTCAGTCAAAACCTGGCCATGTGGTTGGTGGAATTGCTCAAAAAATTTGCATGGTCCCATCCCATGGCCAGCCCATCATTGCGCAGGTGTAAAAAAATAAAAATAAAAATAAAATAAAATAAAATCAATGGAGACGTTTTATTGCAAGAAAAACCCACTGCTGCTACTATAAAAATTCAGGCATTTAAAATATCTAATTCTCACATGTTTCTGTTGTGCTTTGGTGTGTTTTTGGACCACAATTTCAAAATAAATGTTGCAGTCGCCATTTTGGATCCCCCCCACCGCATGGCACATGGAGACGACGAGGATGACCGACCCCCCCCCCCGCCCGGTGCAAGCAGCCCAGGACAGGAGAGGGGGGGAGGCCGGGGACCCCCCCCCCAGAAACCACCCCTCTGGTAGGTGTCCTCAGGCAGGCATATTTCCGCCTGCTTTTTTGGCCGGGAATCGGGATTTTTTTTAACTTTAATTTTTTTTTTCTGTACTGCTGTTGGCAATGGCATCGCGCGATCGCCGCGATGCCATTAACGACAACGATAAACCCGAGCCAATTTTTCTTTTTTCGGGTTGGGTTCGAGCTGGAGCGGAGTAATTCTCATTACCGTTATCCGTTACGTAACAGTAACGATAACCGAAAACAGAAATGAGAATTTTGCCGCTCCGTGCCCATGTCTAATTAGGATATGTTGTCTTTGATCCCCATCCCTGCAACATTTTCTCCTGCAAATGCATTTTGCATTCTCTTCTGGAAAATGCTAGAAGAACAGGAAACAGGAGGCACTGCGGATGATCAAGTGAAGTACCTAAGTGCCATGCAAGTAACAAATCATTATTCAAAGTGGAACTGTAAATAGGGCTTCTGATCTGATTTGGGAGCCAGCTCAGAGCTCCACCTCTTCTTTCTCCCAGAAAGGCACAAATATGCTTGACTTGATATGAACACATTCACTTGAACAAAGTGCAAATCCCAACAGAACACAAAAAAATAACAAATGAAAATTTCGATTTAAAAAAACAACGGACTTCTGGGTGAACAAATAAATTATATGCATCAGTCATGGCTGCTTCAAACAAAGAATGTATTTAATGCACTGAATGCCTGGGAGCAAACAAAATAAACAACAGGATGAAATGAGTGAACACTTTGTTTCAGAGTAATTATGACAAAAAGTTGCTAATTGCATATTCAAGACAGAAGTAGACAATGGCTGCAAATTTTGGAATGCAGGGGAAACCAAAACGGATGGATTTTTCCATCTGTATTACTGGTGAGGCCTTGTGGCTGGGAGGAAGCCCCAGACAATGCATCACTGGAGTGTCACAAAGAGAACTGGAGTTAAGAGAATATTGCAATCCTGAATTACTCAGAAACAAGATGGGATAAAGAAATGTAAAAAAGACAAAAGTATTGTAGAACCACCGCCCTTTGTTGGGAGTTCTTGGCCTTGAGGTATTGGTCATGATTGCCAGAGTCATAGAGAAAGCACAAACTGCAGTTCGTAGCATTCGAAATGTTGCTTGGCAGATGATAGAGAAGGAAGCGGGATGAATTAATCAAGGGCATAGAAGGAGACTACACCTGAAACCTCTCAGTTGTGTGAACGTAATAGAAAGAAGACAACTGGAGACTTTGATCTCTCACCATTGTTTAAAGTAAGATCAGAGATGTGAATAAAGTGCTAGTCATAATTCAGGAGGAGACTTGATATTTTGTGCATCACTGCTAGGTGATTCATCCCAGCTAGCATTGCTTAGATGAGTGGTTCTCAACCTTCCTAATGCTGGGACCCTTTAATACAGTTCCTCATGTTGTGGTGACCCCTTGCCCTGCTTGGAAGAAGCCACAAGCCCCCTTTGGCAGGGCACTGCTGCAGGTGCCATAGAGAACTTCCCCAGTCTACAGGCATCCTCGGCCAATCGCAGCCTCCGGTGCCATTGACTGATATCCCCTCCAACTTATCAAGCTGTGACTCACTCTTCCCCCCCTCTCTAGACCCAAGCCATTTGTGCCTTTTTCTTTACTGGCTCATGGCAACCCCTATGAAATGGCAGTTCGAAGAGTTTCCCAACCCCCAGGCTTGGAACCACTGGCTTAGATGGTTTAAAATTTGTATTCTGTGAGGCATCAGAACTGGATCAAGTGAGTTGGCAGATATGATTGCATGATCTATCCACATATATATTCATTGTCCAGTTCCTGCAGTGCACATTATGGCTTGTTTGTGTAAGAGGCCAGATATGAGAATGGTTATGTTTTTGGCTTCAACTCTCAGAAACACATAGACAACATGGCCACTAAGGGATTCTGGGAGTTACAGTCCAAACAGTAACAATCTGCATGTCTGTTACAGACCTAGAACAGATTAGCTATAGATAAAGCATACATATTTGAAGAATTGTATGGCAAGCTAAACTGTGCGAAAAATGTGCTAAATTGCTTAAAATAAATTTGTCAGAATCAGAGGTTTGGAAATATTACTTTTTCCAACAATTCCCAGAATTCCTTAACCAGACCTAGAGTGAAAAAGAAGCAAATGACAAGCTCTTGTCAGAATTTTCCCCCCTTAATAATTTACAAACAGTAAGTAGTGAAAGTGTTTGTTGGAAGCTACCAAATCTTTATTGAGAGATATTTGTTTGCAATTGTATTTATTAAGTGATACATCATATTATCTGCAATATTGCTTCTAACAAATATCTGCTAATTGAACTGAGAATACATAGAGGATAGCTAGACAAGCTGTTTCCATCACAGTACTTTATCCCCCCCCCCGCCCCGGGATGTTTGGGAGATGTTTGGCAGTTTAAAAATGTTGGCTGTTCTTAACAGTCAGGTAATTTAGAGGACATACCACCCACATTTTAAATAGCTATTTTACCTTTCTCTTCAAGTTTCCATATATTTCCCATGAGATAACAGAGAGAGCTTCTTGTTTTGACTTAGTTTTTTATGATGTTTTATGTGGCCATTAGAGATGGAAACAAAGTACTACAAAGCACATGGGGCTGAAGCAGAAGTGTAGCACCAGTTGGAGGGTGCTGGGGCTACCCTTTCCAGCCTCCCCCTGCAACTGGCCAGCCCAAAGAGAAGGCAGGATAGGAAGAATCCCTGCTCAGTTGTGACTGCCCAACCGCTAGAGGAGTCAGGAAAGAGACCCCCCTCCACCTCCTTCTCTGATTGAGGCACTGCCAGCAGAGAGGTACCCCTGCACCACATTGATAAAGGTGAGTGGGCTTGCTGGATGAAGGGAAGGGGGATTAAGTGTGGCACCTGTGGTGCCAGGCTTCTGATTTGGAGCAAAGCTCTTTGTATCCATCTCTATTGGCCACCCATTGATTTTGGTTGGATGCCTATAGACTGAGGGCTCTTTCATGACAGTTGCTTTGAAGTGGCCCTTAGGATTTTTCTTGTTAGTGCATCTTTTCTAGACGCCATCTTCGGTTGTCCAATCTTTACCTCCTATTACCACTTCCAGCAGACAACTTTTTGCTTCACCAGGCCCTCTGTATCACAATGGCACATTTCAATTTTGCTACAAATGGGCATCTTTAGAACATGACTATGTTGGCTGGGGGATTTTTCAGAGCTGGTGGTTCAAAAACAAAACAAGCAAAGCAAAGCAAAGCAAAGCAAAAACCAACTTTTTGAAACACTGGCATATTTACCTGTCCATTTCAGGGTTGCTATTATGTGCCATCGATTCACTTCTGACTTGTGGTGACTCCAACAGGGTTTTCAAGGTATGCAAATAAGTTCAAGAAATGGTTTACATTGCTAGTCCCAGTGATTTTAGAAGAGTGAACAAAAGCTCTGATAGTTATTTGCCAAAATAGGGGACTTCATGTGGATCATGGCTGCAGAATGTCTCAGTTTTATTGTTTCTTCTTTTCTTATAACACCTGGAATATGTATGGTTTCATTTTAACCCTGCACCTGATCTCTGTTGCAAGGCATGTGTATAGAACTAAGCAGTTATGCTTTGGAAAGAGTGTGTGTGTGTTGTGTCATTACAGTCGTGACCGACTCTACATGACTCCATGTCCATGGAGTTTTCTTGGCAGGAGTACTGGAGTGGCTTGCCAGTTCCTACTCCAATTGGAAAGAGGGATGATGGTTAACTCTGAAAAACAGGAAAGGGGAAAAGTTTGAAACAGTGCTTATCTCTTCCTGACCATCTTCTTTGCATGTCACATAGACACACAGCTGCTTTTTCAGTGCATACCTATTTGTATAGTAGACACAAGGACCACAAAATACCATTTTGTGAACAACATCCATAATCCTTCCATGTTCAAGGCTAGGTGTGAGATCCTATGAGGTCATCAATCAAAACTTTTTATTTTATTTTATTTTTTAGCTCTGGAAATATTGTCCTGAAACAGAGATAAATGCAGCTAGAAATAGATTTTCAGTGGGAAGTTAGCTGGTTAGAATGGATTAAATATAACTCTCCATTCTATTTCTCCTTTAACTATTCCCTTCATATAACATAATCTATGCAATACAATATGGCCATTGTATATAGACAATGGAAAGCTGAAAGTCATGAAGACAGAGTTATGCAAATCTCCCTTCAATAACCTATCACTCAGATGCTATTAATATTGATTTAATTTTTTTTATTCTAGTTTGTTTTTGTTTGGTTCTAGATCATGATTGGTGAATTGCCATATTGCGCATATTGTCTGATTTGTAATTTGTAAATTGCCCAGAGTGGTATTTCCATTAAAGGACCAGTGCATGTATGTATGTATGTATGTATGTATGTATAAATAAATAAATAAATAAATAAATAAATAAATAAATAAATAAATAAATAAATTTTGTTTTCCTCGTTCTTGTCAAAAGCACATGCGTGTTTTGAAAGGTCAAGAAGTTTTATGCTGGATGGCGCAAATCTTAACTGGCTGATACTTTTATGTAGCAGTGAACAAGCTGAGCGGGTTCCCACTTAGAAGCTCTTCTTTCTTCATCTCAACCATGTGTACCCAATAAAGGCTCTTATTATAAAAGTGTAATCAGAGGGAGGCTTGGCCAAGGAAGACAGTAGTCCAGGCAAGTCCACAGGGCAAGTCCCAACTGTATGTAGATGAGTGAGAATTTGCCATCATCTGAGTCCTGCCAAAAGAACTGCCAAGCCCTTTCTGGTTTCTCATAATTTCTCAAGTACATTTTCTAGTACAGACAGTTGAGAGATCTGTATGTTTAGCTGGTGGTACTGTAGACCGAGAGGGACTGAAAGTGAAGTAGATATGATCTGAAAATATGAGGAGTGAGTTTTCTCAGGGTCAGTTGGACAAGGTACAGAATTCCTAAGCAAGCAAGCAAGCAAGCAAGCAAGCAAGCAAGCAAGAAAGAAAGAAAGAAAGAAAGAAAGAAAGAAAGAAAGAAAGAAAGAAAGAAAGAAAGAAAGAAAGAAAGAAAGAAAGAAGGAAAGAAAGAAAGACTCGGGGAAACCTGTGGACATGCTTAAAACATTAGCCTCCCTTTTCAGTCCCTGAAGCCAAACAGCTTAAGTTTTGCAGTGGTATCATTGTCTGAGACGGCAAACCTCCAAAAGTGGCCCCGTTGCTTGATGGTGCGGTGTACAAGTCAAATGAATGAATGAATGAATGAATGAATAAATATCCAGAGTCTTTATCTGTTCCCTTCTCCACACACTTCTCATCTCTCTACCGCTATTTCAGTGGGGCAGGAAAAAGAAGGGGAAGTTTCCTCTCTTTGCAACTCTCTCAGTCCATGCTGTCATTGTCAGGATGGAAAGAATGTAAAGATTTTTAGAGATCTGCAAATAGCAAGCACTGAAATTCACAGATTCATCCATCCAAATGGAGAGCTGTAAGTGTTGTAATCTTAAATGCTCAGCTTTGAAACCCTGTAGATTTAACCATGTGTGTGGACCTTAGGATTGCTACCTACTTTTCCTCACAGGCTGATCTATAACATCAATTCATTCCATGCTAAGAATAGCTGTATTCTGTTCAGTTTGACTTATGAAAGTTCACATCAAGGCTTAGAATTTATCAATTCATTTTTTAAAATAATTCAGGGCACAAAGAATTTGAGATTTTTAAAAACTCTGCCATTGACTAAAATAAAGCTGATAGATTTGTCCTCTGCTTTGGAGAGAAGAGATATACGGCCGCGGTCCTACCAGCATTTTCTGCGTAGTTTCCTGGCGGCAAACTGTGTGGTAAAAGATCACGTACTAACCGGGAACAGAAGTAAATTCTGGTCCCGGCCGACCACACCCCTAGAACAGCAGTTTCTGTGAAGTTTCCTAAATCACCGCCAGGGGCTGGATTTAGAAACTTCACTCGAAAATGCCTAATTATTTGCTCCTGTAACCACGACAGGACCCTGAAAATACACAGTAAAATCAGTTGTTTCCCTTTATCATCACGGAGGCTTGGAAACTAGAGCCGGAAAGGAGGACAAAATGCAAAGTAGACAGGTAGAGACCGAACCAGAATAAGAAAATACAATGCAGAAGAGAGGACATTAACTGCACAATAAAAACCACGTGACCACCTGAAAAAAATACACAGGGAATTTATATTCGAAGAAAACTCTGGTAAGACTGAGGCCTATGTCTCTTCCTCATAATTGTGCTGGACCTACAGCAGCAGCAAGAGGAGTAAGATAAGCCAATGAATAGATGGCATAGGGAAGGGAGACGAAATACTGAGCTAACAAGGAAGGAAAAACCTAATTAAAAGTGATTATTCACTGGAGAGTGCAGGTATCTGGCTGTGTAGCCAGAGAGTGGGGGAATGATTCCCCATTGCACCTCTAGGGAGAAGATCCAACCTGGGTAGCCTTGGGCAAGCTGAAGAGTCACAGGAGGCCCTCAGAAGAAAGGAATGGTAAGCCACTTCTGAGCATTCTCTACCTTGAAAACTCTGAAAAGGATTGTCATACGTCAGAATTGACCTGAAAGCATGTGATGATGGGGATTACAAAACTATGAAGTTCATATTCTGACTTTTAAAATAAACAGAGGATGAATCCACACAAGACATTTGCTGTACAATCCATGTCTTATGCATAGCATCTCAGTTCAAATGGCTGATAAAGAAAGCTGTTGTCTGTGAACTTCCTGCCAGAGTAAACCTGACGCTGAGAAAAAACTTCTGTAATTTGGTGTAAATATGTTTCCCTTATTTTTAAGTTTCAGTGACCACTCAGTCATTCATTATGGGTGGATAACACAGTTTCAGATTAGGCATGTGGACTGTCTTGAGATCAGTGTGCAAAACCAGACCAAAACAAGAATATTTGTGAAATTCCAGAGTGATTAAGGGGAGAAGCAACATTACAACAGGTGCTGTTCACTGCTGGGTTGGAGAAACATAATGAGAAATCTTTTGTAACACATTTGGCTTCCTAAGGATTAAAACAACACTATATGTAATTGAACTGAGGAAAGATGAAAACAAAAGTGACATAGAATACAAATGAAAAGCTAGGCTACAGGCAATGCCTTTATAGGCCACTAATAAAAATAAAAAAAATTGCAAGCTTTCAAGTGCATTTGTGTTTTGTGATGGCCATGCGACTCAACCCTCCACCTTTGCTTTGACGGAAGCATGAAGAATACATTCTTCACACTGATGTCAACACACACATGTATCCACTTCCAGATACTCTTCTAGCCCTTTTGTGAAACTTCAAGGTGAAGAGAAAGTCTTTCATAACTGCTTAGCCTTTACTTTGTTCTGGAATATTATTTTTCCATTCACACAGCTTAGTCTTCTAAAATTTACTGAAATATTATTACACTATTATAATCATGTATGCACGTGTGTGTGAGAGAGAGAGATAGAAAGAGAAAGAGAGACCGAAAAATATTGCACTATGAGGGTTAAGTGAATAGGTCATAGAATTAGGGTATTATCCTCACAGTCCCTTCTGTTACTTCCCCCCTCAACCTCCACAAGAATTCATGGAAATGTGGTATTGAATAACAGCTTTACACATACAATCAGTGAATAAATGGATTTTTAATGCTGTGAACCGCCCTGAGTCCCCTTGGTGGGAATAGGGCAGTATAGAAGTGTGAATAATAAATAAATAAATAAATAATAGGTCAAAATCAAGCATGAGTAGTCATTAGAAGCTAAAATGACTAAATTGAAACTTCATATATTTGACATATCATGAGAAGATAAACTCACTGGAAAAGACCACAGTGCTAACAGAAATAGAGGGTGAAAAAGGAGAGGAAAAAGACTGACCAAATGTAAGATGGATTGATTCAATGAAGGAAACCATGACCTTCAGTTTGCAAGCCATAAGCAGGCCTGTTAATGATTGGACCTTTTAGCTGCAATTGCATCATAAAGTCACCATAAATCAAAAACAATTTGATGCACAAATCATTATGCCTCTCATTTTTATCAGCATGTTTCTAGAAGGGAAAAATGTGTATGAAGCTATTGCTGGGCATTATAAAATATGTCTTACATTATTAGAATTTGTTTGCTTTTGTCAGTGCTCAACAATCTTAGGACATATAGATTGTTGCCTTAAATCCATGATTTTGGTTACTTTGTAAAACAGCAGGGTTCTTTTCAAAATGTAGAAACTGGTCAAGTTTTGTTCAATGATGCTAAAAGAATAACCATTTGTAATTCCAACCATGAAAAGTTTGACTTCGGAGGGTTACAAAATATCCAAGAATAATAATTCTACCTAGTCTTTTACCATACTCTGATTATTTGACTTTACTTATATGTCTCAGGAAATCTAGCCCATAAGATTCATAATTGTCCTTTGAGATATCCTGTTCCCTTTTACTGCATCTGGATTAAGTTTTTAAAATATACACTTTAATTTAGCGTCAGAGGATTTTGCTATTCACTGATTTTGCTCCTTTAAACAGCACATATGTGCTTGCCCGTGCGCACATGCACACACACACACACACACACACACCTCTTCAGAATAGAGGTATTCTCATCAACATGCAAGGAGACTGCTTGTCTGTCACATCGCCCACATCTTCTCAATCACTCCTTTTCATTTATCCTTTTATGCCCCTATTTTAACTTATGCTGCTGATGATTCTCAGTGACAGGAGGAATCCAGCTGAGCATTAATCCCTCTATGGCTACGTGAAACCAGTCCAACTTGATCAGAATAACATAACAGTAGCTTTTTGGAAGGAAGGGATCTTGTTGTGCTACCGGTGATGAATAAACTGACAGTCTGAGCTAATCATGCATGCAAGTTAGATAACATTAAAATACTGGCTTCTCAGTACTTCAAATGCAACTTTTGACTTTGACAATCTTCCAGCTTTGATATGCATGTTTAAAGGAACCCCATTATCTTGGCATAAGTGCCATTAACAAAATGCTAACTCCACATGTTACTTGGTCACCAAACGTGTTGCGTGTACAAGATAATTTTAAATGAAGCATCATCTAGAAATGTCAATGTCCCATATGGGTCCTCAGTATGTGCAAATATTTAAGCATGTGTCTGTGTACATGATTCAGGGAAGCTCGACACAATCAGGGTGCTTAGTTTATGTGTAGAGGTCTGTGCTCAGCCTCTGTGGTTCAGCCATTCACATATCATCAGACATCCTGTACATGCAGCAATATTGTTTTCCCAACCAGTGTGGGAAACTGCTCTAAGAGTTAGGCCATCGTCCCATAACCAGTCCCAACTAAAATAGGCCCACTGGATCAAATGACAAATGGTGAGACAAGATATTTTTACGTGTCTTCAAGTTGGAACCAATTCCCAATGCTCCTAATCAGACTTCCAAGGCAAATGAGATGTTTAAGGTGATGTTTTTGCCAGATCCACACACCCAGTGAGCTTCCATGGCCAAAGAGGGATTCAAATGTAGGTCTTGATAACACTGGTTACCAACATTTGCAGAAATCTTATCCACCTGTTTAAATTCAGGTAAACTATATGCATACAGAGGAAAAATTGCACAACAGTATTTCTGCTCTGATAAGCCATCCTTTGCAAAATCAGCCACATCACTGATTGTGCATCCAATTAAGTACTGGATTGGTGGACACTCAGGAGACCATGCTGTAGTAAGGAGCAATTAACTTTTTGCAGTTGAGTAAGTGAATAAAATTCTATCAATTGATCCCATGGATTATTTGAGACTAACTGGATCCAGGCCTAGTTCACATGTTACTTTTGACTTGTGGCTGTCCGTTCCATATAATTACCATATCACAGTAGCACTATATTACACAACTACTTACCTCATAATTCTCCTTTAGAGCCAGGCTGAGTCTGAATAGGTACTGAGCACTTATATGATGTGAATAGCTTATGTAATCAGCCATTATCAGTGATGCATGGGACTTGACCCTAAAGGAACAGCAGCCACATAGAAAACATAATGTATTATAACATTACCAAAAACTTCAGTCCAAAAGAAATTCTTGGGATACATGACAATTTTTATTGGTACATTCCATTCTGCATGTCTATGGGATAGCTCAGACCTGGGGCTTGGGATTTCCCTATTAAGAGAGAGGGTCTGGATAAGAGGTACCCTAGGTGTCCAGCCAACTGCATATGGGGAGTCCTCCTTAACCGCCACCCATCTAATTATTGGGGATAGAGCCACGTAGTGGTTGAGTCAGGTCCCACCTGCACCTCTCATCCTGGCAAACAACTCTCTGGAAACTAGTTATTGCTATAAGAAATGTGATACTACATATTGTATCCCATGGGAACTCACTGCTACTCTTTCCAGTCTGCCTACATTTGTGACCTAACTAACACAACACCTCTTTGATTTGCCCTTTAGAGCCCAGTGAAATTCAGTGTGGAATATGGCAAAATTACCCATCCACCTTAATGCCGACTCAGTGAGGCAGACCCAAAATTCCTATCCACCCCTGAAGCAAGCATTTCCATCACACTAAACCACAGGGTGAGACAGGTGGGCTGCTTCCCAAGCAAAAGAGGGCTGGCTGGGAGCAGACTAGCTCTTTTAGGTTTCTTTAAGTGCCACCCAGCCAGCCTATTGATGAGCTGATGGACTCACTCTCCTGCCTGTCTCCATCAGGAAGAATCAGGTCAAAGCTCTCCCCACTGACACAGTCTTGCACCAGCAGAGCTGTGCCTTCTGTGCTGCCGCTATCATTTCTAGAGAGTACAATTCCATACAGTAGTCTTTCAGCAGAAAACGATAGCTTAGTTCTATGCATCGAACCTGTATAGTTAAAGACTGACACCTTTAGGTCTACCACTGATAAAAGGTAGCAGTAGAAATAGCTACTTGAAGCCACTTTCAATATACAGTATGTAGAAAAGGCACCAACATCCATTCTTTCTCCATCTTGGTTCTCTTCTCCACCAGGGCTGCAATATTTGTTCTTTTTTAAAATGTACTATATGTCTTCATTACACCAGAGCTCCAGAACTGAAAACATACTAATTTTAAAACAATTTTATACTGTGTATGATGGGACTGTTCTTCATTCATTTCTTTTTTATATTAAAACACCTTTTGGATAAATATTTGTCTCACATGATTCTCACTGACTTAGCTGATCATGAAATCCTATAAATTCCTGACAGCATAGTTGATGAAGCCTTTAAGGTACTGCAGTCCAAGAACCCCGGGCTTATCCAAGGGCTGGGAAACAAAAAACAAAATGACGAAGCAGCATTTCGTTACAGATGAAATGAAACAGTCATTTTTTTTCATTAAAACAAACTGTTTCATTCCCTTTGTAAAACAGCTCACCGCCACAGTTAAAAAAAAAAAAAGCGCTGACCCAGCCTGCGGTCCAGCTGGTCAATGCTAGGGTAAAATAAAATAAAAACCACTGAACCAGCCCACAGGCTAGCTGGTAAAAAAAGGTGCCAACCTGGCCCACGGACCAACTGGTCAGCGCTAGGGATAAAAAAAAGTGCCGATTGGCCTCCCAGTGGGCCAGCTGGTTGGTGGGAGAAAAAAACCCACAACTATGGCCCCAACTATGTTTAAAAAAATAAAAAAATGCAAAATGGAATGAAACAAAATACAAAACATTTTTTAAAAAAATCATTTCGTAATAAACAAAACAAAACGGGGTGAATAAATGAAAAACAAAACAAAACACCATTTTGCCATTGCATGCCCATCCCTAGTTGGGAACCACTGCTGTTAAGAGGACAGGCCAAGGTCCCATGGCCATGTACCTATGCTGTTTTGTTCATAACTGCCTAAGTTATATTCTTATAGAGTCACATTGAATTTGTTCTGTAAGTGCAGTGGTATCTGTTGTTGCATGTCACATTACTCTTCCCATTCAACAAGGTGCAGTTCAGGGAAAGTGTTTCAGTCATAGGCAGTTCATGACCCACACACATCCCCCTTCAGTTTACAAGCCTTCCCTAGTTTCACTGCTGTTGCATTCTCACTGTTGTTGTATAACTTGTGGTTTGTCTTCACTGACTTGAAAACATAAAAAAATCTTGCAGTTCTTTTACTTAACCTCTAGGAATCCTGTAGAAAGCCACAAAAAGCAGCATCAGCTCCCTGCAGCAAATCTGAAGCCACATAAGAATAGAAATGAAAGTACAAAGCAGATGTCAACTTTACCTCTGCACACTTTGCTGCAGACAGGGGGAAAGTCATGACCTTGCAGAACACTCACGCAGATACTTAGTAACCTCTGAGATGCTCCCTACACTGTGCAAAAAAGGCTACAAACAAGCTCACAGTGTCTGCATCTGAGTGAACTGATTCCCCCTATTTTTCTGAGTCAGTCTGGGAAACCATTTTATTCCTAGATGTAAAAATGAGGGGAGCTGTTGCGTTGAGGAAAATATACATTTTTAAAGAGAAAAGTTGGTAAACAGAAGCTTTTCATTGAAAAGAAATGTATAAACATATCTCATCTCGAGACAGAGCTGATTTCTGAGGCTTACAGTCAAATGACCCATGCACCACATGGTTCATTCATGTCCTATTCACCTTTATCCATAAGTAGTCATTTCAATGCATCTATTCAATTCCCACTATGCCTCAAGAGAAGATCTAGCCTGGGTAGCCTTGAGCAAACTGAACAGTCTCAAGATGCTCCCAAAAGAAGGGAATGGTAAACCACTTCTGAGTATTGTCTGCCTAGAAAACCCCGGAGAGTGTCATCTTAAGTTGGTATAGACCAGTTGTGGCCAAACTTTGGCCCTCTAGATCTTTTGGACCACAACTCCCAGAATTCCAAGCCTGTATTGCCAATTACAAAGGACTGCGGGAGTTGTAAACCAAAACTTCTGGAGGGCCAAAGTTTGGCCACCACTGGTATAGACTCTACTGCACACAATTATTATTCTTATTCCCTCTCTCCTAGCTTTATGAATATGGATTCACATATCCAGCCATTGATGGTTTTCTTATGGGATCAGGGCAAAAACGTCTCCATCTCTGAGGAAACAGGGGAAATGAAAACATCAGGAAGGAAACAAAAATAATATGCTTTCACCCAGATGTGAATGGGTCTCTCTGGTAATTTCTCCACCTCAAAAGAGGAGAGAGAGATAGAGATTGATAGAGGGGGACAGAATGTCTAAGCTTTCAATATTTGTCTTACATTATAGTGTGGCTACAAAACATGTGTTGAAGTCTCCCCTCTTCAGGCTTTTAATATATATAAAACTGACTCCATCAATGCTGGTTTTTTTCCTAGATAAGTTTGTTTTAAAAGTTTTAAATGTTTTCAGTCATTCAATGTAGTTTAATTACTATTATAGTTTGATTGCTTTATTGTGTTATTCATTTTTTTAAAATTTTACTTGCTTTAATACTGTGGGCTGCCTTGAGTTTCATCATCAGAAGATAGGCAGCCTATAACTGATACAAACAAGCAATTTTTATTTTAGAGCTCCCTGTTTAAGATGTCATAGGAGCTAATACTGTGCTGAATATTTCTCTTATAAGAATTTTAACAATTCTAATTAAATTAGATTAAAAATAAGAAGCATTTCTACTCAAAACATATCCAAGGGACAAAAATATTCAGAACTATTATCATGAGTAATAGAGATGGGCATGAATAAAAAAAATGGTGTTTCGGTTTTTTGTTTGTCATTCAGAGGTCTGTTTTGGTTCGTTTCCGTTTGTCGCAAATTTTTGGAAAAATTTTGTTTCTGTTTTTTGTTTTTTCATTTGTTATTTCTACCCACTTTTTGCGCAATTTTTAAAGCATTTCCATGTGTGGGTGTCCCCCAATGCCCCAGACCAGAGGGGAAACACTAAAAAAAAATGGATGCTGGCAGAGACACAGTATAGACTAGGTATGCAGGGAGGCTGCAAAGGCAGCGGTGGGTGTTGCCCAGGGTGCAAGGCAGCCACAGAGTGATTGCACTGTGGGGCAAGGGAGGGTACTCACCGAGACGTACGCATGCACACACACAGGGAGGCTGCAGGACTGAAGCTAGAGTCGCAGAGACAGCAGTCCCACCCTAACTCCCACCGGAGACTGCAAGGGGGACGGGGGCTGCCAGAGCTTTTTACGCCTTCAGTGGCTGCCAGACCTGCCCAGTCTGCAACCTGGGCATGCTATTGGTTGAACATGATCTCATCACATGGCTTGCCTCCATTTTGTGGCTGGTGGCGACATCCATTTTAAAGGGAAAAGAAAAATACATCGCGATAGTAGAAGACAAAAACAAACGTTTTAAGGACACCAACCCCCTGGTAGGTAATAGTTTCAAATAATTATCACATTATCGCTGTGTTTTTACAGATGTCCAGGGTGTTTTAATGCCCAAGAAATCAATCAATATTAGGCATCTGGGAGCCATTTTGGGTCGATGTCCCCTAACTCCCCTTAAAGGGAAAAAATACAGCAATCTGAGAAAAGACATAAATGCACCTTTTAAGGACCCCACCCCCCCGGTAGGTATTATCAGACAATATAAATAATTATTGCTGCGTTTTTAAGGATGTCCAGGACGTTTTTTAACATTTAAAACAGCTCATTTCATTGCACGTCACCATTAACGGAAACGAAACGTAACAACCACAATTTTTGTGGTTCTGTTTGTTTCATTGCATTTTCATCACAATTTTCATTTGTCATTTTGTTACATAACGGAGCGACTAACGAATAACGGAAACGAAAAAATGTTCATTCCGTGCCCATCTCTAATGAGTAAGGCTCAGGTTTTTCATACTTAGCATATTTCAAGGGATGGCTAAGAAGCATGAGGATAAGTCCCTAATCCAGGGCCAGACTAAGACCTTTAGAGGCCCTAAGCCAGGCCTGCCCAAAGTCCGGCCCGGGGGGGGGGGCAAATCCGGCCCGTCAGGCCATTCTGAATGGCCCGCGGCTGGCTGGCCCACCCCTCCCTCCCCCTCCTTCACCCCATGTTTTTTTAAAGAAAGTGCATGGGGCTTGCAGTGGGGTGGCAGGGTTGGGGAGCAACCAGCCCCTAACACATTCTCAGCCACCAAATCTGGCCCTCCTTTAAAAAAGTTTGGGCACCCCTGCCCTAAGCACTTAAGTTTTTGTTGCCCCCATAAATGTATAGTAATACGTTGGATAACGAATGCCTCTTATAATGAATGTTTCAGATAGCGAATGGAAATTTCTGGGTATAGGGCTGCCTTGGATAACAAATATTCCGATACGAAATGTTTCATACTGCCTTGCAAAACAGTATACCCAGGATGCATTGCACCCCCCCAAGTTTGTGGAGGAGTGGGAGGAGTTAGAGCATTTTTCATGGTGTTTTGGAGCCATTATGGACATTTTTTGCTGAGGCATTTGGATCTTTCAAACTTGGAAAGGTAGGGAGCTAGCTTTCATTAATCTTTGCATTACTTTTCTTTGGCAGGAACAGGCTGGGGTAATCTTGCTGCTTGTGTTTATGTTTGAATTTTTCCCCATTGCCTTTTCCACAGGAACAGACTGGGATAGGCTTGCTGCTTTCTTTTCTCCATGTTTGCATTCCACTGCAGGGTGGGGTGTTCTGATGGGGGTGTTCCAGCACTGCATGCCTTTAAAGTGCACTTTATAAAAAATACCCAGCTTTTTTGCTTTTATTCAGACCTCCGGGATGGATTAATCAGTCTCCCATTCATTTCAATGGAGAACTGCATTTCGGATAACAAAAGTTTTGGATAATGAATTGCCTTGGAGAAGAAATTAAATTCATTATCAGAGGTACCACTGTAATTCAAAATATTAATACACCATAAAATAAAATTTTATTTATCAAATTTAAAAAAAGTAAGATGGAAAATAATGTTTATTTTTGGATATTTCCACTTTATTTATATTTAAAAAGATGTATCCTACTTTTAAAATTGCAAAGTCTTTGATCAGAGCCTCAAAACTAATCTTATGTAATACATCTGCTTCTATATTTAATAGAGATAAGGCATGCAGCCTGCTTTGTTGCATAGTTGTTCTGATAGGAGTTTTAATATACTTCAACTGAGAAAATGAACCGTCAGTTGAGCAATTTGTGACCATTAATGTTAAAAATATACAAAATCCAATGTCTACATTTCGAAAGGCACACTCAATATTGTCTTCTACAGTTATTTTATAAAATTCAACAGAACTGAATCTTCTTTTTACATTTTTGTTGCACTGAAATTATGGCCACATATGAATGAACTGCTGAAGCTCAGCTGAAAAATTACTGTTGAAGTCCTCTGGGAAAACGTCAGCTAGCTTTTGACAGCACAGAGAATACAGTAGGACCCCTGTATCCACTGATTCATTACTCACTGATTCAGTTATCCACGGTTGGCAGAGGAAAAAAATTAAATAATTCAGCAGCCACAAAGCAAGCTGTAAAGCAAGCTATTGTCACAAATAGCATCTGTAAAGCAAGCTGCTGTCACACACAATGGCCATAAAGCAAGCTACTGTCTCAAAACAGCAGTCATAAAGCAAGCTACTATCAGGAAACATCAGTTTGGGGGTGGGTGGGCAGGCATTCTCTCTTATCCACAGTTTTCATTTTCCATGGGAAGTTCCGGAACCAATCCCCAGCTGATACCGGGGTCCTACTGTACGTTTCTATGCTAGTAGATGTTAATGTGACATGTGGCACCTCACTTAGAAAAGAAAACCTCTCTGCTACTTCTTTATATATCTTTTCTCTTTTTTTCAACTGTATTTGAAGTTTGTCAACAATTATGTAAAAGGTGGTGATACGAAATTTATCTCTGGCACCTAGATATACTTCTAGTGCACCTCCATCACTGGGTACCTTCTTTCCGATATGTTTGCCAGTTGTAGCTGCCTTGTAATCAACATCTGGTAGTATTTCCTTTGCAGCTGCCTCATATCTTTCAAATTAATCTTGTGAAGTGCACAGTTGGTCAGCTAATGATACATACAGATCTGCACATGTTTCCAAGTTCACATCCTCATTTTGTAGTACTTGGCTTACCCTGAAAATTCTAGAAAAATCTCCTTCCAAAAATGTAACATAAAAACAAATTCTAGCTCTTGCATCTTACCTGCAATATTATTTGCTTCTCTTCTAGCACCTCCTTTTTCTAACTGGTCTTTGGCTAGATATTCTAATGCTTCTAAAATTTTGAGGAAAGATATCAGAATTGCTGCTGTTTCCATAGCATGTGCCTCCCATCTGGTATCAGAGAGGGATTTTAAGACATTTTCATTTCCAATACGTTAAGAATTTTCCACCAGTTGCTTGATCCTGAAAAACGGTATAGAGTAAATGCACTGTAGAGAAGAAATTAGCTGCCTCTTCACAGCAAAAGCACTTTGGCCTACCAAATTTACTGAATGAGCTGCACAAGGCACATATGTAGCAAACTTGGTTTTGATTTTATTTTGTTGGTTTTTGTTGCATCTCCTTATAATGCCCAGACATGTTAGCAGTGTTGTCATAAGACTAACCCCTACATTTTGAAATGTTTAGGCTACTAACTTCATGTAAGTACAGCAACACTTGATTTGCCATTTCCTCACCAGTATGGCCTTTCATTTCCAGAAAAGTTAAAAAGAGTTCAATAGGCTGCCCATCTTTTAAGTACCTAAGTACAACATTTAACTGATGGATATGTGATAGATCTGATGTTGAATCAGCTGACAAACTAAAATAACAAGAAGATTTTACTTTGTCAAAAATGAGAGCATGGACATTTTGTGCCATTAGTTGAATAAGTTCCTCACAGGTGGTTTTGGACAAGCAAGAAGGATTTCCTTTGCCAGAATTTCCATATTTCAAAATGTGGCCTCTAAAACTGGATCAAACTGGCTTACGAGTTCAAGCAGCCCTTAAAAAATTCCCATTTTGCAGTGACCCAAACCTTTGATCTGTTCTGTCAAAAGCCAAGCCCTGTTCAGCTAATGTAGGACTAACAGCTATGACATGCCTCAAGACATGCTCCCAGTAATCACACTCTGCCTGAATTTGTTTCTCCAAGTCTTGCCCCAACCCCATACCTTGTCTGCAAGTTAAGTAGGCTAGCATAGTCTCGGTGAGTAGTGCTTTTTTCAAGTCCTCACCACCATGGCGCCATGTACAAAAAATGCACATGGAGACATTGCCAGAACCATGTAAATTGATAGACACAATGAAATACAAATTCAATTATCACCAGCAGTCTACCACCATGCAACAAATAAAAAATAAAAAATACATGCATAGTCAAAAGCAACCCCATTTGGCCCCTTTCATTCATTTTACGACATTTCATAAGCACTTTCACAAAATTATGAAACATATTTGTTGTGAGTCTTATAAAAAAAGAAATCAGCCTTACTTACAAAGTGTCGGAGTCCGGAAGCTACTAGGTGGCCTTTTGCTACTCAGCAAGGGCATCAGGGCCCAATCCACCACACAGGGTAACAGCTGGAGCAATATGTTGGCAGAGGAGGCAGAAACAAGGGAGGAGCAAGACACAAGAGCAGAAGACATTTGCATTGCTGAAAAAAGTCTGGGAGGGAGAACCACTCCTTAAATAGGCCTTCCCTCCAGGCTTCCAGGTGGGCCTCATGCATGGCCTAGTAACTGCTGCTCAGGCCAGGGCCTGAGTCTGCAAATACCAGGCACTTCCTGGGTCAGGCTGGCCCTGATCCTGCAATTATCAGAGCCATGTAGGTCAGATCCTGACACAAAGTTTCAGTGTTAGCACGTATGTTGTTGCCTGTTGGCATGCTGGACACTGAGCGAGCTATTAGCGCCCCTGCACAGTCTCATTCTCAATGGACAACTAACTGCATACAAAGTTTCACCTGCTTTCATTTATGGAGGGGGGATTTCCCGCCCTTCAATTTCATAACCATTGGCAGAGGTCTACACTCTCTGAATGCTCTTGTTATTATTGTATATATCTATATGTATTTTTTTTTCATTTAATGTGGGGCCCACTTTTTGCGGATCCTGGTTCAGCTGCACCATTTGCGGCATTGCACCATATGACCCATGGACCCTGGTAAATTTGGCTATGGAAAATTTCTGTGGTGCCCACTCTTCCCTTGATGCCCCCAAGCAGTGCGTATTGTGTTTAATGGTTAATCCAGCCCTGCCCTAACTGTACAGTCATCTCTGTGGTAGCCAACTGCCACCAACCCCACCTTCCTTTCTCCAAATTCACACATCTGGGAATATATCTGTACATGCTTGCCTGCCCAACTCTCCGAATTCCAGCCTTGGGTTGGAGAGAGAGTGCAGGCGTCTGGTGAGGGAAACCCTTCAATAACTCCAGATCAAAGTTGTTCCATGGGAATACAAACCACAATTCAAACACCACATGACTGCCGTGTGACTCAGAGTCAATTTAAATCGATTTCATTTACACTGACAAATATTCTAAACTATTAATTTGATGTAGTCTCACCCTAACACAACTAACCCTCTAAAAATGATGACATACAACTGGAGGAGTGAAGGGAAATATATTAAGTTCTGATATTTCTCTCACCTTTTCATTGACAGTTGATGTCAGCAACTTGTCTCTTAAAACAGCCACAGTGCCGGAGGACTGGAGGATGGCAGATGTCACACCAATTTTTAAAAAAGGAAGGAGGGGGGACCCAGGAACCTACAGGCCAGTTAGCCTTACATCTGTCCCAGGGAAGATGGTGGAAAGCCTCATCCAAGAGAAAATTTTAAAACACATAAAAGAACAAACCTTGCTGAGAGAAAATCAGCATGGCTTCTGTAAGGGTAAATCTTGTCTGACAAACCTTTTAGAATTTTTTGAGAAGGTCAAGAGGCACGTGGATTTGGGTGAACCAGTGGATATAGTCTATCTGGATTTTCAAAAGGCTTTTGACACAGTCCCTCACCAAAGGCTGCTGAGAAAATTGCACAGTCAGGGGATAAGAGGGCAGGTCCTCTTATGGACTGAGAACTGGTTGAGATCCCGGAAACAAAGAGTAGGTGTCAATGGGAAATTTTCACAATGGAGAGAAGTGAAAAGCGGTGTGCCCCAGGGCTCTGTCCTGGGACCGGTGCTTTTCAGTCTGTTCATAAATGACCTGGAGACAGGGATAAACAGTGAGGTGGCCAACTTTGCAGATGACGCAAAACTTTTCCGTGTGGTGAAAACCAGAGAAGATTGTGAAGAGCTCCAGAAGGATCTCTCCAAACTGGGGGAATGGGCTGAGAAATGGCAAATGTGTTTTAATGTAACCAAATGTAGAGTAATGCATATTGGGGCAAAAAATCCAAACTTCATCTATCAACTCATGGGCTCTGAGTTATCCGTGACGGATCAGGAAAGAGATCTTGGTGTGTTGGTGGACAGCTCCATGAAGGTGTCTCCCCAATGTGTGGCAGCAGTGAAGAAGTCCAATTCCATGCTAGGGATTATCAAAAAGGGGATTGAAAATAAAACAGCCAACATTATAATGCCATTATACAAAACAATAGTAAGGCCCGACCTGGAGTATTGTGTACAATTCTGGTCACCGCATCTCAAGAAAGACATAGTGGAACTGGAAAAGGTGCAGAAGAGAGCGACTAAAATGATTACTGGGCTGGGACACCTCCCTTATGAAGAAAGGCTAAAACATTTGGGCCTCTTTAGTCTGGAAAAAAGGCGCTTGAGGGGGGATATGATTGAGACATACCAAATAATGCAGGGTATGAGTAAAGTGGATAGAGGGAAGCTCTTCTCCCTCTCCCAAAATACCAGAACTAGGGGACATACACTCAAATTGAGGGCTGGGAGAGTAAGAACTGACAAAAGAAAATATTTTTTCACCCAGCGCGTTGTAAGTCTATGGAACTCCCTGCCACAGGAGGTGGTGATGGCATCTGGCCTGGATGCCTTCAAAAGGGGATTGGACAGATTCCTGGAGGAAAAGTCCATCACAGGTTACAAACCATGATGGAGAAACCAGGGTACTTCAAGGGCCAGATGCAGGGGAGTGGTATCAGGAGACAGATATCTAGTCTCATGCGCTCCCAAACGCATCTGGTGGGGCCGCTGTGAGATACAGGAAGCTGGACTAGATGGGCCTTTGGCCTGATCCAGCATGGCTCTTCTTATGTTCTTATGTTCTTATGTTCTAAGACAAGGGAAAGTTTTGGTAGGTAGTGGTGGTGGGATTTTTTTTTTTTTACTGGATTTCATGTGAGGCAAAATTCTGCTATCAACAAGTGATAGAAAGAAACATGTAGTGGGGCGGCTAAAAAATCTTGTAAATAAATAAATAAATAAATAAATAAAACAAAAATGTTATCCTGTATTACTCAAAGAACAGATAACATCAGGCTACAATTTAGATGCTGCTTTCTAATATAACATTTCACAGCACTTGAATGGGGCCCAGTTCCTCCTTCTCCTGAACTTCTTTTGAATCTCTTCCGAATTCTTCTCAATCCTAGCTGAGCCAAACAGATGGCACTGTGAGAAAACACCAAAGGAAACAGCAGATCAACCGAAACTAAAGCAAGAAAAAAAAGCAAACAATTAAAAGTAAAATTATTGTGCCATCTTTAAGACAATGACAGATGTCATAAATTACCATCTACTTTTTCAAAGACAAATGCTAGGACAATGGATCTATGGGCCAGTAAAGAGTATAACTGATTAATGTACGCGTTGGGGGATAATACAATTGAATGTTCATTTCTTTTGAAGAGGGGGAGTGTAACACTTTTAAATTCTTTGAGGATATTTGCTTATTTGAATATCTATTGATGAATATTGGAAACAATTTCATAAAATGAGTCTGCTCTTATTCACAGTTATATAAGAGACAGAATGAGCAATTTAACAATAAAATGCTTCATTGTGTACATCCTTTTCCTAGACAACAGCAGAGACACAGAAATGTTGCTTGTAAAATTGCCAACTTCAACTGTCTCTTTAAATTCAAATTCCATTAAAAATCGAAAACATCTTCCCCACATGGGTTGATTATCCAACAGAGAGAGGAAGCAGCTCTACATGTGGAATATTCAACCCTAAACCAACTTGACAAGGGCATCAGCAGTGCAAGTGGCAAAGCAGCTGCGGTCTCTCCAGCAATCCTGCTCCTTCTCATTCATTGTTTACTCTCAGCCCCGCTTGTTCTTAGTCCCATCCTTTTGGACTGAACCAACAGTTCATAAGTATAAGAAATAGGCAATATCTTTATAAGGGTTACAGAATCCCTTTGGGTTTTTGGAAAGAAAGGAAAAGCCTTGAAAAGAGCTGCAAGTTTGGAACTTAAGGGGGGGGATGAAGGAGGGATGAGCGGATTAAGCAGAAAAGCAAATGGGTTGGTGTATAGGGGATGTCATTGTGCAGCAAAGTTCAGCAAATACTTCCAGCTGAACAACTGGGCCTTGGTTATCAAGTGGGTAGGCAGGCATGTAATCATAGCAAATGGAGGGGCTTGGAAGAGTTGAATTCAAGAGCAAGCAGATGTCATTGAGAAAGGAGGCAGTAGCTTTTCAGTTTTGTTAAAGTGTCCTATCTAGAGATGCCCATGACTCATGGAAATTTTCGCTTTAATTTTCGTTTTTTTGTTTTGTTTCGTAACGAAAATGAAAATGAAAAATTTTTCAGAAGCAAAACGACAACGGAAACGAAATGAAAAATTTTGCTGTGTTTTTCGTTTTCGTTACGGCAGACACATTGCATTGAAAAGAATGCTAATGAAACAAAAAAAATTCATTTTCATTTTTGTTGTTTCATTTCGTAACAAAAACGAAAACGAAAAATGTGCAAAAAAACCCCGAAAAACGAAAACAAACCGAAACGGACCCCTAAACGACAAACGAAAAATTATTTTTTTGAGTCGTGCCCATCTCTAGTCCTATCTGATTGGTCTATATTTTAATCTGTCACCACAAAGGCAGTAAAGTATTTCCGGAACTACGAACTTAATATGGCTAAGTTGCAATATACATGGGCATAAGCTCCACAGCAACCAGTGGAGGTTGCGTCTAGGTTAACATGTGCAGGAGGTCATGAATGCAAGTATTGCATAGACCATTTTATATTATAGCAGCATTGCCAGCTGGGTGTTGATCACTTGCATAAAAGCAAATAGTTCTGTTTCTCTGCATGGACATGCGTGTTAAGTGTGTGTGGGATATTAAGATACCTTTTCAACATATTCCAGAATCCCCCACCCAGCACTGGTAGAGAATTCTGGTAATTAAAGTCCAAAAACATACCTAGGCTCTGATATGTGTGAGAGAGCACTTGTATACCTGAAATTAGATGCATAAACTGTTTTCTCAGACAGCTCAACATGTTTCACTACTGTATTTCCATCATTGCCAACAACATAACTGCTGTTGCACCATTTGTGTTCCAATGAACACCTTGAGTCAGGTAGACACACAGCAGGTTAATTAGGGGGCTTGGTAAATTGAATCCATGGACTGTAATTACCAGCACTCAAGACCTGCAATTTCTGTTTTAATTAAAATAAACAGTGTGCAGAAGATGACATCACAGTGGAGTAACCAGCATGTAAGTCATAGTTAATTATGTTGAACCCCAGCCTTTCCTATTGGGGAAGGACTAGTGCTGGTGGGGGGTTGATTTAAGTACATAAGCACTGGACCTGATCAGCCATGTGAGTAGAGTTTAATGAATGGAGATATATATATATACTACAAATCACCACTTGTAAATGGATAACTCAGCTGGTTAAAAGTATTGCAAGGTTTTTTTAAAAAGAAGTTGTTGCTAGCTTCTGCTTTCAAGATATAATTAAACAGCATATGCTAGTGAAGAGTGCATATCTTTTTTTTAGTTTTATTCTAAACATAATAGGAACCATGAGCGGCACTCCAATTAACAAAGATGGAGCACTTGGCTTAAACCAGATGATCTTCACAGGCTACTTAAATAGTCTAAAGCAGCCTATATCATATCATTAACCAAAGTCTAGGAAACAGGTTTTGTAGGGAACACCTGTATTCACCCCACT
Organism: Phrynocephalus versicolor; assembly: GCA_023846285.1. Lineage (NCBI taxonomy): Eukaryota > Metazoa > Chordata > Lepidosauria > Squamata > Agamidae > Phrynocephalus > Phrynocephalus versicolor. Next base: position 83,261,671 of record JAHTLZ010000129.1, on the reverse strand, counting down.
CCCATGGGAAACATTCAGTATTTTGGGGTGAATATTCAGATCAATCTTTCTAGTTGTTTGGGGAAGATAGATTATTCTAAGTGTAGCATTTTTTCTGGGGTTGACATGATCACTGGCCTCTCTCCAAAATTCCTCTTCTACTTAGAATAGGAGTTTTTATTAGGAGCTTTGTTTCCATTTGCATTATCCATGGATAGCTACATTATTCTTCTCAGTTCAGAGAGCTCTGCATGAGACAGAAATGAAGGGTCAAATCCCATCCCTACTGGCTCCCTTGTTTACCTCCCTTCACATGCACTCTCTATTATCTTCATTCAGGCCACAGTCTGGGAAAGACACTTTTTTGGATTACAAATCCTATAATGCTGTAGAGGCACATGGCCTGGGGTGGGGGGGGGAATTATCAGAGTTGCAATCTAAAAGTATAGTTTTGCATATCCCCACCTGAATCTCAACCTTAGATAAAGGTGAATGGTTGAGTTAGTCTGTTGTAACACAAAACAAAATTAACTAAAAGTGTGATGTGCCATCTTACAAAGTTATAACGACATATGGCATGACACCATTTTACTGGCATAAAGTAGCAATCTCTTGAAGCGACTGTTAGGGAAAGTGAAAAGAGCAAGTGCCAAAGGACTGCAAGTTAAGGTTAAGAAGACAAAATTCATGATTATAAAAGAACTATGCCACTTTAATTTTGTCAATGTAGAAACTGAAATAGGGAGATATGTTGTATACCTTGGTTTAAACGGCAGTCCAAATGGAGACTGCAGCTTTGTGGTGCAATTGTAATGGTGCTGTACTGCAGCCAAACTGTGCTCATGACCTGGGGTTCAATCCCAGGTAGTGGGCTCACAGTTGTCTCAGCCTTCTAAACTTCCAAGGTTGGTAAAATGAGTACCCAGCTTGTAGGCAGGTGTGTGTGTGTAGCCTGCATAATTAAATTGTAAACTGTCCAGAGAGTGCTTGAAGTTCAATGGGGGTATATAAATAGCACACTTTTTGCCAAGAAATCAAAGACTAGGCATGGCAGTAAAGAAGGAATTAGAAAAAAACCACCCCGTGTACCAGTGTATCATTGGATACCAAGGCCAAAATCACCCACAAACTTGTATATGAGTACAAGAGCTGCACAGTAAAGAAAGCTGACAGGAAAAATGATTCACTTGCAATGTGGTGCGGGAGAAATGCTTTGTGGATACCCTGGACTTACAGAAAGACAAATAAGTGGGTCCTGGATTAAATTAAACTTGAACTATCTATAGAGGCAAAAATGTTGAAACTGAGATTGGTCTACTTTGGGCACATAATGGAAAGACAAGAGTCTCAGGAAGAGATAATAATCCTGGAAAAGGTGACTATTTCACTTTACACTCCCAGAGTGAAATGAATAGGCTAGAGGGCAGATTGGGTTGAAATTGGGCCAGGCTTTATTGAATACAATGCAAATTATGTGTAATGCTGAGAGGGAGATGCCATAGTCCAGTAAACCACTGGCCCCGAGGTCTCCGTGAGAACTTGCCCAATGGCATGCTGGCACTGGGACCACTTTACCCTCAAGGGTGAAATAGTGTGAGCCACGCCACTGCCTAGATCTTGCGAGGGGGTGGGGTGAGCACCCTATTTAGCCTGCCACCTCTAGAAAGCCAGTGTAGCATGATGTGGTCACCTGCGGGCACTGGATAGGAATTTTTGCCCTGCTTCCCCCTGTGTCCAGCTGTTCCTCATCACCCTCTGATATCTTCTAGTCAGTTGCGCCCAGTCTGCTCCATGTCGAAACCCCAGCCGTGCATCTTTGGTTGGGCTGACTCCTAGCTGGGCCTTGCATGTGGCAACCCAGCCTCTGGTGCCGTCCGGAATGTGCTTGTTGCCAGCTGGAACAAAGAAAAAGGCTGCATGGGTGGTGAGGCCCTGCTAAATAGGGCTCTTGCCCCATCCCCTCACGATATCTAGGTGGTGATGCATCTCATGCAACTTTGCCTGCAAGGGTAAAGTGGTCCCAGAACTGTATGAGCCGGCAGTGGAAGGCACAGGAAG
>JAHTLZ010000129.1:83227607-83259134 GCA_023846285.1 Phrynocephalus versicolor | reverse complement strand
ACCCGGCTGCCTGGACTCTCCCCACCTCCCTGCTTAACACCTGCCCCTGGCCCAGGGAGGAAAGGGTTTGAAAAGGCCGGGCTGCCAGGGACTGTCGGACCAGCGTTTTTGTACCGGGAGACTCCAACAACATCTGCCACCCCCACGCCTTTTGGGTGAGAGACAGAAGGGGCTGCTTGCAGCTTTTCCCTGTGGGTGCTGTTTGGCTTTGGAGTCCCTGCCGTCTCCTTAGGACCAGGACCCTGTGACCCGGCTGCCTGGACTCTCCCCACCTCCCTGCTTAACACCTGCCACCTGGCCCAGGGAGGAAAGGGTTTGAAAAGGCCGAGCTGCCAGGGACTGTCGGACCAGCGTTCCTGTACTGGAGACTCCAATAACATCTGCCACCCCCACACCTTTTGGGTGAGAGCCAGAAGGGGCTGCTTGCAGCTTTTCCCTGTGGATGCTGTTTGGCTTTGGAGTCCCTGCTGCATGTTCATGGATATGGTGGGGAGTGGGAGGTAGGATCGTGGGGGTGAATGGGTGGATAACTGTTGCCATCAAGTATAAGAGATAGGACCCACAATAGAACTAAGGGAACAGGAAGGGGGGAGGGCAATGGATGGGGCAGCCATTGGAATTGTGCTGGGTAGGGGAAGGTATGGTGGTAGGAGTGGAACATGCCCGCCTAGGAGAAGAGAGTTTAGATACCTTACATCTATCCCCTCTTCTAGTTCCACCCCTAGCCAGAAGGAATCAGGTGACCATATCAGCGAGCCCACAAGTCACACGGTGCTGTTGTTGAATGCCAGGTCGGCACAAAATAAGACCGCCCTCATCCATGATGTCATTCTGGATGAGGGTGCCGACCTGGCATGTATTACCGAGACCTGGGTGGGAGAGGAGGGTGGTGTCCCCCTCTCCCAGCTATGCCCGCCTGGGTACTCGGTCCAGCACCAGTGTCGCTTGAAGGGTCGGGGAGGGGGAGTTGCTATAGTCTACAGGAGTTCTATCTCCTTGACCAGACTTCCTGTCTCCTTGGGAGGAGGCCTGGAGGGCCTGTACTGTGTGTTGGGCTCACGAGACAGATTGGGGATTCTGTTGGTGTACCGCCCACCCTGCTGCGTACCAACAGTCTCCCTGCCTGAGCTGACGGAGGTTGTCTCGGACCTGGTGTTGCGGACCCCCAGACTGTTGGTACTGGGGGACCTCAACATCCATGCTGAGGCAACCTTGAATGGGGCGGCTCAGGACTTCATGGCCGCCATGACAACCATGGGGCTGTCTCAATATGTCAACGGCCCAACACATGAGAAGGGCCATACTTTAGACCTGGTCTTCTCAACGGGATTGGAGGATGGTGGTCTGGATGTGGAGGGGTTGGTTCTAACTCCATTGTCATGGTCAGACCACTTTCTGGTCAAGTTTAGGCTATTAGCTTCTTCTACCCTCTGCAAGGGTGGGGGATCTATTCAGATGATCCGCCCTCGGAGACTAATGGATCCAGATGGTTTCCTGAAAGCTCTGGGGGATTATCCGTCTGATATGGCCGGCGCTCCTGTCGAAGCTCAGGTCACCCTGTGGAATAGGGAAATGTCCCGGGCGGTTGACACGATTGCACCTAAGCGCCCTCTCCCCTTACGCAGAGCCCAGACAGCTCCTTGGTATACATCTGAGCTGCGGGCAATGAAGCAGGAGGGGAGACGGCTGGAGCGCAAGTGGAGAAAATATCACTGTGAGTCTGATCGAACACGGCTTAGAGCCCATTATCGGGCCTATTCCGTGGTGATACGGTTTGCGAAAAGGCAATATTTCACAAACCGTATTGCTTCTTCAGAGTGCCATCCAGCGGAGCTGTTTCGGGTGGTCCGGGACCTTCTTCAACCGAGAAATACGATGGAGGTTCTGGACCACTCGGCAGCCCGCTGTGAGGAGTTTGCTGTCCACTTTGAGGAAAAAATCGCTCAGATTCACAGGGAATTGGACTCCACTATTGGTGCAGAATCAAGGGATGTGTCCAGTGTGCCGTGCTTAGGTCCAGTATTATTGGATGAGTTTCAATTATTGAGACCCGATGATGTGGACAGGGTGCTTGGATCTGTCCGTGCTACCACTACGCCACTCGACCCTTGCCCTTCTTGGCTAATTGAAAGATCTGCCAGGGGAGTTCGCACCTGGGTCCAGGAAGCTGTAAACGCCTCATTAAGAGAGGGAGTGGTCCCTGCTGCCTTAAAAGAGGCAGTAATTAGGCCACTCCTTAAAAAACCTAACCTGGACCCAGGGCTGGTGGTTAATTACCGTCCAGTAGCGAACCTCCCTTATTTGGGCAAGGTGTTGGAGCGGGTGGTGGCCGGGCAACTCCAGGCACTGCTGGATGAAACGGATTTTCTGGATCCATTTCAATCTGGTTTCAGGCCGGGTTTTGGTACAGAGACTGCCTTGGTCGCCCTGTATGATGACCTTTGCCGGGAGAGAGACAGGGGGAGTGCAACTCTGTTGATACTCCTGGACCTCTCAGCGGCTTTCGACACCATCGACCATGGTGTCCTTCTGGATAGGCTGGCCAGGTTGGGAGTCGGAGGCACCGCTTTGCGGTGGTTCCATTCCTTCCTGGCTGACCGTGTCCAGAAGGTGGTGCTGGGGGACAGTTGCTCTGCCCCGTGGCATTTATGTCATGGGGTTCCTCAGGGCTCTATACTGTCTCCCATGCTGTTCAACATTTACATGGAACCACTGGGAGAGGTCATCAGGAGGTTTGGGCTGAGGACTCAGCAATATGCTGATGATACTCAGCTCTACCTCTCGTTTTCCACCAATCCAGGTGAGGCAGTTTCTGTGCTGAACTCGTGTCTGGACCAGATAATGGACTGGATGAGGGTTAACAAATTGAAACTCAATCCAGACAAGACGGAAGTGCTGTTAGTGGGTGCTTCGCCAGATAGGTTAGAGGGCCACTTCCCTGTTCTGGACGGGGTTGCACTCCCCCTAAGGGACAGGGTCCGCAGCTTGGGGGTGCTCCTGGACCCCGATCTAACTCTGGAAGCCCAGGTGGACTCGGTGGCCAGGGGTGCCTTTCTCCAGCTGCGGAAAATATATCAGCTACGCCCCTACCTGGATGAACGGAGCCTCATAACAGTTACGCATGCACTGGTAACATCCCGTATTGATTACTGCAATGCGCTCTACATGGGGCTGCCTTTGAAGACGGTTCGGCGATTGCAACTGGTTCAGAATCGTGCAGCGCGGCTAGTAAGTGGTGGGGCCGCTCGGGATCACATCACGCCGATTCTACGTAGCCTACATTGGCTACCAGTTGCTGCCCGAGCCCAATTCAAAGTGCTTGTTTTGACATATAAAGCCCTAAATGGCTTAGGACCTGGATACCTGAAGGACCGCCTCCTTCCATATGAACCTACCCGGCAATTAAGATCAAGCCAGGGGGCCCTCTTGAAAGAGCCATCCCTCAAGGAGGTAAGAGGGATGGCTTGCAGACACAGGGCCTTCTCGGCAGCTGCCCCCAAGCTGTGGAATGCCCTCCCAAGTGAGATCCGCCTGGCGCCAACACTGATGACATTTCGGCGCCAGGTAAAAACCTTCCTGTTCCAGAAGTTTTTTAATTGATATAATTTAGATTGTGGGTCTTCTGATGGCAATTTTAGTGTGATGTTTTTAGTATAAGGTTTTATTGTTGTTTTAATTATTTATTGTTGTTTGATGTTTTTTAACTGTTTTAATCCCTTGATTGTAAGCCGCCCAGAGACCTTTGGGTAGTGGGCGGCATATAAGTTGTAAAAATAAATAAAAAATAAATAAATACTAGTAGTAGTAGTAGTAGTAGTAGTAGTAGTAGTTGTTGTTGTTGTTGTTATTATTATTATTATTATTATTATTATTATTATTATTATTATTATTATTATTATTATTATTATTATTATTATTATTATTAATAAACATGTTGTAGGCGCCTGGAGTAGGAACTGGCAAACCACTCCAGTATTCTTGCCAAGAAAACTCCATGGACATGGAGTCACGAAGAGTCAGTCACGACTGTAACGACACAACAACAACAACAACAACAACAACAACAACAACAACAACAACAACAACAACAACAACAACAACAACAACAACAACAACAACAACAACAACTGCCAACAAGAGCTGGGGATGGCTAGATTTCACTTTTTTTTCGCCCAGGCAGCAACAGCTTTTATATTCAGAAGAGACAGCTTTTGTTGCTCTTGTAGCTGTAGCTGTGATTGCTTAGGAGCCTCTTGGAGCAGTGGTTAAACTGCTATATGGCAGCCAAAACTGTGCTCACAACCAGGTGTGTTCAACTCCAGGGAGCTCGCTCAAGGTTGACTTGGACATTTGTCTGTCCAAGGTTAGTAAAATGAGTACCCAGCCTGAGAGGCAGGGGAATGTGTAGCCTGGATAATTAAATAGTAAACTGCCCAGAGAGTCCTTTCAGCAATGGGGGAGGGGAATATATAAGTAAGCAGCATGCTTTACTTTGCTTTAGTGCTAATCCCTGCATAAGCATTTACTTAAAAAATGGTAATACCTTCATCTCATGATGGCTCTATGCAAGCTCCAGATTCAGAGGCACTATGTTGGGAAGCAAAAATGAAGGCACACAAGCACAATGATGTCTGTCTTGGGCACACAGAAATATCTAGTTGGCTGCTATAGGGATACCAGAATAGATGGACCATCGGTTTGATTCAGACAACATCTCTTTGCATTCCTTGTACAAAATGATGGATGGAAGATTCTTAAAGGTGGTGGTAAGAAAACCTGACTTGATGGGAGAACTTAGAGCAGATCGAGGCTTTGTGACTTGTGACTTGTTACAAGAATGAAACTCCCCATTGATGTATGGTTGCAGCCAAACCAGAAGGACTATCAACCACTTGGGAGGCTACATTATATGGCCAATAGGCCCAGCGTTCATCTTGGTGGGTCACTGTTTTTTGCAGACCTGCAACAGCAGCTGCTGGGATGAAGTCAATTGCATATGTTCAGGAAACTTGTTTTTGCACACTGGACAACATTCAATTAATTCACAGTCATGATGCAACTTTATTCTGATCATGCATGCAAACCAAAGATCAAACTGTTGAGATACCACAACTGTGGAAATTGATCTGGATGAAATGGTTTGATGTGGATTCTCTTTTATCTTTTAAGTGCTCAAATTTATAAGGGAATGAGTGTAATGAGCCTTCTTCATTCTATAGAGTAACTGGCTTTGATATGGCCTGGCTTAGATGCTTATTATATAATCCCCTTCCCTCCCCCTCAAACAGATTTCCCTATGCCTGCCTCAAAGAGCACTATAATGTCAGCTTCACCAACATTAATGTTCTTGTTTGATCCAACACCCCTTTTGCATTTTGCTCTCCACCCAGGCTTCCAACCACTCCCTTCACCCACTTCCAAATCTGTGCCTTCTTTGATGTCATCTGACATACAAGAAGCATCCTCCCTGTGAATGCATACCAGACATCCTTCTTCACAACTGCCCAGTAAAGAACAGTTCTCTATTAGACCATAATGCATCATAAATCCTTCAGACTTAAATCAGAAGTGTGCTCTGCAGACACAGTGAAGGAACTGTGCTCAAGGTTTCAGAGAATGGCAATAGTCAGAGCCATGGTGATTGCTTCCATCAGAATGGTTTAGACGCCTTTGCAGGTGTACATCTGGGTAACAGGAGACATGGACTAATGCAATGTTCTAGAATTTGCAAAAGAATTATGGAAGCATTTAGCAGGTCATCATAAGGGTCCTGAAGAACTCCACCCGGATTTCCTTTGGGAAGATAGGCAGTATAGAAGTGCATAAATAAATAAATAAATAAATAAATAAATAAATAAATAAATAAATAAATAAATAAATAAGAAAGAAAGAAAGAAGACATGCCAATTTAACCTATGCTTTTAAGTAACTTGTTACAGTTACTTTCTTTTGCCCTTCACCAAGGAAAAATCATTGGGGGTTGTAGGATGGAATTCTTTAATTTCTGACAAGTGATACAATTAGAAAGACTTTTCTGGAGGTGGTAATTTCTGGAGATTAATGACATCATCCATCACCCACCTTGGGTTCTTTCAGGGGGAAAGGCAGGATAGAAATATTTTAAATAAAATAAAATAAAATAAAATGAAATAAATCCTGCAGCCTTTCCTGTGGCAAAGAGGTTTTTATAGGAAACCAAGGACATTCAGGGAATGGCATATGGAGCATTAAAAATATATTTTTGCAAAATCACCCTGACTGTTGACATCATCAGCTTAGATGGTGTAGTTCTGCAATGAGGATTTCAGCTAGTATGCATTGTAAGCCCCCAAAAGGGAAGTGGTATAAAGGCAAAAATAGAAAGAACATTAAATCAATACATTGGAAGAATGCATCCAACTTGCTATATGTCTGTGAATTTATGTGGAAATTGAGACATGGCAACTGGACTTCGTTCTCTAGAGAGAGCGAAACGTTTCGCTGCTCAGCTGTTTGGATGAACAGCGAAACATTTCAATCTCTCAAGGGAAGGATGTCCAGTTGCCAGGACTCAACTTCGAGATCCAACTTGCTAGCAATATGGTGGCATTGTTTGCAATTAGTTCCACACTCCATACAAGTCAGGTATGACATAGACATGGGCACGACTTGGCGAAATCCTCGTTTCCGTTTCCGTTCCTCGTTTCCGTTACGTAACGGAACGAAGAACGACAATTACTCCACCAGAACTCGAACTCGAACCGACTAAAGAAAAATTGGGTCTGATTTGTCGTGGTCGTTCCTGGCATTGCAGCGATTGCGGATGCCAAGCAGCACAGAAAAAAAGTTTTAAAAATTAAAAAACACCCCGATTCCCGGCCAAAAAAGCAGGCGAAAATATGCCTGCCTGAGTGAGGGCACCTACCAGAGGGTGGTTTCTGGGGGGGGGTCCCCGGCCTCCCCCCTCCTCTCCTGGGCTGTGCATCCTCGTCGTCTCGCCAACTCGCCATGCCATGCGGTGCGGGTGGAGGATCCAAAATGGGGGGACCGCAAGCAATATTTATTTTGAAATCGTGGTGGTCCAAAAACACACCAAAGCACCACAGAAACATGCGAAAATAGCTATTTTAAAACTGCCTGAAATTTTACAGTAGCAGCAGTTGGTTTTTCTTGCAACAAAACATCTCCATTGATTTTATTTTATTTTATTTTTATTTTTATTTTTTTACACCTGCGCAGTGCGCAATGATGGGCTGGCCATGGGAGTGGATGATGCAAATTTTTGGAGCCATTCCACCAATTGCATGGCCACTTGACCAGGTTTTGACCGAGACTTCTGGGATGTGCCAGTCGGGCATAAAAAGCCCACTAACCATAGCCTGAACCCGAACCCTAAGCCTAAGCCTAACCCATACACCAGTACACTGTCCTTCTTAGTGGGTCAGAGAGGCACCCAGAGGTGGACCCCACAAACTCACCCTAACCTTACCCGTAACCCTAAGCCTAGCCCTTGCACTAACCCTAACCCTAAGCCAAAACTGTACTCGCATTGCACTACACACACAAGTACAGTTCCCTTCTTAGTGGACCACAGAGCGCCCAGACTGAGGGAGCCTTCTCCCAGTGTGCAATGTGACACTGCACTGCAATACCAGCAGTGGGCCTACGGTCAACAGAGAGGCACCCAAAAGAGAGGTGCCTCTGCCACTCAACTTGGTATGCATATCCAATTGGCTATGCATGCCATTTTGTAGCGGGTCAGAGGAGGCACCCACCCAGAGAGGTGCCTCCAGGAGCCTGCTTTCCCTTCCTAGCAGGCCAGAGGAGGCACCCACCCCAGAGGTGCCTCCAGGAGCCCGCTTCCCCCCCAAACCAGTACTAACGACAGATGAAAAACGACAAACGAAATGACAAATTTTTGAAAAATTTCGCGACAAACGGAAATGAGCCGAAACGGGCCGGCTCCGACACATGACAACTCGAAAACGTCATTTTCCCTGGTCGTGCCCATCTCTAGTATGACATGGCAAGGTTCAGCTGGAATCTCAGGGAATTTCCATAGAGCAGGAGATGAAGCTCCAGACACACAAAAGAGTAAGTAGTGAGGGAGGGAATCATCAGGACTGGAACTCATCAGCCTTCTTGTTTCACAAACCCTGGCAGCAGTAGTGGCGTAAGAAAATATTTCCTGTGTAATGATACTGAGCTTTCCATAACCCCTGACAGCCCTGAAAAAGCATCCTGTGCTTCAAGAAAGATAGCACAGAATTTGAACCCTAGCAAGAATGCTAGCAAGCAACTATTATGGCTGCTGTAGAAATGTTCTCTGCAGCTCTCAGCTATCACCTGGCCTCTTTGGCCACATTTCACATGGATCTGGCCCATCTTCAAACCCCTTATTTCAATGGGGGCTACTTTATGATATCCTCCTAAGCATCCTCCCTCAGATCTTAAGTTTTGGCTGTAAAATATTTGTGAATGGGAAGTCACTGTGCTGGTAGCCCTACACCTTGGTGGCCAGCAATTGTGTCTCCTCACAAATATATTCAGTGATATCCAAGCAGATCTACAGTAGGACCCCCGTATCCACTGATTCATTATCCACTTTTTGTTATCCACAGTTGGCAGAGGAAAAAATAAATAAATAATTCAGCAGCCGCAAAGCAAGCTACTGTCACAAAGAACAGCTGTAAAGCAAGTTATTGTCATAAAACAGCAGCTGTAAAGCAAGCTACTGTCACAAACAGCAGCTGTAAAGCAAGCTACTGTTGCAAAACAGCAGCTGTAAAGCAAGTTACTATCACAAAACAGCAGTTTTGGGGACATTCTGGCATTCTCTCTTATCCACGGTTTTCATTATCCACAGGAAGGCTTGGAATCAATCCCCAGCGGCTACTGGGGTCCTACTGTAATTTCTTTTGAGGCCATCAGCACTATTTTGGGCAGATGTCACACCATCTTTGAATACAACTATTTCCTCTAACTGTTTCTGGGTGAATTTGAAGGACAGTCAATGAAGGAATTTATGGTATTTTATTTACTTGTATCATTTGTAGGCCACCTTTCTTCCACTGATTAATGGCAGCAGCGATTAATATTGCAAATATAATATATTTGATTTGGGAAGCAGGCTGCTGTATTTTTGAAGTTGTACCATTTGACCTCATTTTTTTCATTGATGACTTCAGAGAAAGTACTGTTGAGGGTGGAGTGTACCAGAACCCTCTGTTCTGTCAAGCTTACGGATGTTTGGAAGGAGGATGGCACTTCCTCCAAGCATCCATTTCCTGGGGTTCTACTTATTGCTAATGCTCTTTTCAAAATGAAGAACAATAATGACTTTTCCAGGTTCCCCATGATTCAAAATGGATTTTCAAGTGCATTCACCCAACTGCATTTACAGAACAACATATTGCTTCTGCTGCAGCAGTGGACCTTAAATTTGGAGAGTAATTCTATCATAAATTGTGTGCTCCTCTGTACTATTAACACTATCCATAACTAGAGATGGGCACGACTTAGCGGAATTTTCGTTTCCATTTTCGTTTTTCGTTTCCGTTATGTAACGAAACGAAAAACGAAAAACGGCTCAAAACTGGAACGAAAACAGAAATGAAATGACTAATTTCGAGCCATTTTTCGTTTTTAGTTACTGGAAAAGCACTTAATGGAGCTAAATGGGAAGAAACAAAAAAATTTTCATTTTCGTTTTCGTTTGTCATTTTCGTTTCGCAACGAAACGAAAACGAAAAATTTTGAAAATTAGCTCACGAAAACGGAAACGAGCCAAAACGGACCCCTAGACGAAAACGAAAACGAAAACGAACAATTTTTCTGAGTCGTGCCCATCTCTATCCATAACCATAAGCATGGGATATAAACTGACATGCACAAACACAATTCCAGGTCTCAGTCTGTTCTAAGAAGACCTGTATCTCTTCCAGCTACTATATTTATTTATTTATTTATTTATTTATTTATTTATTTATTTATTTATTTATTTATTTTATACAACTTATATGCCTCCCACTACCCAAAGGTCTCTGGGCAGGAGAGACCTGGCTGCACAGTAGTCAGTATTACATTATGTCTGAATTTATTGGAGATATATCTCATCTGGGAGTGGGAAATAATGTTGGGATTAGGACAACAGACAATTAATCTAGTGTTATGTCTCCAGTTTGATCATGGTAGCATGTAATCTGGCTGGAACCATACAATAAAAGACAAGTCACTAGTATTTGGCTGCTAGCAGTAATATGTGAATGTTTAAGGTTCATTAGGGATGCTGACAGAATCTGCCTCAAACAGGTTTCACCTCAGAATTTTTGATTCCATATTTCCAGGATAGTTTCAAAACCAGAACTCGGTAGATGCAATATGCATTCAGATCAAATTTCAGGTAAATCTAGAGCAAAAGTTTAAAGCAATGCTTTGTTGTCTTTTGATTTTAAACATGGTGCAAGAGTTCCAGTTTCTTCATGACACAGTTTCTCAATTTCTACAGGCAGCATAATCATTTATTCATTTAATAAGAGTTTGTTTTATCGTAAGGAGTACAGGTTACTCTCAGTCATATCTACTCTAGGAACCTCAAGGGGTGGGTCAGGGACCCAATAATTAAATCAGAAAAGTTACAAAAGGCCTTACAACATGTAGCCAAAATAAAGGTGAAAATAAAGATAGGGATCACAGTAGGCAAGGGAGAGAGAAAAGGGACCCATCCTCTAGTCTAGCAGGGGAAAAACAAATCTGCTGTCCACAGAGGAACAGAAGAATTGTTCATTTTGGGTTTGACAAAACTACTGTACATCAGCAAGACCATTGCACACAACTGACAGCATGAGTAAGGGGTAGTTTCTCATGCAGGCAGAAACCTCCAAATCTTGTGATACACAACCTTATAAAGAGATACACATTTACATTTCACAAAAGAGGTCTGGCATGGGCATGGGGGATATATCACTCATCCCTAAAGACCTCACAAAAAGCAAGCTCCAATATATGCATGCCACCTTATTGCATGTGATATTAACAAACTGAATGGACTTTTGAAGTTAAAAAGTTGTTGAGCTGTGTGGCCAAACCAAGGTACAATGCAAGACTAAGCTAAGGGTGATACCAATAGGCCACTAATAATAAAAAAAAAAACATAGCAAGCTTTCGAGTGTAATGGACTTTTGTCTTACTCATGTGGTAAAAATGACTGATGTGCTAGGAGGTTACAGTATTTGTAGCCCCCAGCAGAAATATTATCTTGAAGAAAAAATTTGAGAGCCTCAGTTAGGTGAAAATGAATAGTTTATAAGGTTGGTAAAACCTAAGCTGCTTGCAGTTTTAATGTTTGGCTTCGTTTTTCAATCTGTGCTCAAAGTTTGTAAAGCAAAAGCAAAGCAAAGTGTTCTGCTTATATACCACCCCATAGTACTTAAGCACTCTCTGGGTGGTTTACAATTTAATTATGCTGGCTACACACTGCCCCCCCCCCCAACAAGCTGGGTACTCATTTTACTGACCTCAGAAGGATGGAAGGCTGAATCGAGCATGAGACTGGTGCCCCAACTGCAACAATCCATGGACATGTGGGGTCGGGGCAGCTAATCTTATTGAAGCCAGCACCTGCCTCGCTCGGGGTCCTTCTTTGGTGATACCAACTTCCCCGCCCTCCTGCCCTCTAGGAACAAGAATGAGATTAGCTGGTCGCTCTCAGGGGCCAGATGGGAATTTTTGACAGTTACTCGTATTGGCTCTGAGTGGCTGTGCTTTTTCACCCATCCCATTCTTGCTACCTGCGTGGGAGCGGTATATCATCTTGGTCACAACCCCCCCACCCCCCTTGGGTGGGTATTGCAAGAGGTTTACTTCTGGTAAGTCACAGGAAAACCTGTGGTAAGTCACCCATAAGGTGCAGTCAACCCTCGGAGTAAAGTAAAACCATGAGTAGGGCCAGGAATAAAATAAAGGATGTATGGCAATGTTAGGCTGAACTGAGGGTTGTTACAGGAAGTAGATTCACACAGTCTGGGGTGATGCTGAACAGGTGGGCAACATCATCTTGAGAGGTGGATCTCACTGAATACAGGCTGGGGATCCGAGAGTAGCAAGAGACCTCCTTTTGTAAGTGGAAAGGAATCTTGTAGAGTTCAAACCATTCTGAGAATGTCTCTTCAAGTTAAGATGTACTGGATGGATGAGAATAAGAAATCTACACATTTATATCCCTTATCAAAATTCTTCCCCTTAGTGGATGGACAGTTGGTTAATATTTTTGTCTTGAAAACACAAGGGGAATTCAATGGGAAGCAAAGCTCATGTTTCAGTTCGCTTTTCAGCTGGAAAGCTGGTGTTGTGTGGGATGTAGCCATGCCTTCTGATGTCATCTGGGCCATTGGGAACAGTGGGGGAGCTCATTCATCTTTGCCAACACTGGCTCATCCTCTGTGTTTTGTGAAGTCATGGGATGGGTTTACTCTGTGCTAATGACAACCCATGCGAACACACTACATCAAAAGTACTTTGAGTTACTGTATATTGTCATTTACCAGCTTGTATCATGAAATTATTTGTACTTCTTTTCTTCCTTTTAAAAGACACACTTTGGCTGAATTCGTGAGAATGGTTGATGCAGCATGGACTTCAGAAGACTTTTCTTTTTTTTAACAAAAAATCAAATGCTTGTCTGTTTAAATGTGGATGCATGACCTGGATAAATGAATGTTCCTGAACAGTTTCATATATTAAGGTGTCTTCCAGTGTACTGATCCCCAGTATGGTCTTCGTATCTCAGTATCTACTGTAGCTTGGGATCAGTGGCTCCTTCTGCCCCTTAAAAGCAATGCGGAAGTAAGTGGGAGGGGAAAACATTTAGGCTAGTGGTGGCAAACCTTTGGCACTCCAGATGTTTTGGACCACAACTCCCAGAAGTCCAAGCCTGAACTGCCAATGACAAAGGACTGTGGGAGTTGTGGCCCACAACATCTGGAGTGCCAAAGATTTGCTACCACTGATCTAGACTCTCCCTGGGTCTTCCTTTCAATGGAATGGAAAGAACATGAGCTCTTAAAGCATGTGGCCAGTCAACATCATTTCATGCATATATAACACATGCCCATGTGCTTTTAGAGCCTCTTAAAAAGGTCCTCTTCAGAGAGAAAAAGTTGTAAGATTTTTGTATTGTTTTGTTTGCTGTGCAGATATGACAGTTTCATAACTCCTGTTATATCTATCAGGAGCTATCAGAATTCTATCATTATAATTCCCAATAATCATTCATAAATGCTTTTCTTATAGATCAGCCTATTTCTCCAGCCTTGTTTGCATCAACTGGGCCAGTAAGGAAGAATTTTGCTACTATCATTATGCAGAAAGTACAATTCCCCCATCCCCACCCACCCCCATTTGATGCCATTGGGAAATTATAAATGCTCATAATGACGCTATCATGGCAGTTCTAATAGCTACACACCTAAGTAGAGAGGGAGAAATGCAAGCAGCTGCATTGATTCATGCATGTATGGATCTTTCTGTCTCAGTGTATTATCTATGTCCCTTGTTAATACCCTTTTAAGACAAACATCTACACAATACTTTGTATTAGCGATGGGCACGACTTAGCGAAATTTTCGTTTCTGTTTTCGTTTTTTGTTTTCGTTACGCAACGAACCGAAAAACAAAAATTGGCTCCAAAATGGAACGAAAACGGAAACGAAACGACTAATTTTGAGCCAATTTTTGTTTTTTGTTACGGCAAAAGCATTTAATGGCACTAAATGGGGAAAAATGAAAAAATTTTCATTTTCGTTTTTGTTTTTCATTTTCGTTACGAAACGAAACAAAAATGAAAAATTTTGAAAATTAGCTCACGAAAACGGAAACGAGCCGAAACGGACCCCTAAACGAAAAATGAAAAACGAAAAACCATTTTTCCTGAGTCGTGCCCATCTCTACTTTGTATTATAGTGTTAAAACAAGAAGAGCTCATATTACATCCATGTATTATTCTGGGAAACTAATCCACCCCCCCCCACTAGTTGTCCTAGACTCAGTGGTGATAGAAAGTAGGGATGGCATAAAACGAAAAAGGAAATGCTGTTTCATCATGTCATTATGTAACAAAATGAAACAAAACAAAACAGCATTTTGTTACAGATGAAACGAAATGGTGTTTTTGTTGTTGTTGAAAGAAACACAGATGGAACAAAATGTGGCTTACAGATGGAACAAAATGAAGCCACTTGGGGGAGAGGAGAACTTTTTTTAAAAAGCTCTGGGCTTTTTCAAAAAACTTTTTCCCCTACCCCAGCCCCTCGCACCAGCTGATTGGCGCTAGGGTGGGAAAAAATCATTGATTAATTTGCTTTTGTGTAAATTGCCCAGAGTCCCTATTTGGGAAATTGGGTGGTCTAGAATTTAAATAAATAAATAAATAAATAAATAAATAAATAAATAAATAAAGTTTTTCCCCCACCCCAGCACTGATTTTTTAAAAAGCCACCGATTGGGGCTTAGGGAGGGGAATTTTTTAAAAAAGCCCTGGCTTTTTTTAAAAAACTTTTCCCCTCCCTCCAAGCCCCGCCTGCCAGCTGATCAGCACTATGGTGGTGAGGGGGAATCTTTTTCCACTCCTGTAAGAGGGTTTGAGAGGTGTTTTGTGGTTTTCTTGTCTTTAGTCACCCTCAATGGTAAGAACTCTCTCATCCAAAGATCTCCCTTGGTCACTCCCAACTCTTGACAGATTGGGTTCTCCATCTTTTCTGTTTTCCCCAAGCAACACTTTTCATCTGGGTAGTCTATGGCATTGTGACAAACCTTCTTCTTTTCATGTCAGCCTGTTCCATCATCTTTCTAGTGACTTCTCTCTTTCCTCTTTCATGCCCCTTTCCCTCCTTTTATCTCTTTCTTCTTCACTAACCCCTCCTCTTCCTGAGACTGTTGGTCTCCTTCCAGGCTTTTTTCCATTTCCAGGTGTTTTGGTCTTTCTGGGGAATCATATTACAGCAATGTTTTTCCCATGTCTACTGAGGAGATGGACTTTTGAAATCTGTGCTCTTCTTGGTTCACTGACAGGGGCCTCAACATCGCTGTCTCTCTTTGTATGGAGGGGAAGGCAGATTCTATTACCATTCCAGGTAGAAAGAAAAAAAATCTTGGCACCTTATTTCTGTGAGCCTTGGCTTTACTACAATACATCTTGTACAATGTGTACAAGATTGTACAATACAATGTTGGGCATCTGACTCCTGGAATACTCTGGTATTCTGATATTTTAGGTTCCCAAAAACAAATGTTTGCCATCTCTGACTCTAATAAAGCAAAAGTGTTCTGCTTAATGTACACAACACACTTGAATATATTTTAAACCAGAAATCAAGGCATTTGTGCTATGTGGAAGAGAGTAACCTCCAGAAGGCACCCAGTCTAGAGCAGATACGTGCCAGTGCAGCTGACTTGTTTCCTTAGCAAATAAGGGTGCCAAAAGGGAGCATCACACCCACTTTTGCTGAGCATGCTGTTTCCTTTTCTCATATCCTCCTTTCCATGAACTGGGTTGGGTAAGAATCTTTTTCTATAAAAGCTGTATATAAATGGAATCTGTGAAAGGTTCGTTCTTCAGACACCCAAGAAATGACCCAATTCACATTGTTAAACTTTACTAATCTTTCAGAATGAGTGCTTTGGATTTGATAGAATACAACCCCGACATCCTGTTAAAAAAGAAGAAGAAGCTGAATCTACCTGTATGCTTTTATGCTAGTGACGGTCTGCAAAGCCTTCAGTTTCAATTGTGCTTTTAGCATGCAGAAGGACTGGTGAAACATAAGTCCTAACATTTTGGAGGGAAGATGTTGACATCAGAGGGAAGTTGGCAACAATTACTGCTTCAGAAATGGGTAAATATTTAGTAGATAGGCAAAGATATGCCATCTTTCTTAACAACTGCTGCTTGATATTTAAAAATGATTTAGCTCTGACAGTATATCTCTTGCATAGATGTGATGATGATTTATTTATTTATTTATTTATTTATTGGATTTATATGCCAACATTGCAACTCTGGACAGTTTACAAGGTTACATCATAACAAAATTAAAAATACAACATAAAAATAACATACAAATAGAACAAAAACAACTGGAACAGCAATAAAATCATGAATACATTTTCATTTACAGAAATATAGATCAACTTTCCTACACAGGAGACTACCTCTCCCTCTAGTATTGTTGATCCTGCAATATGTCCCAGAGAAGTGAATCAGATCCCAGCGATATCAACCTGCACACTGAGATATGGCAATTCTACATATCAGACTAGTAGCCTGACAAATACAGATAAATTTAAATGAGCCATGAACCTCACCAGGAGGCCTTTGGCCAAGTGATCTATCCTATCCTAACTCGCCTTGAAGGGTTGTCATGAGGATAAAGTACTGTAGGCAGAAGGATGACTATGCCTGCTTGTGTTCATTGTGGAAAGGTATAATGGAAATGTAGTGGAGTACAATAAAACAACCACAAAACAATAAAACAAAACAAACATGATTATAATAATAGCAGCAACAATAAAATCTATTTGTGATTTTGCAAATGTGTCACCTCCCACAAATGGTGATGATTGGCAATGGTGAGAAATGAGAAGCACAGTACAACAATGGATCTTTGCTCCACGAGACCAAGCACTCAAATCAAATGTCATGAGAGATAAAATTCAAGGAATTTGTGTAAATAGCAAATGTTAACACTGTTGAGAAAAAGGGCAAACTGTATCACAGCTTATCTGTAAATGGTCAAGTATTGTGCAGACAGACTCCATAACTAAACATGATAGAGCTGAAAAATGAATATATACTGTACTGGTGATTATGCAAAAACTATCATCTGTTAACATCCAGAAATTGGGACTAAAAGATGTCAGGAAAAAAAGAAAGCTTGTGGGACTTTCAGATTCAAATAGGCAGCTTGAACATAGTACATAAGGCATAACAGTAACAGGAAGGAGAAATGTTTGAATAACTGACATTGGAATTCCAGGGGATGCCAGAGTTCAAAATAAATAATCAGAAAAATTAACAAATGACTAAGACCTGATAATAGAAATAACTTGCTTGTGGATGAAATGCATCCTCTCAGTAAATGGGGCACTGGGGAAAATGCTATGGTATTTTGTAAAACAGCTACAGATCTCTGAAATAATACCATCAGAGCTGGAAAAATGGCAATGTTAAGAAGCCAGTATTTAAAGCAAGGAAAGCAAAGTGTTCTGCTTATATATACCACATAGCACTTCAAGCACTCTCTGGGCAGTTTATAATTTAATTATGCAGGCTACACATTGCCACCCCAGAATTTTACCAACCTCAGAATGAGAGAAGCCTGAGTCAACCATGACCCCGGCTACCTGGAATTGAACCCCAGGTGGTGAGCACAGTTTTAGCTGCAGTACAGGCATTTAAACATTGCACAAGGAGGCTCCAATTAACTGATAAAAAGGCACATGAGGGAGGACGTGATTAAGGCATAAAAATTATGCAGGGGGTGGATAAATTTGACAAAGAGCTTCTCTTCTCTTTTCCTCTCACACAATACCAGAATGAATGAGGGGTCAGTGTGGTGTTAGTCTATAAAACTTTTTGCTGCAGGATGTGGTGATGGTGTCTGGCCTAGATGCCTTTAAAAAGGGAATGGGACAGATTTATGGAGGAAAAGTCCATCACAGGTTACAGACCATGATGGAAATATATGTTGTCTCCAGACTTAAAAGGAGGTACCTCAAAACGCCAGACACAGGGCAGTGGTATCAGGAAACAGATATCTAGCCATCTCATGTGCTCCCAGAGGCATCTGGTGGGGCCACTGTGAGATACAAGAAGCTGAATTAGATGAGCCCTTGGCCTGATCCAGCACAACTCTTCTTATGTCATTCTGATACTTTTAGTTGAAACTTACATTTGTTATATAATACCAGTCAAAGACTGTTTCTTGTATTTACTACTACTACTACTACTACTACTACTACTACTACTACTACTACTACTACTACTACTACTACTGATGATGATGATGATGATGATGATGATGATGATGATGATGATGATGATGATGATGATGATGATGATGAATAAATCATATCAATAGCTACAATATTCAGAGCAGCAATATTCCCTCAGAACCTATGAGAAAGATATGAGGGAGGAGAAGACTACACGATCTTTGAGTACAACATGAAAAGAGCATCTTTGAATCTCAACTGAGGAATTGCCCCATTGGTTCAGAGTAGGGATGGGTACGAAACAGATTATATTTTTTTAAAAGTTTGTTATTTACAAAACAAAACAAAACTGAATGAGGGAAAAAAGGAATCAAAATTTGATTCCCTCATTCAGTTTTGTTTTGTTTTGTAAATAACAAACTTTTAAAAATAGTTTCATTTCAAAATAAAATGAGAAATGAAATATGAATCCCCCACAGCTACAGTGAGAACAATGATGCTGCGGGAGATTCTAAAGCCTCGTGGCCACCAACCCTCTCTTGAACTTCAGCTAGTCTCTGACGATCAAGAGAGGGGTGGGTGGGCTGGAGGCTTTTTTGACTCCCCCGCCCCAACAGTACTGGGTGGATGGCTGGAGGCATTTCTAAATGTCCTGCCACCAGCGCTCTGGCCCCAGCGAGAGCGCTGGTGCTGGGGCATTTTAAAAAGGCTCTCATTGATGGACTAGATCAGTCATGTCCAAAGTGTGGCCCAGGAGCCAAAAATGGCCTGTTTGCAAATTTTGAGTGGCCCACAGATTCTTCTCCCCACCAGCTCAGCCTGTCATGCATCCCTGCCAGCTGGCCCCTCCCCATATTGGATGGAGAGGTCAGCTTGCAGATTTACAGTCCGCCTGCCCTCCCTGCCTCTGTCCATCACCCCAGTCAGCTGCCCAGCTTACCCGCCCCCAGCTTCATTGCAGCAGCATCCTCCCTACCTCCTTGCATGCCCTAGAGAAGGCATTTCCAAACTTTGGCCCTCCAGATGTTTTGGACCACAACTCCCAGAATTCTAAGCTTAGATTGCCAATGGCAAAGGACTGTGGGAGTTGCAGCCCAAAACATCTGGAGGGCAAAAGTTTGGAATGCCTGCCCTAGAAGATTCCCCAAAGTCCAGCCCGGGGGCCAAATGCAGCTGAATGATTGGCCCCCACACATTTTCACCTCACCAAATCTAGCCCTCCTTGCAAAAAGTTGGGACACCCCTGGACTAGAGCCTATTAAAAATGTCCCCGTAGCTGTGCTCTCACCTCAGCTAGAGTGCTGGTGACAGAACATCTTTAAAAGGCTATAGTCAACTTACTAGAGCCTTTTAAAAATGTAGCACTACCAGTGCTATGGCTGGGGCCAGAGTGCTGGTGGCAGGAAATGTTAGAAAATGATAATATGTATATTGTGCAGCATTCCCCAAACCCTGACAGAACACAGCTCAATTCCACAAAATATTGTGTGCACTGGAAAGCTCTGAGACCCAGCAGAAAAACTCAATGCTCAGGAACAAAAAACTTCAGCAGACAATATCTTTAGAAAAATAATTTATATATTCAACTTAGAAAGCTTTTTCTCAGCATAAAAAACACATAGTAACACATTAGGAAATAATACAGTGACTGACCTTGTACAGCAGCATTGGCTGGCTTTGAAGAAAAGCCAGCAAACAGTGATTCCTACTTTCCACATTTATAGAAGCTTTAAGCACTAATTACCTGCAGCTGCCCGTTGCTGCTGCAGCATCAAAGTTTTTACCTAAAAACTTTTACACCTGTGTGTGCTCTACACAAACTCTGTAAAGAAAGTAGAGATGGGCACGAAACGAACAATTTTTCGTTTCCATTTCCGTTTTTTCATTTCGTTACGTAATGAAACGACAAATGAATTTTGTCTCTAAAATGAATCGAAACGAACAGAAACACCGGAAATTTTGCCGTGCGTTTCGCTTCCGTTACTGCAATATGAGTGAATTGCTTAAAATCCTAAAAAAAATCACAAAAAATTGAAATAAATGGTAACGAAATGGTAATGAAACAAATGAAAACGAAAACATTTTTTTTGCAAAAATTCGCAAAAAAGGAAATGAACCGAAATGGACCCTCTAAATGACAAACGACAAACGAAATGCCATTTTTTAAATTCGTGCCCATCTCTGAAAGAAGGTTTAATATTTCATTTATGTTTTTTAAATATCTTTAAAAAACTTGACAGGAAATTGGGCTTTTAAAAAATGTTCTGCTACCAGCGCTCTGGCTGAGGTTGAGGGTGCTGGTGGCAGGACATTTTTAAAAAGATTAAGACCACCAATGAGAGCCTTTTGAAAATCCCTGCCCAAATGTCCCTGCTCGCTGTTGGTGTGGGGGATTTTAAAAAAGTCTCCAGCCCACCACCTATCTCTTGCGGCCGCACCAGCAGGAGTACATGAGTCTCCAGCCCTGCCACCACCTCCTCCCTGGGTGTGTGTTTTGGACAGTGAGTGCTGTGGGTTGTGGGGAGAATGTCCATAGCACTCCCTGTCCAAATCAACACCCCCCTCGAGGAGGGGGCAGCAGGGGAGAAAGGAGAAGTCAAGCAACAATTTTAGTGCTGCCTGATTATGCTGTTCTCCCTAGCTGCCCGCCTCCCAGCTAGGATTTTTTGGCAGCTCCAGCTGTTAAACTCCGCTGGGAGGTGGTAGCCAGTAAGAACCAAGCAGGGAAACAGCTGGTGGAACTCTGCTGCTGAAGTGAGATCTGGTGGTGGCTCCCTGGTTTGGTTCCTCCTGAACTTAAAACTTCATTTCATTTTGGTTTGGATGACTGCTGTTTCATTTTGTTTTGAAATGGGTTGAAGCCTTTCAAAATGATGAAACAGTGTGTCATTTTTCGTAAGGTGCCCATCCCTAGTTCAGATAAACTGCAGTCAAGACATAGGGCAGCAGGGGTAGTTTTGACATCATTTGCTAAGACTCTGTGAGGATGCATTCTTTCCCACAAGAGGAATGGAAAAGTAAAGTGTGTGTGCTTGTGTTTTGGGGGTGGTACACTTTTTATCCCCCCCCAGCTGTTGTAGTCTTTCCCCATCTTCTCAATTTGAGAATAATTTCAAACCCAGCGGAATCCAGCCATTTGCAGTAATTGGATGGCTGCGGTTTCCCACCCCTCACCAATTCTCACAAACGTTCTCAGAAACAAATATAGGGAGGTTGGTGTTTGCTGTTCCAGGCCTCGGCAGGAAGCTTAGCATGACCACTGAAGGTTTGTTTTAGTTAAAGAAAAGGAACAAGACAGCTATTAAATTGATGAACAGCTTTGAGTCTAAGTAACCTCTTAGCAATATCGGTGGAAGAATCTGATTGACATTAGTGGGTGCTGAAATTGGCCTTTCAGAGAGCTATACATTAGGTTTGAACTTTCTAGACTTCCTGGAACCACAGGTTCGATTCCTGACAAGGTGACTGAGCACCAAAGTTGCTCTTTGGAAGATATACAGAACTCCCTGCATTCAGCAGTGCTTATGGGGAGGAGGGAAGAGTTATTTGAGTGGCACCTCCACTGAATTATTATTTCCTTTTAACAATTACTCTTTTATTATTATCCTAAGATTGTTCCCATGAAGCAATATGGTTTCCTCCCCTCCCACTCCTTTTTGTTTGGCTTTGGTCATGAACAGTAGCATTGTACCTAGAAAGCCTGTTTATTAGCCAAGAATGTCTGAGTTTAGGATCCCCAGGAATGAATGTTGCTCTCTGTAAATTTGCCATGACATGCTTTATTTATTTAGGCATCCCAGCTGCATTACAGCCTTTCTCCAGAGAAAACAGGACACAATCTAAGCAGTTATCTGGTTTTATTCTTCCTAGAAAAAGGACAGCATTTCCATTTATAGAGATCTATTCTATGCAGATGTACAGGTGGTTATGTGAAGACAATCTTAGAACTGCAGAGTTAAAAGTGACCCTATGCATAACTGAGTCAAACCCCTGCCAAGTATGCACCGTGGGGAATCGAACACTCAGCTGCTCCCTAAACGACTGAGCTATCCAGCCATTTGATCAGAAATAAAAAAGTGTGTGTGTGTGTGTGTGTGTGTGTGCGAGCATGTGCACGCATGTGATCGTGTGTGTGCATGCATGCACATGCACACAAGCAACCGTATCTGTCTATTTCTGTATGCGCGATGGGCATGAAGTGGACTATGAATCAAAGAAACCCCGCGAGCTGGATTTATTCATGATTTGGTTTGTGGTTTGGTTTGTGGATCTTGTTTTGCCAATACTGTACAAATCGTCTCATACTTTATTCTCAGAGCATCATTTGAGCAAAGGTTACTAAAAAATCCCGTTTTCAAGAAGTAAGAGAATGGAGGTTATATAGGGCAGTATTTTTCATCTTTGCTGTGGTTTTGGTGCGGTCAGGGCCATCCCTTTGTTCTGTGTCACCTGGGGCAAACACAATGGATTCCCAGTCCACCCCCAGCTACAAATAGTATTTTGTGATTTTGCCTTTCCCAGCATGGTACCCAGGTTACATGCCCCCTCTGCCCCCTCCCCAGTTATGGCCCTTGGTGAGGTGCATCTGAAAGCAGGCCTTTTGTAGCATAATTGTGGAGCTAGGGTTAAGAGTCATAGGTGTCCCAGGGAAAACAATTTCTAAAGGAACATCTCCATTATTTTTTTACAGAAATAGATGTGTTAGGCTTCGTTGGCATGCTGGCAAAATTGAAGAGCAGGAAAAAAACATTGACAAAATATTATGAATTTAAATAAGAGACAGAGGACCCCCGTATCCACTGATTCGTTATCCACTGATTCAGTTATCCACAGTTGGCAGGGGAAAAATTAAATAAATAATTCAGCAGCCGCAAAGCAAGCTACTGTCACAAAACATTAGTTTGGGGGATTTTTTGGTGTTCTCTCTTATTCACAGTTTTCATTATCCACGGGAAGGCCTGGAACCAATCCCCATTGGATACCGGGGTCCTACTGTATTTCTTTCTCTGTGAACTTCCATGGATCAAAATCCTATTGTGTTTGAAGATGCAATTCTTGGCCAATGGAAGCTCACACTGAAACACATTTGTTAGTTTTAAAAGTGCCACTCTATGTTGTCCTTGTATTTTCCTTTCCCACATTCACCGTTTTTTAATTTTGCCATCCTCCTTCAGCTTTATTCTGAGGGCAGTTTTCACCATTATTCTCAAAAAAGTGTTTCCAGAAAATCTAGCTATTGCTGCACCAGTCTAAATAAGAGGTAAAATACGTTTGAGCCTTGCTGTTCCCAAAGGTATTTGTAGGAAATAGGATTCTGGCTTAAACTGGATAACTGGTGATTAAAATGAAAATAAAAACAACATTTAATAAATCAGTATCCATGGTACACACCCTGCACACCCTGGACTTTTGGCACGAAAGTGCCTGGACCACGGGGTTTCCTGAGCAGGGGATGGTTAGCTATAAAACCTTTGCCCTCCAGCAAGTGATCACTTTTCAGTTCACAGCTCCCACCCACCCTCCAATTTTCAGAAGTGAGAATGATGTTACCTGGTTGTGTTATGGGCCAGATGGGAAATTTGACTGTCAATCTGATGGTGTGTTTTTGCCCATCCCATTCTCGTTGGGATAGGATTATAGTAGGAATAGGATTATAGAATTTAATATGATTGTTAAATACAGGCCTGAGGGATGCAATTTATTAATTTGAGTTATTGCGTTCAGGGGATTGCTGAACAGGTTGGCAGCACTCTTTTAAAGCTAATTAAATAGTTAAACGATTATTGGGCTGGAACTAAGGAGATTCCAAGCTCTTACCTGCTTGTACTACATTCAGAGCCTTTTCACACGACCCCTAAGATCTGCTGGCCACTTAAATTTGGACCAGAGATCTTGGGGGTTCCTCGCTCTTCCTGTGTTCCCACCCCCTCCACACTTCCCTGCTCCTGTCTGCGTAAAGGGGTGGCAGGGACAAAAAAAAAACACAAGGCGAGGAGAACCCGGCACTCACTACTTTACATCCGCATCAGAAATTTTTCAGCTCCAGAGACCAGGTACTTGAAAAATGCGCCGGGACGCGCTTAGGTGGGCGTGGTCGCACTTAATTTTTTGTAAACTCCGGAGCTGGTGGGGAAACAATTTTAAGCTCCAGATCTGGGAGCCATTTGCCGCGGATTTTAGGGGTCGTGTGAAAAGGCCCTCAGAACTCCTTGCGGGAGGGCAGGTTCAAAGTTTGAGATAACAGAAATTTATATAATAAAATTGTGGCCCTTATTTAACCCATATACATATATGTGTCATATCTTCATTCCAGGTTGGGTGGACAAAGATGAGGATGTACACACATTAGACAGAGACGATAGGTGGTTTGAGAGAGAGAGAGGTTAGAGAAACTATTCATATGTGTATTGAAAACCCTTCTCTCAACAGAGGTGGGATACTAAGGCACAGTCTGTCTGCCACTTATCAGGCTACCCTTTCATCAGTCCCCAAACAAATCAGAAGTAGGGATGGGCACAAAAAAACCCCCAAAATGCTGTTTTGTCATTTTATTAGCTAAGGAAACAAAATGAAATGAAATGAAACAAAATGAAACAATGAAGCAGCATTTTGTTACACACAAAATGAAACGGTGGCTTTTTTTTGTTAAAATTAACCATTTTGTTTGTCTGTAAAATGGCTCCCTTGCCTGCTTCTGTCCCTCCTCCTCTTCCTCCTTCTTTTCTGCTGCTTCGGAATCCACCGCCACCAGAGCCCCACCAGCCAGGCAGAGATGGAGAGTGGACCCAGCACGCTGGCCTAGGCCTGCTGCCAAAGCTGCCACCGAAGCTGCCGAAGCTGCTGCCACCGAAGCTGCTGCTGCTGAAGCCGCCACAACTGGAGCCACCCCAGCCAGCCGGAGAGGGTGAGTGGGCCTGGCAGGCCGGCCAAGGCCTGCTGCCAAAGTCACTGCTGCTGAAGCCACTGCCAGAGCCGCCGAAGCTGCCATTGAAGCCACTGCCGCCGAAGCCCAGCCAGCTGGCCGGAGATGGTGAACAGCCTGCTGCTGAAGCCAGTGCTGGAGCTGCTGCCAGAGCCACTGCCACTGGAGCCCCACCAGCCAGCTGGAGAGGGCAAGCAGGCTTGGCAAGCTGGGCTAGGCCCACCAACAGAGCTGCCACCACCGTAGGCATCGCCATCTCCGCTGGTGCCCAGAAAGAGGAGGAGGAGGTGAGTAAAGTAACAAATCATTTTGCTACTCTTTCGTTTTGAGCATTTTTTTTTCAAAAATTCATATGAAACAAAATGAAAAGAAATGCAGGGGGACAAAACAGAATGAAATGAAACACTGTTTTTCCCTTTCATGCCCATCCCTATTCAGAAGCACTTCACACCTCCACCAGCAAGGCCACAGCTAATGACCCATACTGAGTGGGTGCCGGAAAGGACTGAATAGATGGGACTTTCACACACCCCAGGCCATTGCCCACCTAATGGGCCTATTTAGACCAGGATGAGGTTTAATCAAGGAGAACTATAAATTGGAGGCCTCGACGCTAACTTTCCTCACACTGAAAAAGCTGCTTGGATGAATAGTGAAGCATTTTAATCTCACAAGAAAGAGAAGTCTGGTTGCCATGACTCAACTTCCAGATAACCTCACCTGGATGATTGAGAATCTTCACAGACATATCTCAAGGTGTAATGCATATGATGAGCTTTGCCATGCCTATTTCATATTTAAAAAGTCCTGATATTTATGCTGATATTTATAAAAAGTTTGAATTGGCTAAGATTTATGTTGGAGTTTTAGCAACCTTCATATCTATTCTTTAAGAGGTTTGCCTGGAAGGGAACTTTCTAGGGTGGGATGATTGTCAATCAAGCCAGCCCCACCTATTTGCTTAAGTAACATTCCCCCAACTTTTTTCAGTCAGTATTCAAGCAGCATACAACTAGTGTTAGTAGCTATCTACATCATATGTAGACTCAGTATGTAACTATGGGTCAGTTAATGCATTTTCGTGTAACCAATCATTTTTTTCTACAGTATGCTGCATTTGATCTGTTCAGAACTGTGAAAATAAATAAATAAAATTGAACATGTTCCTTCTCTTACCAAATGTCTTAGAGTGCATCATTGAGCCTGTAGGCGTCAGTTGATGAGATAATACTCTGGGGAGAGTTGAAGCTAATACTATGTAAATTCCTGTACTATCTGCTGCACATCTGGAGGATTTTAGCCAATATTCAACATTCTGCCAATAATTTATTGCATTCCTAAACTGATCTTCAACCAAGGGATGTGTGACCCATATCTATAATGGTATATTTCTCTGGAAGCTATGATAAATGCAGGAAGTGCTGGATGTAGATTGTTCTTTGCTTTCATTCAGTTGCGCATGAGTGGGCCAACTCCTGCCAAGAACTCAGTTTTACAAGAATGGCCAGAGTAAATAAGTAGGTTATTGAAATATAGGAAGCTGACTTATACTGGTCAGACGATTGGTCCATCCAGCCTAGTCCAGATAATTCTGCTTCACAGTAGCTTTCCAGAGTTTCAGGAACAATTTTCCTAGTCCAACTTGAATTGAAACTGGACCATTTGTGTGTAAAACGTATGCTCTGCTGCTGCTCTACAGTCCTTGCTGCAAAGTGCTGCATCCATCTCTTAGGTTTTACCTTTCTTTTTAACTCTATATGTTTGCACACAGATCAATCCCATGTAGTCATTACTCTATGGAACACTATGCCCATGACTGTATGGGGCTACCTAGACATGCCACTCCTCCATCATTGCTTTCTCCATGCAAGCAGCAGCAAGTCTTAAGTGGACTTGCAAGAACCCTGCAAACATTGACTCCCTGATACTGTATATAGAGCCCATATATAAAGAGGAGCTTCTCTACTTCAGTTTTGTTAGTGTCTGCGTGGCAAAAGAAAGAGTGGAAAGAGTGGGGCTCAGTGCTATCTCCAGACTGTTGATGATGCTGGTAACAGTGCTGCTGGAATGGGGTTTTACACCTACTAATGACCTTATAGAATAATAGAATCATAGAATAATGAAGTTGGAAGGGGCCTATAAAACCACCAGGTCCAACCCCCTGCTCCATCAAAGGATATCTGCCAGGAGGTTGTCCAAATTTCTCCATCTCATGAGGTCATTTGTTCCATTGCCATACTGCTCTAACAGTTAGGAAGTTTTTCCTGATACTTAGCCGAAAGCAGGGTTTTCTTAACTTGTTGCACTCAAGAACAGATCCTGCCCCTCCTCTATATGATGGCCCTTCAAATGTTTAAAAAGTGCTATCACATTGCCCCTCGGTCTTCTTTTCTCTAGGCTAAACATGCCCAATTTTTCTTGCACACATAGTGTTTCTTGGTACATCTCTTTGGGAGAGCTGCTATGGAAAAGGAAGCTATGCCTCTCCCATGGCATATAAACACAGCCACACTTCCCATGAAATCTTTGGAGGTCAGTGCAAGTGCCACTGGGCTTGATCCCCTCCATGCTTCCAGGCACAACAAAATAATGAGCACACACCCCTCCTTATTTGACTAAGTGAGCTTGGGCTGTAGAACTGAATAAAAACAATTTATTTATTTATTTATTTGTTATTTTTATATTTGTATACCACACTGATTTCCCAAGAGAGAACTCTGGGCGGTTCACATAAAAGATGCAAGAAATCCAAAAAATAATAATGATAAATAAAATGATAATAATAATAAAATTAAAGGGGGGAAATACCCAACAACAAACAAGTAATTGGCAAGAGGCTTAAGACAACTGATAACAGGCACAAACCTCAAAACGGGGAAGAATAATACACACCCTAGTGATTGCCGAAGGCTTCCCTAAACAGCCAGGTTTTAACAGCTTTTTTGAATTATGCCAGGGAAGGTGCATGGTGTATTTCACTCAGTATACACTAGGTATAGTGTAGCATGAGACTTAATTGGGCTGTGGCTTGCTTGACATAATGATGAATTCAGTTTCAGTCCCCAAAATGGATTATGTATTTCAGGCCAGTTGACCACTTATGCATCACCAGAAAGGAGGAGACGTATCATCAAGAAAGATAAAAAAAGAAGACTCTGTTTTGCATAAAATTACACATGCAGGTGCTTTTATAAAGTAGAGTGCAAAATTTTAAGTGGTTTTTCAAAATTAAAAACTGAATTCAGTTTTTAAATTAAAAACTGAATTAAAATACATCTCATTATAGTAGGGAAGACAGGCCCGGTGACTTGTGATCCTGGTGTATGAGTGATCCAGAGGCTCACTTGGGATGTATAGCTTCAAGACCTTTAATCTTCCTCCTTGTGGTTCCTGACAGCAGATTTGGTTCTGATAGCTCTTCAAAGAGAGGATACCTCAAAAAGAAGGCTGTCTTCCAGCAGCCCTTCAAATGAAGGATCATTCTCCAGAATAGAGAGCATGTGGCCACCTTTTGCAAAGGTAGACTGACTACATCAAGGAGGGAACATACTTATCTTTCTTTTTTTAAATTTTAAAACCTCAAAATCTGATAGCTTAAGTAAGATATGTAGGAAAAGAGCAGCAAGGTTATTATTATTATTATTATTTCATTCTAACTTCCATGAGTGTCCCTGGATTAGGGTTTAAACCTTAATGGCTGAGGGTATCACCCTTCTGTTGTCTTGGGCTTCTCTCTGACATGTTTGGAGTATTTGGCTTTTGAAAAAGCAAAGCAAAGCAAAGTGTTCTGCTTATATACCGCCCCATACCACTTCAAGTAGTCTCTGGGTGGTTTAATTTTTTGTTTTGTTTTTGTTTTGTATAATTATGCAGCCTACACATTGCCCCCCGCCCCCAGCAAGCTGGGTTCTCATTTTACCGATCTCGAAAGGATGGAAGGCTGAGTCAGCCATGAGCCAGCTACTGGGGATTGAATCCCAGGTCATGAGGACAGTTTTACCTGCAGTACAGGCATTTAACCACTGCGCCACGAGGCTTTTAAAAGCCTCTCACTGGGCAGGATGAAAGGAAAACTCTTTTGGCCATACTAAGAAGGCCGCAGATTTTGTATTTTCATATTCTCCCCTTCTTCCCCTCCTAATGCTATTTGTGGAAATACTTCAGATTTCCTGAAGAGCTGTTAAAAGCTAAACCTTTAGGAGGAGGAGAGGCATGTGTTGGAGTGGAAGGGTCAGTTTGTGGGCGGGCAGGTTCCCTTGGAAAGACAAGGATGTGGCTAGAGTGGTGGGCTTGTTTCCTGACCTGGGACAGCAAAAAAGATTGCTCGCTCTTTCTGTGTGAAAAAGCACCAGTCAAGGAATTTTAAAGATTATGTATTGGATTGTTTATTATTGTGAGTTTTCATAACTAGGGCTAAAGCATTTTATTGCTCTTCCCCTTGCACTAAATTTTTAAATACTAGATTTATATTTCTCTCCATTTTAAAAGTTACCTCTGAATGTGTATGCATGTGTGAATCATGTTTATCTTGCTAGGAAGTTGCTGAAAAATCTCTCAGTGTCAAATCCCATAGCACAAGTAGGATAATGTTTAGGTTCATTTCACTGTCATAAACATTTTATCTCCGGTTTGAAATGGAATGTGTCAAGACCTTATAAAGCTGTGAACAGTAGCCGTATATTAGCAAAACTCAATAAACTAAGTGGCAAGCTAAATTTTGTACTCCTATCAAATGACTTACCCAGTGTGGTATAGAAGACAGAGAGATGAAGTAGGAGACCAAGGTTCAAATTCTCAATTGGCTATGGCTCTCTGGGGGGTAGGGAACTGGAAAGGCCACTCTTTAAATGTCCCACTTGCCTGAAAGCCCTATTTGGTTTGCTATAAGTCAGTTCTGACTTGACAACAGAGAAAAACAACAGCAACATCCAGTGACTTGAGGGCATTTAAATTAGAGGTGTGCATTAGCACCAAAAATCAGACTCCTCTCAGTAGAAGCTGCTGCAGTGTGTGCAGGTAGCATTCCTGCAGCCTTCCCCCAAGTGTATTTCCCCCAAGAAATATAAGGCACGGTCCCAAACTGAGTTGACCATTGCCCAGTCTCATACCTGGCTTTTGAGTTGCTCTGAGTCCACAACAGAGCATGAAATTGTTGAGACTGCTATGCAGCACTCCCCACATTTTCAGGCACAACAGTCCTGCATCAGAACACAAGGAACTGAATCTAGCACCCTCTGCCTACAAGCCATGCACTCTGGAAATTGATCAGCAGCCCAAATGTTGGCTGATGATCAAATCACAGATAGGAAATTACAGCAGGAGGATGTATTGAGAAACTGCTGTCAGACATATGTGATCGTTATCCAGCATACATAAAAAGGCAGATGATGGTTATATTGTGCGGATGACTCAATGCCAGTAGTCAGGCTGCAAACTTAGGTAACATAGTGTCAAGATGGAATGGCTTCAAGACAACCAAACTGAGGTTACCACGGTGCCTTCAAACACAATTCATAATGAACTTTAAATCTGTTTTTGGCCC
Organism: Phrynocephalus versicolor; assembly: GCA_023846285.1. NCBI lineage: Eukaryota > Metazoa > Chordata > Lepidosauria > Squamata > Agamidae > Phrynocephalus > Phrynocephalus versicolor. The sequence goes on along the minus strand of JAHTLZ010000129.1, from coordinate 83,228,703 downwards.
GGTGCATCCCATTTCTCTGTTCATGGCTGTCCCATCTTATTCTAAGCAATCTCTTTGAACAAGAGTTAAAGCTATGATCCTCTGAGCTCCTTCTATAAGAGAAACTTGTAGCATCAGGCCCTACACTTTTTTATTTTTGACAGCTATTAATCTTGTTGACACATCGTGGCTGACACAAGACAAGAGAGTATTTTATTCATCGGCTGGTGAGAAAGTTCTGTCTTTGTGTGTGGGATATGCACGCACACCTCTTAACTGTTTAGCCGGGGCTCAGAATTCATCTCCTCATTAACCGGATATAATTACACCTGACAAACGTACTGAATGCACCAAGGCATGAAAGTAAAAGACAGAAGGATTAAATTGATACAAGTCTGTCACCCTGGCAAATATAGCCCCAGAAAGCTTAAGAAGGAACAGGATGAATAATTGTTTAAGGATCATCGGCATGATTACAGGGTGTGATCTCACACACTGCACCTGAAGAGTCAGATAATTATGGAAATTACAAAAGAAAATCACTTGGAATGCCAAGATAGGAGCAAAGTTCTGTGCTGGAACACAGCACCTGGAACGCGATCTAAACCAGCCATTTTGCTTTGCTTTAAAGGAAATAGGATTTTCAGTGCACCACAGGGTAGAATTAAATGAAGGTGGTCTTCTTGTTTTGTATTTTTTAAATTCTGAGTTTAAAATTTCTTTAGAAAGTCAGGAGGGAGTTTTAATACAAATAGATCTATAAACACTTAAGAGGAAATGGAATGAGGATGTGAAATTGGCCTCTCCAGCATCTGAAAAATGTTTTCCCACACATAAAAAAAGGCCTGCTTAGGTCCACTGAAACAAAGAGATTTTGATGCCAGATCAAATTATATTACTAAAATAAGAGCAAGGTAGCAGAGGAAGGACATCTGGGAAACAGTAATGGTAACAAAACAAACCTGGGGCTTCAGTATATTGAGGTAAATGTCAAAAAATCAGAATATGCTACATTAAATCATGTGAGTTTTAGACCTCTGGCAGGCAGGTTACACCAACAGTTAAAGTAAACACACACACACACACACACACACACACACACACACACACACACACA
>JAHTLZ010000129.1:83187913-83220666 GCA_023846285.1 Phrynocephalus versicolor | reverse complement strand
GTGAATCACCACAGCAAGAATGGTTGAGGAGTCTATCATTGCACATAGGGTATTTGTACACGACCCCTAAACTCCACCGCAAATGGCTCCCAGCTCCGGAGCTTAAAATTGTTTCCCCACCAGCTCCGGAGTTTACAGAAAATTAAGTGCGGCCACGCCCACTTAAGTGCGTCCCAGCGCACTTTTCAGGTACCTGCTCTTGGAGGGTGAAAAATCCCAGATCCGGATGTAAAGGAGTGAGTGCCCAGCTCTCCTCGCTTCTGTTTGTTGTTGTTTTTTGCCTCCCGCCCCTTTAAGAGAAGGAATCAGGACGACGACGGGGCTTGGGGAGGCTTGGACCAGCAAACGGAGGTGAGCCTGCATTCTTTTGTCCCTTTTTTTCTCCCTCCCCTCACGCAGACAGGATCAAGGAAGTGCGGAGGGGTGGGGACGCAGGAAGAGCAATGTACCCCCAAGATCTCTGGTCCGAATTTAAGTGGCCAGCGGATCTTAGGGGTCGTGTGAAAAGGCCCATAGAGAAATCGAAGCATGGAAAAGCTTTTCTTTAGATGGCAACCCCCAGAATGCCACACCAGCCAGGGGGTTGTCATGTCCCAAAAAGTAAATTTTCTGAACTCTGGGTATACTAGGCCTCAGCTAAGCCTAGTATATATTATATTGCATTATATTGAAAAAAAAATCCTTGTTTGGCTTTCCCTGAAGAAAACTAGGTAATTTGAAAGCAAATGGGATATGAAGCTGAATTTCCCATGTCTAGTGGTAAGAGATTTATTGTAACAGGGGAAGAGTTAGCATACAACAACTTAACATCTTTCTGCTTAGTTTGGCATCCCTGTTCTTTGCAGGTCCTGTTTGGTGATGAGTCTGCCTTACCTCATGGTAAGGCCACCTTCGTGGCACAACAGTTAAATCCCTGTACTTCAACTAAAACTGTACTCACGATCTGGGGTTCAATCCCAGGGAGCAGGCTCATTGTTGACTCAGCCTTCCATCCTTCCGAGGTTGGTAAAATGAGTACCCAGCTTGCTGGGGAGGGGGCAATGTGTAGCCTGCATACTGCAATTAAATTGCCCAGAGACTACTTGAAGTGGTATAGGGCAGATTAGAGATGGGCACGAACCGAGAAAATGGCAATTAGTTTCGTTTTGGTTTGTTTTCCGGTCCGGTCCAGTTTGTAAATTACGAAATGAATTTTTAGAAAAAAATCATTTTGTAATTCATTTTAGTTTGGGTTAATTTTTTCTTTTTGTTTTTTGAACCCCACCAGTGGGTTTTTTAAATTATTTTTTATTTTTTAAATTTATTTTTTAATCCTGCTGGCCCACGGTCCGGATCGGGTTATTTTAATTTTAATTTAATTTAATTTAATTTAATTTACTTTTATTGTGCTGACCACGTTGCCCGCCTACCAGCTGTAGCGTGGGCCAGTCAGCTTTTAAAAAAACTTATGCTGGCCCTTGGTCTGGTTCCGTGGCCCGTGGGCTAGTTTGGTGACCTGAGGTTCAGGTCCGGTGCTTGTGGGCTAGTACCAGGGCCCGTGTGCCACATCATTTTTTAAAAAACTTGCCAGCCTGCAGGCTGGTTCAGTGACCCATGGGTTGGGTCTGGTGCTCGCGGGCCAGTACCGAGACCCGCACGCCACATCAGGTATTTTTATTTTTTATTTTTTTATTTTCATTTTTTCATTTTTTCATTTTTTTATTTTTATTTTATTTATTTATTTATTTACTTCTGACCATGAAGCCACCTATCAGCTGTAGCACGACTGGTCGGCTTTTTTTTTTCTGGAGCCCCCTCCCTGCAGCCAGAAGGACTGGACTAGGAAGGACCAGCACCAGGTAGGAGACACCGGCAAATGAAATGAACCAAAATGAAATGGAAATTTCTGTTTCATTTTATTTCATCTCTCTTAGAGGGGGCAGTTTGATATTCATTTTGTTACGTAACAAAATCAATAATGAATAATGAAATGAACCAAAAGTTCATTTTGTGCCCATCTCTAGGCGGTATGTAAACAGAGCACTTTGCTTTTGCGTTTTTGCTTCCTTTTTTCTAGGGCTTCCTTTTTTCCCTAGGGGTGGCCACCTGTCCCTGGGGATTTCAGAGCCAGCAACAGGGACAGAAAATCGTTCTGAATCCTAGCATCCCTTGCTTGAGACATTTTGTTCCTTTCTTCTACTGATGATTCAGGTCTCCAGAGTCACCAAGCCTTTCTTGTCCCTTAGAGTAAAACAGTATGCTCTTTGCACCCCAGGCAGGAGGATGAAGGTCTCCCGATCAGGCATCCATGCCACTGCCCTCTCCACAATAATTCATAAAATAAAACATCATACAAACATTTCAAGATAAATTTGGATTATATCTGAGATGGCATTGTATTTCTCTTGAAATTATTTCAGGTGTTTCATCTGAGCTGAACCTTCTTAATTTTGAATTTTCATTTGGACAAAACTTGAGGACTGTGCAACTTGTCCAAGTGCCAATCTAGATAACAGAGGCATGGAGTTGAGAACATGGAACCATCTTGTCTTAACAGCGGCTTACGTTAAGAATAATCATCTATTAGCCAATGATTTCTATATCTTAATTATAGTTTCCAAGAAGGGTATTGTCCACCCTGCTCTAGTTGTCAGTGCATTGCATCTACTTAGTCATACTTAAAGGAGACCAAATGAAACCAATGAGTTTTCAATTAGTCAAGACGATCATGTCTCGTTAATTTCGATGACTTTGATCTCAGCCTGGATCCAGCCCAATAAATATCTTCAAATGTAGAACAGAAGCATAATGAGCTTGCTGCCTGCATACTCAGCATGGGCCTATCTATCACTATAAGTCTGATTACTGAATATGAGTCTATCAATCATTTGGCCTAAAGAGCCTCCATGTTTTGTCACATTTTGTCTATGCATGGTCTCCTTCCTGAAGATTAAAAAGTAATCTTATTGTATGGGATGCTGCACGTAAACAAATAAACAACATTGGACTGTTCTGATTTTGGAAACAGGGAGGCTGGAATGGAGAGTAGGGGAGTGTTGACAGATGGAGAAGAAGCAAGGAGTGAAATATATTTTGCTTTCTTTGCTTATTTGTAAATGAAGCAGCTATTACAAGAGACCTGGCTGTCTCTTTGGACTGAGACTCTCAGACTACGACAACCAGCATAAATAGCTATTGGATTATCAGTATTAGCTTTAGGACTTTGAATGTTGATCATATAGACATCCCGAGAGTAGGCAGTTGCTCACATAATTATATCATTCCAATCTCTCTTTATTTCTATCCATATTTTGTCACACTGTTCCACTAAACATTGGGACTCAAGACAAGGTTCTGGCCTTCTATAATTGAACAAAGAAACAAAATTTAAACAAGTATAAATGCATTTAAACATGGGGAAAACAGAGGAAAAGTGGATTGAACAATGACACATTTAAAACCACAATAATTAAAACCAATAAATTATCATTAAACAGCAAACTATGAAGATTCTTGGGCTGCCCGCGTTTCTTGATGCCCTTCTTCAGCCACAGTGTGGAGTCAGACTTGCTCGGACCACTTCGAGGAGGTGCTGTTTCACGCAGCTACCCTTTTGGCATTTTTTGTTTGGCTATATTTTTAACCTTGCCAGCCTGTTGCTGGCTGGGGCTGTAGTGTTTCATTGCTGATGAAAAATGAATTGGGAAGAAACCACCATTTTGGCAGTTCATCCCCATCTCTAATGATACCATGTTCATTCTCTAATATTTCTCTCAAGTGAAATTATGCAGTTGTATTTATTAAAGCCTTTTTCCAATTGGGAGGGGAAAACCTATTTGAAACCAAATAGCTGAAAAAATACGTTTTCCACAAAGATATATATTTTTGCCAATGGTTTTCTCCTGTGCTTCTTTATCAGTATTTCCTTCATGTAAGAGTTCATGTGATCCTTGAAGTCTAAGTTTGGAAAGTTAACTCTTAGGAAGAATAAATATAATGGCATGTTGAAACTAATGTAGCAATGGTAGGATCAAGGGATCTGACTAGCACATCAGTTATCAATGGTTTGAGTTTGTCATTTTAGTCATTTATCTCCCAAATATATTCTTGAGACCCTCCTGAAAGTGAAATCCTAGGAAGATCTATCTAATCTTCCTTTGGTAGCATTTCACTATGTGGTGAACCTCCTGCTTAGTCAGACCTTTTAGTCTGGTGCATCTGATAAGGAACCTATGCAATTTATTTCCTCACCATGGTCAACCATATATTGTACATACAGAAAGACTGCTGAAGAGAAAGCAACATTTAGAAGCACACTATTGTGGGCACTAAATGAAAAATGACATGCTGTTTTGTCATTTTGTAAGGTTATGAAATGTTATGAAACAAAATGAAACAGAAGCAAGCATTTTGTCAAGTAACAAAACGAAACACCATTTTCTGTTTCGGAAATGAAGCATTTCCTTTTTCCTTTTTGGAACGTATTAATACCATCCTAGGGTGCCAGGACAGCAGACTGGAAATTGCAATCTGAGTACAGAGAGGTGGGACCTAGGCATTGATGATGTACCAGTAAGATATAAGTCCATCTGATATTTCTTCTGGATGGAACATTACTTGGGTCAAGATTAAATTGTAATCTAACTAGAGTAACTGCTTTACCTCATAATGATGTATATGAGGCACTAACATCATTCAGACCATGAGCTACTATTCTAGGTTTGTTTGGAACCAACCAAATTTGCAACGTTACCATACAAGGTTGGTCTTGTGCCATATTGGACCTGTTTCTTTAAATGTCAGGCTTAGGTTAGAATAGCAATTCCCTGTCCTTGGCACGTAGGAGTGGATTTTCTTGAGGATCCAGTTTGAATTTGTGAAACGTTAGTCTGTGTAGGATGTCCTAGCTTACATAAGAACATAAGAACATAAGAAGAGCCATGCTGGATCAGGCCAAAGGCCCATCTAGTCCAGCTTCCCGTATCTCAAAGTGGCCCCACCAGATGTGTCTGCGAGTGCATGAGCCTAGATATCTGTCTCCTGATACCACTCCCCTACATCTGGCCCTTGAAGTACCCCAGTTTTAAGACTGGAGATTATACATCTCCATCATGGTTTGTAGCCTGTGATGAACTGTTCCTCCAGGAGTCTGTCCAATCCCCCTTTGAAGGCATCTAGGTCAGATGCCATCACCACATCCTGCGGCAGGCTGTTATATTCCTGTTTAGCTGTTGTAGAGGGGTTTGAAGACACCATGTTTTTGTTTACTTGTAGCCTACAGGAAGACAAGTATAAATTGTGTCACACAGGCAGTCAGTGTTCTCCATCCCCACAGAAGATGGGAAGCAACCCCTACATGCCTGCTATTAAGGCAGTGGCATAGTGCAGAGGAGAGCATAAAAACTTAGTTTGCAAAAAGCCATCCACACCAGTAGAATCATCAAATAATGGAGAGTGTGGGAGCCTATATGACCATTATCCAGTCACCTGTTTAGTGCCTCCCTGGTAGTCTGAAACAATCACTTCAGGCTCCAAAGCCTCAGTTTATGCCTGGTAGCTGTAAACAGGGTCACTCTCCTCTCCAGAGTGACAATGCCAGCTTCCATCTTGTAGTGAAGAGAAATTGTTAGCAAAGGGTTTATTGAGATTGGGGGGAAAACCTGGTGTTTTTTTGGTTGATGTTTACAACTTTCATAACCTCCCAGTGACTTCAGGATGGAGGATTCTAAAAGCTGTGGACTAGAACAGCAGCTTTTGTAAATTGTCAACCATGATGTAGGATTAAAAAAAAGGACTATCCTTCTCCCTCCCACCCATGTTTCCTGTTTTGTGAAAGTTAGGTACCTACCAAACCAGACACTGTGGTTCATACATGATCCAGGAGAATTTATGGCATTCCTTTTGAGCTTCTGGGCACAGTGTATGAGGAAACTAGAAGCCTTGCAAGGCACTGTGAGGATCCCAAAGCTTCTGAGGCCTGCTCTCATCTTTAACATTTCCATATGGGGAAAAGCACCATCTGGGAGGATGCCTTTGCTGCCTCTAAACTGGCATAGAATCTATGCTGTCTAGAACATCTTGTACTATAAACAACTATATTTAATGAAGGAAGGTGCCTGCAAAGCAGATCATTCCTGATGACTCAAGCAGATGAGCAGAGGCATATGCCAGTTTTGGTTAAAACGCAATTAACCAAATCAAACCATTCTTATTAATTATTTTTCCCAATAAACTCCTCATTTGACATCCCTGTACTGAGCATAGTCTCAAGCAAAATATGGTCTTCAAATTTTCCTGAAGCTTCAGACTTTGACAAAGGATATTTTTCCATAATAAAGCCCTCCCAAATTTGGTGTCCTCCATACACTTCCAACCACAGCTTCCATCTTTCAGAGTAATTTACCATGCCAACTGAGGTAGATGGAAGCTACATCCCACAATGAATAACATCATGATGCAGAAGGTAGTATTATTTCAAATAGTAGCTTCTCTATTGGCCATGGTCATCCTAAAAATATACACCTTAATGGCACAATAGACATATTCTGAGACATTTTGTGGCTTTTATAAATACTTCAGTACTTTGGCCACCTCCTGAGAGAGAGGACTCCTTGGAAAAGTCCCTGATGTTGGGAAAGATGGAAGGCAAAGGGAAAAGAGGATGGCAGAGAATGAGATGGTTGGACGGTGTCATCGATGCAATCCATACGGATTTGACCAAACTCCGGGAGGCAGTGGAATATATATATATGTGGTTCCCAACCTTGTGAAAACACAAACTACAATACTAAAACACTTTTTTAAAAGCATGCTTAGAAGAAAAGTCTATAATAATATAATATAATATAATAAGTAGAGATGGGCACGACTTAGCGGAATTTTCGTTTCCGTTTTCGTTTTTCGTTTCCGTTACGTAACAAAATGAAAAACGAAAAACGGCTCAAAACTGGAACAAAAACGGAAATGAAACGACTAATTTTGAGCCATTTTTCGTTTTTTGTTACTGGAAAAGCACTTAATGGAGCTAAATGGGAAGAAACGAAAAATTTTTCATTTTTGTTTTCGTTTGTCATTTTTGTTACACAATGAAATGAAAATGAAAAATTTTGAAAATTAGCTCACGAAAACGGAAACGAGCCGAAACGGACCCCTAGACAAAAACGAAAACGAACAATTTTTCTGAGTCGTGCCCATCTCTAATAATAAGCTTTCCAAATCCATTGCAGAATTGTTGGCTTTATCTATACCTTTAGTAAGATAAAGCAAATATTTCTGGTAGTCTCAGATAGTGATACCCAGCCTTAGGAAATGTTATTGAATAGTAACTCCCAGAAACCCTCACTGCCAGGCGTTGCAGTCCAAAAACACCTGGGTTACCCAAGGTTGGGAACCACAGATATATAATATCAAACACAAATGTACATACCACTGGCAGCTTCCTGTAGAAAGTGTATACTGAAGGCATGGCAGTAGAACTTTCCTTAAACGTGGTTCAGATTGTTCACACAATGTGTCAGAAAACTTAAAAGCAGTAGAAAGCATCACATTGCTCTAACTGTCATGCCTTTGCCCTATGGAATCTTGAGATTTGCATCCTGGTATGACAGAATTATATGGCAGAAAGCTCTGGCTCAGTCAAAGTGTATTAGCACAGTCTAGCAATGAATTCTAGAATCTTAGAATTCTGTAGGATGGAACAGTTACCATTAGGATTTTAGGAAACTGTTATAACTTTCTGTTGCGTTATAAAGATGTATTTCACATGTAAACTAGAAGAATTTCTAAATATTCTAAACATTTCAACTTTTTATTTATTTATTTATTTATTTATTTATTTATTTATTTATTTATTTATACCACACATCTGGCAGTATATTATAATACATGCTTTGAGAAATATCTAACTGCAAGTCTTGATTCCAATGTGGTGTAGCAGATAGAGTGATGGGCTAAGACTCCAAAGACCAGTTTGAATCCCTGCCCATCCATGGAAACTCGGTGGGGGAGTGACATTGGAAAAACCACTCCTGAAAGAATAGGCAGTTAAGGATCACACGGCAAGACAAAATATTGTCCCACAGGATCAAGACTCTTTACTAGTGCTGTTGAATTGTAAAGCATCAGTTATTGTCAGTTAAAATCTCAGTGGCTCTCTGTAAGTCTCTGTAATACACAGTGCCCCGATATACTCCCTTATCAAATGTCAGTGAATTCTGAGCTGGCCTTGACTTGATGTAGGTTGGTTTTAATGAACATAGTACTGCAATTCTTCTGCCAGATTTCAACTGTTTTGGAAATTTGGAGTGTCTCTAAGCAGAAAAAAACAAAGCAACGTCCCAGACAGCTGGAAGGAATGCATATCTGGCCAGGTAACATGGAGACATTAGGTAACACATGGAATATAAACCTGGCACCAGCTCTGAGATTCCCTGCAGAGACTGAAAGATTGGATTACAACTAGAGACTCCCTTGTCAGGTTGCAGAATAGAGTTGCCCCAGCATTGCTTGATATTTATGTTCAAGAATGTGGAGAAGGCATTGAGGTCACCTTCTCAGACACATTGAATAATTGCAAAAAGTAGGAGCACACATATCAATAAGATAGAAATCCTGTTGTTGGGAGGATCATTGGACCTGTTAGAGGGATACTGATTTAATTTCAGTGGGTTTGCACTCTGTGTGAAGGATCAGCTTCACAGCTTGGGACCCCGCTCTCTTGATGGAGGAGCAAATATTTGCTATGGCCAAGAGTGTCTTTCATCAATTGACCGACTATATCCCTATCAGTAGAAGAACTTCCTAACATCAGTTGTCCATGTGTTGAATTATCTAAAGTAGACTACTATGGCACTTTTTACACTGGGCTGTTCTTGAAGGTACTACAGTAGGGATGAACACATAGCCCAAGTCTGGAAACTTCTTCGCTGGCTCTCTTTTAGTTTCTCTCATGGCCTATAAAGCCCTTTAGAACCTCAATATTTGTTGGAATGTCTCTTCCAGAAAAGCAGCCACCCATCCCGCCAGCTCCTCTCAGTCCATGATGTTAAAAATATGATACCTAATGAGGCCAAAAGAGATAATGCCAAGAACTGTGGCTTTTCAGTTGTGGGACCTTCTGTTTAAAACAAGCTTCAAACCGAAGTGTATCAGGCACCTTCCCCTCCTCATTTTTAAGAAATTAGTAACAAGAGTATTATTAAAAGCTAACTTTTTATAGCTTTGCTGTTTAAGATATTCAAACCTATTTTAATTTGTTTAATTTTATTTAAAGATAGGTTTTAGCTTGTGACAATGTTTTATCTATTTCCTGGTATTATTTGTATGGAATTTTGTATTATAAATTATATGTGATTTAATGTGTTATGAACTGCCTAGAGAGTGTGTGCTCTATGGGGCTGTATACAAGTTGAATGAATGCATGAATGAATGAATGAATGAATGAATGACAGGAGAAGATTCTCTAGTGTCCACACTCTGAAAATAATGGAAAGTAAAGATGTATGAATCCAAATAACATTACTTGGAAAGAAATGAAAGGTAAGTGAGATTGTGGGATGACCAGGAAAAAAACACTAGGATACATTGAAAGGGAGAGGTCTTCTCTTCACACATAACATGAAGCATTTAACAAATGCAGTTACCAAATTGTCTCTTAAACCACCCACACTTTGAAACAAGGACTGTGATTCATTAAATGATGGTGTAGTCCTACTGAAGCAGGGCTTACTAAATCTATTGTGGTGCTGGAGGCCTCTGACACATCTGCAATGATGCAGGACAGGCAACATCATCTACAATGTCATGTCATTGCTTTGCAGCCCTGGGGAGGCTACCTTGAACTTCCATAGTAGCAAAAAATGATTAATATAAACAGTAAGGCATCTACAACATATGTGTGCATGTGTGTGAAGGAAGGGAGAAAGAGAAGGATAAGGATTGTGCATGTATGAGAGAAAGTGAGAGAGAGACAAAGAAAGACTGAAATGTGGAACTGAGAGCACAGTACATTTATCCTGAGCATAGTATAATGTAATCAAAAGACAAAAGGATTCCCCATTTGCCTGGCATTTTAATTGCTTTTAATTATCCAGTGCTGTTTCACCCTTATTGAAATATCAATGCAAAACTATGTTACTCAATATACCCTAATGCCCTTTAAAATCATTAACATATCATGAAATGGACGGCAGACACCTGCGATACTACTAAAAATACAGAAGAGGAAAAAGCCCTTTATTAATGGAAAAACCAATCATAGGAAAATTGAATTATTTTAACAGCTCTGTTCCTATCATGGGAACTCATTTAAAGTGGACTTGGACAGCATAAAATGTAATGAGAGCAGACTGTAATAGGGAAGATGTAACTCTAGCATTTAGTAGAAATGTAAGCTGATTCCATTATCTGTACAGAGCAAAACCTCTGACATTTCAGCCACTACTGGACTATTTCAAGATTTTCCTGTGACATGCCAAGAAGAAGATCAGAACAGAATGACTTCTGTGATCCATAGCCCTAATGCCAAATGAGGTTACCTAGAGACATCATAATGAATTATGCAGGATGGTGAATATAGCAATCATAAGTCCAAATGAAGTGAGGAATTCTTCATGATAATGGGTGGAATCTTTAAGCCCATGAAACATGTGTATTTTAAAATGGGTAGAGAAGGGGTGAGCTATAGCTCATAGTTGCACTGTGTTGCAGTCTTGTAAGATTATAAGAAACGAGTGCTAAATGAGAATAAATGCCAATCAGCCTGCTTCCTGTATTGGCCCAGAAAGGTGCAAGGGCTCCCAGGGTTGTTTTCTAGCAATTGGCAAGCAGAGGTTAGTCCATCTGGATCCTGCTCACTGAATCCCAAAGATCCTGAAGCTCTGATCTCTATGAGTTCATGTGCAGGCCCCAGGGCAGTTGTGGTGCTAATGCACAAGTGCCCTAGGGAAACAGCAGCATGTAGAAAATAAGCTTCTGCTCTGGAGAAGTCATAATAAATGGTTGGCTTGCTGCTGTGCCGCTTTTGTAGACTATGGCCCTAGTCTCACTACCATTATCTGTCCATCTTAATTTGATGTGTACGATATTTTGGGCAGTCACATGATGTTTGATGCACAGTTAGTGTCCCGACGACAGGGGAGTATTTTACCTCTCTGGGTCTGCCCCAACTTGCTTACTGCACATCTTTTCCCCTTGTGGCAAATACCTGCGTTGCAACCAGGTAGCCATTTTTCTCCTTAAAATCAATTGTAATTGATGGCAGACAGCCAGTAAAAATTGTGCCGGTCAGCTGTTATGCCACCAATTCAGTAGTATAAACGATTAGCAAGGCAGAACTATGGGAAGTGGCAGAAAAAGAGGTAAAAATTTAATTGGTGCAAATTTTCTGGGTTCACACCTCATTTGATGCATTAAAAACTGTGCATCAACAACAGAAGTATTTTAACACCACCTCTAGGGGTGGTACAAAATGCTGCAGTTACAGTGTGCTTCCAGGGGTGTGGTTGGCTGGAGTATCAAAATACTGCTCTTCTGAGTGAAGGCACAATCTTTTGCTGCACAGTCTTCCGTAACAAAAAGAGCAGCAAAATTGTCGTGAGACTGGGGCCTATGTCTGAGTCTGAGTCTGAAATTCAGTCATCTTGGAGGGGCAAAAACAGAGTGAGCTGAAATGTCTACATGTTGCCAAGAGCATGCTGCTCAGTGCTCACCATGACTATTTTGCATGGTATATTTGAGTCCCCCTTTCTCCCACTGTTGAATTCCTGCCATACACTATGGAGAGATAAATGTGAAAAGTAATTCATAAAAGGCCAGCTTATAATTCTTTGAGGTAACTCAGCAATATTATGCATTATGTGATAGAATAAAAAATTGAAATTGCTATAATTCATATGCTGTATAGTATATTTAAAGGAAACCTATTCACTAGCAGAGATGCCCAGCCAACACATTACCCTTAAAATTCTCCTGTCTTTATTTAAGTTGTAGGCTTCTGTGACATACCATGATTTATTTTAATGATATGCAGTGCCTCATTTGGCATTTTGTGATTTCAGGACTCCTATAAGCTTATGTAAATTCCAGCTGCTAGGCCACAAGATAAAATCCATGGCTCTTACTTACTCTCTTTGTGTCACATAAATGTGAAAAATTGAAGAGTTGCTCCAGGCCAATGTGTTACATTTTACATTGTGGGGAATCTTTGTAGGCTGCCTTTTCAGCTCAGATCAGGGATAATGTTTTAAGCAGCACGAGCCAAAGGGGGGGGAATGGGGGTGGGGGAGTCAGAGAAAGATCACTTAAACATTTGGCATCTTGAACATTATTCTTTCTCTCTCTCCAGCCCTTTTTTCTTTCCTGGAATTCTTCACTTGTTTGAGAGTTTGATGGCATCAGCTGTTTATACACAACCATCATTCCAATACTGCAGGCAGGATAGAAATATATCACAAGGAAAAAGTCAGAGTTGATCCTCACCACTTTCTTTGACATGGTGAAATGATAAATTGAGGTTTTCAGTGCTTTTGATATGTGAATCAGACATTTAAAGACTCTAGCATGTATATAGATTGTGACTCATGATGTCCTGACTTAACCTATTTGTTAAAGATTTTGTGTTGCTTCTCCTCCCTCCCCGCAAGCCCAGGATTTCAAATGAGTCAGACATGTAGCATTCACAAGACTTAACTTGTTTCATGTGTAAAATGGCCAAAAATCTTCTTTTGCAATAATCATAATGCCAGTAGATTTTATGGTTTCAGAAACTGAAAAATGAACCCCTGCAAGTATACCTTTGTAAGTCGGAAAGTTACAATAGCTCTCAGAACCCCAAAGCGAACCAGAAACTAGAATCCACAAAACACATTTTCCAAGTTATTTTACTTCTCCAGACAGGATTGCTTTTGTTAGCAGAACCAGTTCCTCTCTCTCTTCTGAAGCATTAGTGTGCACCACACCTTTCACTTCAAATTACAAATTGAACTGAGGATTAAATGGCAGTCCGGTGCTGATTTAGAGAACATTGGAGGAGCTGCAGGGTTCATACATAGCATATACATGGACTCATACATTCTGAGACACATTTGTTGTGGATCATTGAACCAAGGCAATCATACATCTCGATGAAGATTGGACTGAGCATATCACATTCACACAGAGGTGTTCAAAAGGGAATTTTTTACTAAACCCACAAGGATACAATGTACACAATGATGATATTGGGATATAACATAAATTGCAGGAGAGCTGCACAAACGGCCAACAAATCCATTTGCTTTAGAAATATTATGAGGAAATATTAAGTCAATTGAAGCAAAACTCATTAGGCTGAGAGAACTGCTTCCTGAAAAGGAAGTGGAGGTAGACTGAGGTCTAAAGGAGGAGCCATAGAGATATTCTGTGGCATGGAATGCAGAGAGTTAATGGAGCCCCCAATGCATTGGGGAAATTACAGCCAACATAAATTCAAGGGTGACAGAAATTGCGTCTCCTTAGTCACATGAGGTTATACTGAAGTTGAGGTATTTTATAACACCAGATGGAGCACTGCAGGAAAAAGGAAGTCTTCAGCAGAGATTTCAATAAGGGACTCATTAACAAAGTCCAGTACCAGGAATTTAGAAATATAGACTAACGCAGGCATGTCCAAACTTCGGCCCTCCTGATGTTTTGGACCGCAACTCCCAGAATTCTAAGCTTAGATTACAAAAGGTAAAGGACTGTGGGAGTTGCGGTCCAAAACATCAGGAGGGCTGAAGTTTGGGCATGCCTGGACTAACGGGTTTCTCTGATTAACTCCTGGAGTCTAAGCACCAAGAAAGGAGGGCTCCAAAAGTGGGTGGAAAAGGCAACATCATTCATTCTGACTCCAAAATGAAAAAGATGGCTGCCTCATGAAATGCTATAGGATTTTTGGGGTGGTTTGCTAAAGAGACTAAGAACCTTGTGAGTTGTGTATGCTCCTTCTTTAACAAGCATTTTTACTTAATAATGGATTTACATCCTTAATCATTTTGATGGTCAGAATGTTATAAAACAATATAAAAACAAAGAGAACTGCCTGATTCCTACTGGGAAATAATCAGGTTGGTTTGCTTCTAGTCACTTTGAGCTGATAAGGATAGGATCCTCCTCTTTCTTGGTTTTCCAATCTTAACGGTATGTTTGTCTGGCAAGTATTTCTGTCTAATATCTCATAGACTGTGCTATCTACATTCTGTTACACTTATGACATTGTTCAGAAGTATACTTTCAATTAGAGATGGGTACCTCACAAAAATGACATGCTGTTTTGTTGTTTGGTAAGGTTATAAAATGAAACTAAATGAAACTAAATGAGATTAAATTAAATGGGAGACAGCATGTCATCATGAACCAAACCAAAATGATGTTTTTGGTTCAGTTTCTCCAAACCTGGAAGCTGCCGAATCTTCCTTAAGGCAAGTGACTGCGATCTGGCAGCTGTTTCCCAGTTCTCCCCACTGCCTCCCAGCTGACTCTGACAGCTGAATCTGTCAAAATAAACTAGCTGGGAGGTGGTGTGGATGGGCCATGTCTGCAACAGAATCAAAGGGGATTCCTTGGGATTCCAACACAGCCAAAGGGGCTCTCAGACCCCTTTGGCTGCATTGGAAAAATGGCCTTTCCCCACCGCCTCCTGGCTGGTTTATTTTGACAGCTTGAGCTGTCAGAATCAGCTGGAAGGTGTTAGGGAGCAGGCTTTTGAATCCTCCACCACACCAGCTAGAGTGCTGTTGCTGTGGGGGATTCATTTAGTTTCATTTTGTTTCATAAGTAACAATTTTTTGATAAATTTCATTACTTATGATACAAAACTAAATGCAGGGGAAATAAACAGAATGAAACCAAACACAAATTTTCCATTTCGTGCCCATTCTTACTTTCAATCATTTCTCATGTCTTGGAAGCTCCTATGACAGGGTTGGCGAACCTATGGCACGGGTGCCCAATGTGGCACTCGGAGCCCTTTCTGTGGGCACCCGACATCGCCCTTTCACAGCCACCTGTATTCAGGTTAAATTGTTGGATTTGCACGTTGTGAACAAATTGGTAGGTTTTGAATGGCAGCTTGGGCACTCGGTCTCTAAAAGGTTCACCATCACTGTCCTGTTATGATCTGCCCAGCAAAGTCTCCATCCCAGCCCAACATTTTCTGGTTAAAATCTTCCCGTTCTGTTACTGTGGATTCCATAGCCTCCCTTTCAAAGAGGTTCCCAGCTTTCACCAGCACCTCTGCACAATGTGTACACATGTTCATCCACACAAACACATTGTCAAGACACTGTCTGAGAGAAGGTTTTGCAG
Organism: Phrynocephalus versicolor; assembly: GCA_023846285.1. Lineage (NCBI taxonomy): Eukaryota > Metazoa > Chordata > Lepidosauria > Squamata > Agamidae > Phrynocephalus > Phrynocephalus versicolor. The sequence goes on along the minus strand of JAHTLZ010000129.1, from coordinate 83,205,363 downwards.
GTTTTGTGCTCAACACCCCAGTCATTTGGTAAAGGGGATTAATAACCTGATTCACTAATGGTTAGATGCCAGCATAAAGTAAGTGCAGCACTCTCAAGTTCTGTGGGCTCTTCTTATTTCCATTTCTTATTTCCATTTGTATAACAGAGAACATGAGGAACTACAGTACAACAATGACAAAATGCTACAATTTGTGCAACTGATCCTGCCAACAGTAGCCATGCCGAATCTGCTTGCAGAATTTGCAAAGTTCAAATCTCTTGTTGATTCCATGATATCTTCAACTGAGTTGGGTATCCATAACACATAAGAATCTTCAAAGTGCTAAGACAAAATATCAGTACAATTGTATGCAATTCATGAGTTCATTGTGGTGAATGTTGATTCACCCCTCTAACATGCACGAATTATAACTAAACCAAGTTGGCAAGGGCCAGGAATCTGGGTGTAGTCCTGGACTCAGCCCTCTCCCTGGAAGCCCAGGTGATGGCGGTCTCCAGAGCTGATTTTTTCCAACTCCGCAGGATCACCCAGATCCATCCGTATCTCGATGAGTCCTCCCTGAGAACAGTTGTGCAGGCCCTCGTGATTTCAAGGATTGACTACTGCAACGCACTCTACGCGGGGTTGCCCTTGACTCTTGTCCGGAGACTCCAACGGGTACAAAATGTGGTGGCCAGACTGGTGGTGGGTGCTCATAAATAAAACCACATCACCCCAGTTCTGGCTCGCCTGCATTGGTTGCCCGTGGCCCTCCGGATAAGATTCAAGGTCTTGGTTTTGGTTTTCAAAGCCCTCCACGGCTTGGGTCCTGAATACCTGTCGGAGCGTATTTCCCAGAGGTCAAGAGAGGCCAGACCTACTCAAATGTTGCAGGCGCGATCACTCAGGGTGGCCACGCCTAGGGAGGTGTGGAAGTCGGCAACATGTAGTCGCACCTTCTCGGTCTTTGGCCCATCACTATGGAACCATCTACCTAGTGAGCTGCGCCTTGCATCGTCCCTGCCAGCCTTCAAAAAGGCTCTAAAAACGATGCTTTTTAGGGAAGCTTACAGTGACCATACTTCTGTTTAAGTTCTTTTTTCTTTTTTCTTTTTTCTTTTTCTTTTTATTCTTCTTCTTTTTTTTTGTGCCTGCTGCTGCCTGCTGAGGGGTCTCTTTGCCCTATTGTACTTCTGCTGCCCCCTCATTGATGTTTTATTATTTTAACTGATGTTTTTATTTGTGAACCACCTAGAGTCCCACCGGGAAATGGTGCGGTATAAAAGTACAATAATAAATAAATAAATAAATAAATAAACTCACAGCCCTGCTCTTTCTTAGAGACTTTTCACACGACCCCTAAACTCCGCGGCAAATGGCTCCCAGCTCCGGAGCTTTAAATTGTTTCCCCACCAGCTCCAGAGTTTACCGAAAATTAAGTGCAACCACGCCCACCTAAGCGTGTCCCAGTGAACTTTTCAAGTACCTGCTCTCCAGGGCTAAAGAATTCCTGATGCGGATATAACTTAAGAGTGCCAGGCTCTCCTCACTTCTGTTTGTTGTTTTTTGGCCCCCGCCCCTTTAAGAGCTACATAAGAGAATGGAATGCTGCGGGGGCAAGAGCAAGATGGCAGAACGGAGGTGAGTCGGCATTCTTTTCTTCCTTTTTTTTCACCCTCCCCTCACGCAGCCAGCAGCCAGGAATGCGGAGGGGGTGGGAACACAGGAACAGCGACAAGCCCCCAAGATCTCTGGTCCGAATTTAAGTGGCCAGCGGATCTTAGGGGTCCTGTGAAAAGGATCTTAGTCTACCTCTAAAAGCGAAACCAGTGTTTCAAAGGCACTACATAAAATTGAACCTATTAAGATTGAAGCCAATGAAATTTATGGACAGAAAGCTATTTCTCTGAATACATGGGGGACCCATACCATTTGGTATGTTCCCTGGGGAAATACATTTCAAAGATGAGGATGGGCACATATTAGACAAAGAAGAGAGGTGGTTTGAGAGAGGAGTAAGGGAAGCCATTCATGTGAGCATTGAAAACCCCTCCCTCAACAGAGGTGGTGGGCTCCGGCATAGTCTATCTGCTACTTATCAGGCTGTGCTTTCCAAAGTAACCAGACAAATCAAAAAGCCTTCACCACCAAGGCCATAGCTAACAACCCATTCTTGATGGGTTTCAGCACCTTAGGCCATTGTTCACCTTAAGGCTATGGATACTATTTTCTCCCTAACGAGCCTATCCAGGCCATTGTTCATCTTATGAGCCTAATTCAGACCAGGGTGACAAGAGGTCAAAGCCGACTATAAGATGGAGTACTTGCACTAGCTGTATTCAGACCGATGAAGCCGTTTGGATGAACAGTGAAACGTTTCTATCTCTCAAAAAAGAAGTCCAGTAGCCATGACTCAACTTCCAGATAAACTCACCTGGATGACTGAGAATCTTCACAGGCATCTGAAGAGACTGTTGCGAAGTTTCTCACTATATGGAGAAAATCTCCTGATCTGCCAAAGTTTTTTTTCCAATAAAGCCAAGTATCTGCAATGCAGAAGACAAGGTAGAAATCTTTCCTTCACAGGAGTTCTTTGTATTATCATACCTGAGGTCCCAAGGTTGGGGAGGTCGCAGTCACGTCCTGCTGGCAGACGACCCATAGGCAGATAGGCCATTCATTTAAAGAACATGTTTTGTGTCCTTATCTCCTTAAGACAATGATTATTTGTATTTGTTCTAAGAGTGGCACAGATAGCAAGCAGAAAAGGCCACAGTTCAGTTATTGGCCTTTGACGGTACTGGGTTCTGCTTTAAATAATACTGTGTGTGTTGGGGGGGGGGGGTTGACTGCTCTACAACTTAGGTCTGTGGCTCATGCTTTAATAAAATATATTTTGCTAGACCAGGCAACCATGCTTCTCCCCCCAACCCATGGATTTCTTTTATGTGCACCTGTTCTGACCAAAACAAAATCATGCCTCATGCACATGGGAGAGCGGCATTGTTTGCATGCACAACAGCACAATACTGCTCCCTGAGAAGACAAAGATTTGGGACTTCGGGATAAATCATTAAGAGTGGATCACATCCTGTGTCCCCTATTTCAGAAAGCTGCAGCTATTGGAATGCTTTTTGAGGTTTTAATGTGATAGAATTAGATTTTCTTCGAGAAAAGATTGTAATAAAAATAATAATTTTTAATGCTTCCTTTTGGGCAGAATCAGAGCCACTATTGTCACCATTCCTTTCTTTAGTAACTATGTTCAATTAACAACTTCATGGACAGGAATTGCTATCAGTGACAACTTTCTTTTAAATTTAGCTCTATGTTTCCCTTTGGGTTTCTTGTGTCTGCTGCAGTGCTTGCACAATATTATGAGCTTGCTTTTCATAGCAATTTTTCTAAGTCTACATTTTTTCTGTGTTTATTTCAAGACCTAATTGGAGAAAACTATGTGCACGGAAGTCTGCTCAATTTTATGGATGCCATTCCACCATTTAAACATGCCAGGAAGATCTGTCAATTTGTTCTGCCCAGTTTCCTATCGATAAGTGATTTAAAATTAAATTTGCACCAAAAAAAAAAAACTTTATACATTTTTGCATGCAATCCTCTGAATTTTGTAGACATGTTTGCAAACAGTTTCCTCTTGCATATTTTTATACTAAAAGATGCATTTTTATAACTGCTAACTTTATTTATTTATTTATTTTAAATTTTATGTACCACCACCAGAACTCGGGGCGGTGTACACTAAAAAAAAAGAAGAACAAATAGCAATGGATGAGCATTAAAAACAGGAGCACCAATAAAAGTAGGAGGGAACAATACCCTCCACACAAGATGGCATGGGCGGCAACAAAGAGGGAAAAATTATATTATATTAACTTTCCCTTAATATACACACATTTATATGTTCTGGTACAGAAAAGCTCCACAGCAACATAGGCAGAAAAGAATGTAGAATGAAGGACTGCATGATGTTTGAGAAGTTTCTGTTTGAGACATTTCTATTACCATGTGAATTCAAAGGGGGGGGGGAATCTCAAACCCCTACATTTAACAGATATTTCATTTTATGCTCACACCTTACAGCCATTGGTAAATCCTGTGAGATACTCTTCATATATAAGAGAATGGCAAGCGGCCCAGGATGTACATTTGTGGCATGAGTGTTAAGACTGTGAAACATGAGAGCATTGTTGAGTATATCCAATTCCTTTGAGGGAAAGATAGAAGCATTACTGGCACAAATCTCTTGAATTTAGTAAATGAATTCTCCTCACTTCAGTAGATGACTTGTCTTTGATAAGTTGACAAAACCTCTGTTAAAGCCATTTTAATGCCTTTGTGACTAGGCTTCCAAATACACTGAGCTGATGCCAGAGTTCATCTTAACAAAACCAGTCTTTCATGTCAAACATGGAGCTGGGGAGAAATGACCCAAGCAAACCTCATTTTTGCTCCCTTTTGGTTTTTCCTCTTTTTCCAGTTGGATGACAACATTTATTTATTTATTTATTTATTTATTTATTTATTTATTTATTTATTTATTACATTTATATACCACCCATCTTCCGAAGTGGAACTCTGGGCGGTTTACAATTAAAAACAAACATCAGAGAGCAAACAAGAAAATCACAGGCAAACTACCAATAAAAATAGGGGGGTACAATACCCTCCACAAAAGATGACGTGGGCGGCAACAAAAACAACAACAAAAGGAAATTAAAATAAAATTAAGTAGAAAGGTTGCCAAATGCCTCCTTGAAACGATGTGTTTTCAAGGCTTTTTTAAAAGGCGGGCAGGGACGCTGCTAGGCGCAACTCTTTAGGGAGCTGATTGCACAGCGTAGGGCCCACCACAGAGAAGGCGCGGTTACACGTAAGTGATTTCCGTGCCTCTCTGGGTGTGGCCACCCTAAGTGATTTAAAATTAAATTTGCACAAAAAAGTATGTGAGCTTCGTGGGACTTTGTGTCTAGGGGGCATAAAAAACTTCCATGTCTTTCTTGAGAAGAATTCAGAGGAACATATAAACTCACTGAATGTCTTTATTCTCAGGTTAGCCAGTCTCTGGGTCTGGAGGTGCATTCTCTGACATAATTTCACCATGTCTGATAGGTCTTCTCATTCTCTGACAAATAAAAGGAGCTTTACTTTAGAGTTGCCACAATATTCTCAGGGAATTCCTATTTAGTGTTTGAACCAAATGTGAAGCTTATGCTAAATGAGGACTTTCAGTACATAGAAATAGGGATGGGCATGAAAGGGAAAATTGTGTTTCTTTTTGTTTCATTTTGTTCCCCCATGATTCATTTTGTTTCATTAGAAGCAAATTTCTTTTTTAAAAATTGTATGAAATGAAACAGTAATGAACCCATTTGTTACCCTATAAAATGCCCCCTGGGTCCTAGAGGCACCAAATTTGGTGGGTACCTTCCTTGGACTATCCCCTTCAATCCCTCCAAAGTTGTAGAGATTTGGGGTTCAGGGGGCTGATATATTCAACTTCAAAGAGGATGCCCCAGAAAAAAAATCTAATTGCAATGTTATGTGCTTGAAAATAGTGATTCCAGGCAGCTAGCAGCATGGGAATTAACAGGGAGCTTCCTCAACCTCTACCATTGAAGCACCCCCAATTTGAGATGTTTGGGATACAAGTTATTCAACTCCAAAGGGGGTGCCCATAGGAAAAAATCATTTCTAATTTTAAAAGTATTTGAAAATACTGATCCCAGGCATCTATCAGCATGGAAATTACAGTGTAGCTTCCTCAAACTCTTCCCTTTAAGCCCACTGAGGCACATTGGGCTGTATCAGAATTGCACTCCACCTGGCAGGCAGGCAGGCAGGCAAGAATTAAACATCGAGCCTGGGCTGCATGACCCTCAGGTATGCAGGGAGTGTGTGAGTGGAACTCCCTTGAATGGCCAAGGTATAAAACACACCTCTATGTCCAGGGCAGCTGTTGCAAATATTATGGGCCATTTCAGACCCTTTGACATGCAGGGAGAGTTTGGATTTCTTTAGTCTCATCAAGAAGACCAAGGCAGGTCTTAGAAATAAATGGGTCATTCAGACCCATAACATGCAGACAGCACTATTTATCTCCTTTAAAATCTGCAGTCATGGTTTCATAGGCTACAAGAGAGTGTTATTTCTAGGCTAAAAAACAGAGCACGCAAAAAACAAAACAAAACCATGCTCTATTGCCAGGCCAGAAAGGTGTAGGACAGCTCTTAAAGAGGGATGGATGTTTTATCCATGTTGTAACAGAAGGGGATGTGGTAATTTTTCTTTTTTCCCCTTTCTCTTCTCCCCCCCCCCGCACATCCTTGCCCCATCCTGCCGAGGGTTTTTCCCCACTTTTTGATTATACTCTTCTTTAACTTGTGTTTTTATCTTGTGAACCACCTAGAGTTCCTGTAGGAAGATAGCGCAGTATATAAATGAAACAAACAAACAAACAAACAAACAAACACATCCCTACACTACAAGAGAATATTAGCTTTCCTGATTCTTGAACATTTATGTTTGTAATTTTTTCTTTTTTTCTTTTCATTTTCTTTTTTATTCTTTTCATTGTCTCCTGTCTCATAGAAACAGAACTAGAAGTTGAACCAGAGCAGTAACACTAACATGAACTACAAGCAGGCAGATACAGAGAACATCACAGGCCTCCATAATTGGTCCTGAATGGTTAAGTGGTTGTCTGGGAGGTTTTGTCATGTCTCTGGCAAAGGCTGGATCTGTCCAGAGTTGACATCTAACTAAAAGACATCTCCATTAGTTTTGAGCAGTGAGATCTTCTGTTCTCTTTAATCCATGTTCCTTAATACACTAAACAAGACATTTACTGGAATGCTTTACAGTATTCCTAGTAGGCTACTAAGTGCAGAGACATCAAGGAAGGAAGAAATGCTAGAGAAGTGTGAGTTGGGGGAAGATGATGCACAAACGTTTCAAGAAGCCTCAGTGTTAAACCAGTGGGGATTGTATGAATAGCTCGGGTGTTCATAAGACCCTCATGCCCTATCAGCCTATCATAATGCCATAATTGCAGTGAAGAATCTGATCTTCCCCAGCCTCAATAATAATACAGAATTCTAAGATTCTTAAACCTAAATTGGTCAGAGTATGGTCTACCTCAGGACTCCAAGAGGGTGTTCTATCAAAAAGCAAAGTGTTCTGCTTATATACCACCCAATACCACTTTAAGTAGTCTCTGGGTGGTTTACAATTTTTAATTACAGTGTGCAGGCTACACATTGCCCCCCCCCCAGCAAGCTGGGTACTCATTTTACCGACCTCGGAAGGCTGGAAGGCTGAGTAAACCTTGAGCCTGCTACCTGGGATTGAACCCCAGGTCGTGAGCACAGTTTTACCTGCAGTACAGGCATTTAACCACTGTGCCACGAGGCTCCAGTTCTTTCAGGGAAGTACCACAGGACAGACTCAGGCTACAAGCTATGGTGATGCAAACAGGCACTAATTCACAAATGAGCAGCCCACTGAGTCCACACTGGGAATCCTCCCACGGAAACCCAAGAGAATGCAACAGGGCCTGCCCTAATGCTCCAAGGTGGGGTAAGACAAAGAGTCTTTCCCACCCAAATCCTAAGGATCATAGTTCCAACAGAACACCCTCTACAGGAGGAATAAGGGAACAGAGAGGGCTGGGAAGGAAGAGCTGGGAAATGGGTCAAGGGACATCCCAGAATCCTGCCAGAGGCCCACTAATATGCCACATGTCTTGCCCTTATTGCTTATGTATTCTTGCTTATTTGGGCCTCAGGCTTTGGAGCCACTTGGTACTCAACATCATGGAGAATGATCTAACCCCATCCCCATCCCTGGTATTAACATGGGTAAATCAGAAAAAAGAGATTGGCTTAGGGCTAGTTAACTAGCCTGTTAGGCCCCAAAGTGAACATTGGTTGTTTTGTTCAAAGTTGATATCAATTTCCCCGATTCAATAAATCCTGTTGTTGTTATGGACTCTGGTGTTAAGTCCATTGATCTGGGGATAAAAAGGGGACCACACAGCAACCCAATGAGGGCAAATGGTATTTACTCTTAGTATAATAAATTGCACAACAGAAAGCCCAATAAATCAATTGTGATTTTGTAAGTCAAATCCTCTGTGTCATTGATTCAAATGGGAGGGCTCTAGTTGCAACTTGTAGTTGTCATAGTTAGAGTTGGCTCATTTAAATCAATAGAGGTTTTGATTCAACAAATCCCAGTATATTCAATGGGCCTTCTTGAATAGAATAGAATAGAATAAAATAGTATAGAGTTTTATTGTCATTATGCATATGCAAGATATGGACAACAAAATTAGAGTGCTGTTCCTCTACACACTCAAAACAACAAGGCAGCATACAAAACACATAAAACACATAAAACATCATACAAGATATTAAAAACTCTTAAAACCACTTACAAAGTTTACGACAGTACTTAAAAACTGCTTAGGATGATGCATTTGTGATTTACTTTGCTTACTCTAATGTGATTTATTGTGCTAAAAAAAGATGTTGACCATTGTGTACTGAAACCTATAACCTAGAGAAATTCAAGTACAGAAAAGACTGTGGACTGTCAGCTCACAGTTTGAAATTTTCTGTTATGAATTATCTCTGAACTGTAGTAATTCTTAGATAATACAACCCTGAGTTGTATAAACTTACTACTATACTTCCATACATTATGAAACCTGGGTCAAAATGACCCAAGATTGGTCATTCTATGAAAGTACCAGCCAACTTGATGACAAATAATCTCATAAAACATCATACAAGATATTTGCAATCATCTGTTGGCTGACATACCTCTAGTTCAAGTTCTCGCTGTAAATGTTTGTAATGGAAGGGAAAATAATCATCCAGTGTCTCTTTCCTCACATTTGATTAATGTGTTCTTCAAAAAGAAGCTAATATTTTAGCTATCACAGTCCAGTGATGTGATGTTTGAAAAGTCTTCATTTTTCTCTGAAGTCTAGTGTCAACATAGTATTATTAATAATACCCCTATTCACAGAAATCTCTGATTGCCCATGCATTTTGAATAAGAATAGATTCAAAATTATTTTCATCTTAATTCCCACTGCCTGACCCCATATCGGAATTCCAAATTAAATGGCTTAATTCTTGAACTGGTATCAATCAGAATCAGAAACAAAATGTACTTTTAATTGCATAATAGTACTGTGCAGAGTACTATGCTATCAATTTTGCTACAGCTGTCAGATCCTTCAAGTCCTTTGGGTTTTCCTGCCCCTCACTGCTATATTACTGATAAATATACATGTATTGATAAACAGTGCTAAAGAGAAATTGTGCTTCCCAAATTCTGCATAGTATCTCTAAGCTGTTATAGATATATATATTTTTGCAATGGGGTGTGGGGTGGCATTTGCTTTAATTTCTCAGGAACAAAACACAACTCTCCAGCATTTTAGTGAAAGAAGGATGAAAATTGTATTGTATATGGCTCCATTAATAATAATTGAAACAATATTGTTGGTTCACACAAAAGGAAGCAATGGAAGCAAAGCTAAGTGTGCTTCTTATATACCACCCCATACTATTTAAAACACTCTCTGGGCAGTTTACAATTTAATTATGCAGGATACATACCCAATCCTGAGCTGCATACTCATTTTACCAATGTCAGAGGGATGGAGGGCTGAATATATGTTGAATCTGCTACCTAAACGCATCAGGATCAAACTTAGATCTTGAGCGGATTCATGACTGCAGCACTGCAGTTTAATCACATACTTATCTGACAGAAATGAACTAGGATTTATAGCCATTTGCCCATATTGTGAAATGGCTGGAGGAGAGAACAACTTCAGGAGATCCACAGATTAAACCCTTCCTTGACTTTATGGAGGAACCGAAGAAGTAAAGCGCATTAAGACAGTTCACATGCACTGCATCACTTTTGAAAAAAATAAAATAAAAGTTAAATGGGAAGCTTCCTCCTGGAAGTAGGAGGAGACAAAAGAAGGAAGTGGGAAGAGACAGGAGAGGGCCATTTGCTTGCTCTCCCAACTTCCATGAGGACATTTTATGTTAGGCTTCTTTTTAAAAAAAGATGTTCATGGTCTTAATATGCATTTAAAAATGGACTTCCTTGTGGACTCCACAGAGCCAAGGAAGTATTTAATTTGCTGATATCCTCAAGTAGCTCTCTTATTAAGCCACTTCATGATATGGTCAAATTGATATGATAGCCTGAAGTCTGAATGCTCCTTGAATGAAGGATCATGCCAAATAGCATGCTGGACCTCCTAGTATCCCTATAGAGTACAATCCAGCCTGCTCCAAAATGATGGTGCAGAAGAGCCCACACTTAGAGAATGCTACCTTATCCCATACTTTCTGTCACCACTTTTCCCATGCAAGTAAGAAGTCAAATAAATGAGAGGTTTTCCAGGGTTCTTCCTTGCATGGACAGCCTACATTTAAAAAAAAATTAATTGTATTTTTATTGTATTTTCTGTTTTACTGCCAACTACGTGACTGCCTAACAGCTATAGGACGGCCGGTTGACTTTTTCCCCTTCCTTTTATTTTCCTGGAGGCTCCTGGACCCTCCCTGCAGCCAGGACGGAGAACCCCAGGAGCAGCACCAGGTAGGAGACACTGCCAGCAAATGAAACAAAATGAAACAAAATGAAAATTTCCATTTCATTTCATTTCATTTCTCTTATAGCGGACAGTTCGTTATTCATTTAGTTATGTAACAAAACGAGTAATGAATAAAAAAATGAACCAGAAGTTCATTTTGTGCCCATCTCTGATAATGACTGAACATAAGAACATAAGAACATAAGAACATAAGAAGAGCCATGCTGGATCAGGCCAACAGCCCATCTAGTCCAGCTTCCTGTATCTCACAGTGGCCCCACCAGATGGATTTGGGAGCGCATGAGACTAGATATCTGTCTCCTGATAGCACTCCCCTGCATCTGGCCCTTGAAGTACCCCAGTTTTAAGCCTGGAGATTACACATCTCCCTCATGGTTTGTAACCTGTAATGGACTTTTCTTCCAATCCCCTTTTGAAGGCATCCAGGCCAGATGCCAGCACCACATCCTGTGGCAGGGAGTTTCACAGACTAACAACGCGCTGGGTGAAAAAATATTTTCATTTGTCTGTTCTTACTCCCCCAGCCCACAATTTGAGTGCATGTCCCCTAGTTCTTGTATTTTGTGAGAGGGAGAAGAGCTTCCCTCTATCCACTTTACTCATGCCCTGCAAATATGGTCATAGCCTCAAATTTTGTCATTTATTTATTTATTTATTTATTTTTGTATTTATATCCCGCTTATCTACTACATGTAGTACTCTAAGCGGCTAACAAAGCAATAGATGCAAATCAGGTACAAAAAACATCAAATAAAACAAAATCAACATGAACAATAAAACATCATAAACATATAAAAAACCTCCAGCATCCCAGCATGCGGAGGGACAAATCCTAACAGATTAGAATTAAACAGATGGCGGGGAGGAAAGGGGAAAAAAAAAACCTAACTAAAACTAACTAAAATCGCCAAAGGCCTCTCGGAACAGAAAAGTTTTTAAAGCTTTCCGAAAGGCCTGCAGGGACTCTGCAGAGCGCACTTCGCTAGGGATGGAATTCCATAAGGAGGGGGCTGCCACTGAGAAGGCCCGGTTCCGCGTAATCGTCTTCCGGGCCTCTTGTGGAGTGGCAACCCACAGCGAGTGCGCTCGCACCTGCCAAACAGGACGGGCCGAGGTGGGTCGCTGGACGATACGCTCTGTCAGGTAGTCCGGTCCCAAGCCATGGAGGGTTTTATAAACTAAAACCATGACCTTGAATCTAATCCGGGCTGCAACGGGCAACCAGTGCAGGCGGGCCAGAACTGGGGTGATGTGGTCATAACGATGCACACCAGCCACCAGTCTGGCCACCGCATTCTGTACCCGCTGCAGACGCTGGAGAAGAGTCAAGGGCAACCCCATGTAGAGCACGTTGCAGTAGTCCAGTCTCGAGATCACCAGTGCTTGGACCACTGTTCTCAGAGAGGCAACATCCAGGTACGGGCGGATCTGGGCAATCTGGCGAAGATGGTAATAAGCGGCCCTGGTCACCGATGCCACCTGCGCCTCCATGGTCAGCGCCGGGTCCAGGACCACGCCCAGATTCCGCACCCTCTCCACTGGCTGGAGGGAAACCCCCCCCCCAAGACGGGGAAGAGGGCCACCGTACCCAGATGGTGAACTCCCAAAGAACATAACCTCTGTCTTCTCGGGGTTGAGCTTAAGCCTGTTCGCCCCGGTCCAGGTCAGTACGGCGTCCAGGCACTCATCAAGGATCCTCACAGCTTCCACTGCAGAGGTGGAGAAGGAGAGATAGAGCTGCGTGCCATCAGCGTACTGATGACAGCAGACTCCAAATCTCCTAATGACCCCAGCCATGCTTGCAAGCATGGTGTGGAGGACAGGTATATACATATAAGTTCCAAGCTCACCATGCCTCCTGTGGACCACCCAGGAGTCATTGAGGCCTTTCCATTTTCAGCTACTTTCTTGGCAAGTATTGTAAGCATGTGGGATAAATGTCCAGACCTTAACACTGAAACTCTGATTGACTTCCATGTAGATTAAATGTTTTAGACGAGATTTATCTTCATCCTCACATTCCTACTCTTCTTAAACCCTTATCTGATTTCAGGCTATAATGGCTAAGTAGGACTTGAATGGAGCTCAGAAATTGAGGAAAATCGGGGGGGGGGGGCATGGATTGAGTAGACCTTGGAGAAGGTTTCACTTGTTTTAAATTATTCTTGGTCACTCACTTTTATGGTAAACTTCACTCTAAAACAAAATGTTTATAGTGATGGTCTTAATAGATGTTTTGTAGACATGGGCATGAATAAAAAAACGAGCTGCAGTATTTGTAGAAAATTGCTGATTCAACAAAGGTTTGGGTTTTTTGTATTCTTCCAAAGCAATGATCCTGACAAATACAAAGTGATGAATTTTTGCTTTGTTGATTCAGCAACCTGTCTTTCCCCCTTTTCAGAACCCCTTGCCATCTGCCCCCTGACAATTTCCTGGGAGTGCATAACTTGGATGTACTGAACACAAACATCCCCAAACATGAAAAGATTGTAGAAGAACATCAAGGGAAGCGTCTCTGCAATTTTGGTAATTCTAGGTGAGGATTTTATAGGGCTTTTTAAAAAGGGGGAAATGAACCAACAAATTGATTTATCAGTTGACTAAAAATTCATAAATTTGTGACTCATGATTTGTCACTGTTGATGAATTACAGACGGTGATGAATCACCATTTTTCTGATTTTTCTGCAAGAGGCATGGGCACCCCAATCCAAATTGAGATGATCTGTCCAAATGGGGGACCAAGATGACAGGGCCTGCCCCACAGCCATTCCAGGCATAACTAAGATGCCCCCAGACCACAACCATGAGCAGGCAACAGCTCCACAGGGCTCCCAGATCTTCAGCCCCTTGGGCAAGGCATCAGGTAAAACGAAGGCTCCCAATGCTGTCTCCAGAGCTCCACAGACACTTCCAACATGGTCACCAAAGCTGGTCGCTGACACTCCCAACATGGCCACCAAAGCTGGTCACCAACACTCCCAACAGTCACTGACGCAAGCCAATGATGCCATCCAGAAGCACTGACTGAAGCCGCATGTGGAAGCCACCTGGATAAATGCCACCATTGCCACTGCATCTGCATCTGCACCACCTCCTCCACAAGATGATCAGAGCACCAAGGACTGCCAGTCAAAGAAGACAGTCGCTGCCTCCACCACTCTCATCACACCACCACCACAGCGCTGCCACCACTCAAGCTGCAAAGAGCATGGGGGGTGCTAGCAGGCAAGAGTCCACAGAGCTAGAGGCTCAAGACAGCACCCACTGGCCATTGCCCCAGGCCAAACAAGCCCTAGCCTAAACAAGCAGCAGTCCAGGAGGCAGCCAGGCAGCCAGGAGGCAGCCAAGCCGCAGCTTGCTACAGGCAGCAGACCTCCAAACCTCCAAATCAATGGTCAAGCAGTCAATTTATGGTCAAGCAGGAAGCCTTATCAAAGGAGTTTTGACTAGATGAGAGTTACATTTATGGGAGAAAAAAAGAGGTCTTGCCCCACAAATGTATTTTAATGTCTTAGACATTTGCATTGTATTTCCACCTATGAACCCAAGTGAAAAACTGAAGGAATGGGCAATCCACAGGATAGCATAGGAACCACTCTTGGTTCCTTTAAATGAAAAAGCAGCAAATAGTCAAAATATGAACCGGTCTATGAAATTACTGGAAAATGGGCTAAACAGAAGCCTAAGCAATTACAAACTTTATATTATCCATTTGCCTCTCTGTTTCAGAATTGAACACCCTGAAATAAATGGTAGCCCTGTCATCTTCCTCCTAGCTGCAGGGCGTTGCTCCCTCTGTATGCAGTACTCCCCCCCCCTTTCCTTGGTGGCATCAAGTTAGTGATTAGCTGCCGAATCCCTCCTTGAATATGCATGTCATCAAAACCATATAATACATGTCTACACATCTTCTCTCAATTAATTTTCCATTTATATCCTCCTGTAGCTGCCTCATTCTGTTTGCATTTTGAATTAATATTTGCAGGATAAATGGAACCATCTTGGCCATCAAGGATGGATGATCGAGTAGGGAGTGGGAGGGAGGGAAGAAAACTAAAATGCACAGAGAAAATGCTCCTTGAACTCCTGATTCAGCCAGACTGCATTGTGCCGCTACTCTGATGAACTTTGAAGAGTCCAAAAGTTTGCTCAAGTCACCTTTTAAAGAAAGGAGCCTTTTCCTACATTGTTTCCTTTTGGATGATTATTCTCTATATTTCTTTGTAGTCCAGAAGTTCAGAAAAGAGCAATCTTACCTGGCTTGTGCTTGCAAGGTGGATTTAGATGGTACAAGTTCCCTAAAATGAGCAGATGCTTGAGTTACAGTCATAGGACCTAATCCCTTTCCCCCTGATGTACTGTAAATGTGACCCATAATATGAAGTAGCATAAAGTAAATGTAATGCAGTGTGAAATAAATATAGTATAAAGTTATGCCAGCATAAAAGTGCTGGTTTTTAACCCCAGCAAGAAGGAATTGTGCAATCGGTCACACATCCCCAGTGGAACTAACTGCAATGCACCAGTAGAAGTGGTTTGTGTATAGCATTTCCACCTCAACACTATGGCGTAGAGATAGGCACGAATCAAAAAAATGATGTTTCGTTTGTCGTTTGTCGTTTGTAGGGTCCGTTTTGGTTTGTTTCCATTTTTTGCGAATTTTTGCAAAAAAATTGTTTTCATTTTCATTCATTTCATTACCATTTCGTTACCATTTATTTCGATTTTTTGTTATTTTTTTAGCATTTAAAGCAGTTCGCTGTATTGGAGTAACGAAAATTAAACGCATGACAAAATTTCCGGTGTTTCTGTTCGTTTCGTTTCATTTTGGTGACAAAATTCATTTGTCATTTTGTTGCGTAATGAAACAAAAAAACAAAAAATTGTTCATTTCTTGCCCATCTCTACTATGGCGATTACCAAGGCTACAGTGTTGAGTTGTGCCTGCATACTTATCCAACCTGGTTTTTGCTCATTATGTAAAATATTATACCATTATTTTGAGAACAAAGGAATTCATTACAAGTGTTTGTGCTTTGTAATGGATTACATTCCACCTCTGAAGAGGTGTAGCCCTCAAAAGTTGAGCTTTGAACACTGGAAGAGTGCCTATGTTCCAGCAACTAACCACCACTGAAATGAAGATATTGTTAAACCAAGATCGAACATTGGTTAGGGGAAAGTGAGCACAATTGCAAGAAAAATTCTGTGAAAATTCTCCGTCATCCAGATGAGTTTATCTGAAAGGTGAGTCATGGCAACTGGACTTCTTTTCTTTTGAGATTGAAATGTTTCACTACTCATCCAAGCAAACTTGTCAGTCTGAGGAATGTTAGTGGGTGAGGCCTCTAATGTAGAGTTCATCTATTAGACAGAGAAGATAGGTGGTTTGAGAGAGGGGTCAGGGAAGACATTCATATGTGTATTGAAAACCCTTATCTCGTCAGAGGTGGAGACAATCTGCTATCCATCATGCTGATCTTTCATTAATCCCCAGACAAATAAGAAACATTTCACATCTCCACCAGCAAGGACACAGCTAACAACTCATACTTAATGGGTGCTGGGAAGGGTTGAAAAGATATTAGTTTCACATATCCCAGTCCACTGTCCATGTATCAAGTCTATTTGGGCCACTGTCCGCCTAATAAGCATATTCAGACTAGGGTGATGTGCAATCCAGGTGAACTATAAATTGGAGGACTCGCCACTAACTTTCCTCAGACTGACCAAGCTGCTTGGATGAGTAGCAAAATATTTCAACCTCACAAGAAAAGAGGTACAAATGCCATGGTTCAATTTCCAGAGTGAAAGGAAAAGAGAAATAATGTGGGTGTACTCATAATCTTAGGTTGTATCTTGGGTCCACATTTCAATTTCATTTGCAAGCTATACATTACAGATAACATATCATTTGGCTTTTCCATGCATTCTTGTTTTTTGAAGCCTTTTGTGACTGAACAAGCATACCTCCAATGGAAGCCTCTATTTTCCTCCTAGTAACCAATTACAAATTGAAGCAAACTCATTTGGAAACTATGGAAGGTGTGTGGATCTGTTACTGTATTATCAGATGTTTTCAGCACAACACATCTAATCTTCTAATATCATTTTATTTGTAATGTATAACTTGACAGTTTTCCTCTTGGGGCTGGATGGTGTAAGTTTTAGTTTGAATCTGTAAATATCCTCCCATACAGATCGAATGTTTGTCATGTCTCTGTACCTCTGGGGTTAAATTCGGTGGAACATCTCCACCATATTTCTCCAAGGTCTACCAGTATTCTTGTGTTGAAATTTAATTCACAAGGGACATAGTTCCTTAATTAGACTTACTTACTCTTGGAAAAATGCCTAACAATCTACAGTGGTATGTCTATTTATGAGTTTAATCCATTCCAAATGCATGCTCTTAATTCGAACAACTCTTAAGTAGATCAGTCCTATCTAAAAAATCAAAAATAAATAAATAAAGTAAAAAAAATTAAAAAATTGTAAGTAGAGCAGACTGCATCTAAAATTTGTAAGGCAAAAGTTAAAACGCCAATGGTTTTTTACTCAAGTTCAATTGCTCTTAAGTTGAGCCACTCGTAAGTAGAGGTACCATTGTATTATATAATATCCTCAACTTTTCATACATTGTGTCCTACCAAACTATATGAAATAATATGGATTCCAAGGACATTTACATGTTTACAGGAATTCTCTCAATGTCAAGAATCTTACTGGTATTTGTGCAAGGTTTGTGTAACTGGCTGTGCCTGACTGTGTCTAACTGACATTGTGCTGGGGCATGC
>JAHTLZ010000129.1:83149571-83187873 GCA_023846285.1 Phrynocephalus versicolor | reverse complement strand
GTGTTAAGAGCATTAAAAAGGAACAAGGAACTATGAAAAATGACAAGTGTCCACAGTTGCTTTTAATCTGCCAAACGTTGCTGCTAGCTTTGCCCAAAAACATCACAGAAAGGTAACAGCATGTATTCAAGCTATCCCAAGAAGGTACCACTGTATTATACAATATTCTCAACTTTTCATACCTTGTACCTTTCATTCCTTTTATGTGATACCTCTATTTTCCTTTATGAACCTGTCTGAATGTTCACATCATTATGAAAGACCTGTCCCTAGGTTCTGGTACCTTCACAGGTGCATTTGGTAGGGACCTGGGAGAGAGCTTCCTCTGCTACTGCTCCCAGATTTTGAAAGTCTGTCCCACAAGCTGGCACCATCTTTGCTATCCTTCTGCAGGCAGATAAACTTCAGGAAAGCTTTTCCTTAGCTGCCTGAGTGGCATTTATTACATGGATTGCTGTACACCAAATCTATATGGGTGATGCTTTTGTTCACTGTTTTTAGTGCAACATGTGTTTGATTCTTTTAGTATTGCGTATTCACTATTAGCTTTATGCATTGTCTTTGAATGATGGAAACCACCTTGGATGCTTTATAAGGAGTAAGGTGGGGAAAATATTTTAATAAATAAAAAATAATAATCCACATCAGTTAGGTTAGGAACCAGAGAACATTTTACACTTTAAGTAGGACACTGGAAGTGAGAAAAAGGAAATTCATATTAGTTGTTATGAAAAATTATATCCAGCCTACAGTAATTTTGCATTTTTACATACAACTGTTTGGAAATTACTGTGTTAATAGAAGATTTTTATATGCATGCTTGGATAATTTAAGAAGGAATTTCACACAGAGAGAGACACAGACACACATAAACAGTGAAAATGTGATGCATGTATGGAGTCCCCTATTAAAATATTGCTAACAAACATACATATTTGGTTTTATTTTTATGACACATAATAGAAAATATCTCCTAATATTATGTACCCTAATACCTTCAAAAACATTACATGAAAATATACAGCTATTCAATAGTGTTCATGTGAGTACATAGAAAGAAGACTTTCAATATAGAATATTAAATATTACAAGGATTGAAACCTTACAGCCTTAAAACTTACCAATAAATATACTTCTGACTTGTATCTCATACCATTGAAGAATGATGCATCTGGCATTGAAACATAATATATAGGATCAGCAGTGATGTCTTGCCTTGTACAATATACGGTACATATTTTAATAATATGTAATAATTAAACATTTAATTAACCAAAACATTTGTTGGGAGTGGAATAGCAATATCAGCTCCAGACTGTTGTAGGTGAAGAACTCATTATATGGCTCCAGGTACGGTGACTTCAAATCTGGTTACACCCCACCTCTAAACACTACAGTTGAAAAACTGTCATTAGCAGAGACATCAGAGAGAAAAGAGCATTAACTGAGTTTATTCATTTGGCTTGAGAAAAAGAAAATGATTTGGATTTATTCATGTGAATTTAAGCAAACAGATGTACCCTCAACAGACTTCTAAATCTCTGTCCATTCATTGATACCAATTCATTGCTACCAATTCATTGGTACCAACTTGGTTTGCACAGCTAAATTCCAAACAATCATGTGCCTTCTTTGGGGGGCAGGACACAGGTAGGAGTTAATGTGTAAGTGGCCCCTGACAACTACTGAATAAAAGTCAGCAAAACTTTTTGGCAATTGTGAGGTGGTGAAGCTGAATGCACTGAGCCATCCCCTCCAATGTCCATCACAGAAGGATATGAGACTCTGTATTGCCTGCAATGACTGAGTCACCAGAACCAATCAAAGGGCTTAGGGAGGAGTGCATGAAAGATATGTTGGAAGGTGAACTGCCTATAACAGAAGGCTTTCTGATGATGGTGGAGGAGAATGAGGATGTGATAGTGGAGGAGGAGATAAAAGAGGGAGAAGACTGGAGAGAAGCACTGGAACAACAAAGAGGGCTGAGCGTACTCAGGATACAGTGGGTCATGAGCTTAGAAAGAGAGGATCACTGGACCAATAAGATGGTATGGATGTAACTACCCCAAGAAGAAATAGATCAAAGGAGAATGAGTACTACTGGGGAGAGAGGAAGGAAATGATGAAGACAAGAGGATGAAGGAGTGAAGGTGCAGTTGGAAGGCATGGAAACCATATAATTGAGAGTGTATGTCTACCCCAAGAAGGGAGGTTCCTTGAAGAGGGAGGAAAGCCTGGCTTCTCCCACCAAGACAAGGACCCCTGTAGATTTGTGGGTCCTTATGTGCCAGTGTGGGAAAACCCCTGAGAAAACCTACTGATCAGGAGATATTTGGGATGAGACGCTATTGGCGAATGCTTATGCTTTCCCAGTTTATGTTGCTGATTGGCCAAAGCAGCCCTTAACAGTTGAACCTATTGAACTTTTCATAGCGACTGTACACAACACATCGGCTTTGTTAAATAAAAGTTTATTGTAAAATAAATAAATAAATAAATAAATAAATAAATAAATAAATAAACCTCAAGTTGATTCAGGCATAGCCAGGACTGAACCCACTTGGAATAATGAACAGTAGCTAGATAAATTATTATGATTGATTTTTACGAGTCTCCATCGGTAGTGACCCCTTTTTGTAGCCACTGTATCATTTTATAAATCCAGGCATTTGGAAATAGGTCACTGGACTGAACCCTTTTGAGCCCTTACTTAAATTAAAGGTGTTGGCTTATTTTTCTTTCTTGTTTTTTTTTCTCCTTCACAAGGAAAAAGAGGGGGTCCCATTCATATTATCCTAGGCATTCAAAACACACAGTAATAAATAGATGATAGTTTTGGAGGAGTGATTTATTTGTTTTAAGAATCAGAGAAGAGCCCATAACTCAAGAGAGATTAAGGTTGAAGCAGGTAGTATGGCTTTTGCATTACAAGTGGAGATTAATGTCTTATCTCGTGAAGCACTGTCATTAACCACTCCACAATGTGATAGTTTAATGTTAGTGACAGGAAAAAAATGGCCTTTTAACGTTCTGAAAATATTCGTGCTTCCTCTTTCCTTCTACCAGGCTGACACTGAGTCTGAAAGTCAGTATGCCAAGAATTCCCTTCAGCTGTAGGGCGGGTGTGGAAATATTTGTGTATATATCATACTGTATGTGTTTCTGTCAACGTGTATATGTACACACACACAAATTCTCTTTTATACTTGGTATTTTGTCACTTGTAATCAACCATAGTTCAAGGGTATAGAAGTTTCCTTCCCATGGAATTTATATGTTGCAATTCATTTTTTTTTGTTTTAGTTCTTTTCTCTCTCTTTTCTCTTTACTACTGTGACTTTTTTTAAAAAAAGCTCAAGATGATCTAGTTTAGAGACCGGGAAACCCTGACTGTTCATATAGCTCCTTATATCTGATAATTGACCCTGCTGCCTCACCTTAAAAACTCTTCCCTGCCCAAGCAGCAATGAAGGCCACAAATGTAGTAAGAAAATGTGTCTCATGTGAGAGAATTATAATAATTAAAAAAAAAATAAGGGCTAGGATCTTGTTGTCCAATGTGGTTTCACACAGGAAATTTTTCAAACAGCAATAATAGTTTTCTGGGTAATCAGTCAAATACACAAGTGTCCCCCACTTCTGCAGTAACTGCAGGGCTACTGTCTTGTCCTTATGCAATATAGTCAATCTGTATCACAGTAAAAGCATTAATTAATTAATTAATTAATTTATATACCACACAACTAATTTTCCCAGAGCCAATGGAAGAACCTGGTCATTCCTTACATGGTTGGTGTTTCTGAAAGGCTTAATTTTTTTTTTTTTTTTGAAAACAGTATCTGCCCATTTACTTCAAATCCAAAAACACAAAAAGGCAGACACTAGTTTGAGTTCAGACAACATGACTGTGTGTATGGAGGCTTGTGTGTTAAAACTGCTCAGCATTGGCCATAGTACAGAGTACAACATTTTGTGGCTTCTATGGGGTGATTATGTCCATTGGATAGTGACATGATGCAAACATGTTGAATCTTTCAGCCTCAGGTCCAAATTAATAAGTTCTCAGAAGCCACGTTCGAAGAACAAAAGGCAAAAGTGTGGTCTAAAAATTACTATTGTGTTTAGTCTTGAAAACTTTTATTGCCAGTAGCTAAGATTTAGCATGGATAGTTGTTGTTTTTTCTTTTCTTTTCTTTTTTGGATGAGGAGGGAACATGCAAACAGTCAGAAACCACCAAACAATGCCATAATGAGGAAGTAGCAAACTGGCAGGACTGTGTCAGTTTCATACCGTTTATTTATTTATTTATTTATTATTTATTTTTGCATTTATATACCGCTCCCATTTCCCAAAGAAACTCTGGGCAGTTCACACAAAAAGCTTAAAAACAAACATCAATAAGACAATATAAAATGGTACTGGGCAAGAGGCAAGAACTAGACAACCGTCAAAAGGAGAGAGAAAAAACTGGTACTACATTAGCAGTCGCCAAAGGCATCCCTGAACAGCCAGGTTTTAAGGGCTTTCCTGAAGGATGCCAGTGAGGGAGCCTGGCGTATCTCACCGGGTAGCTTGTTCCAAAGCGATGGACCAGCCACCAAGAAGGCCCGTTTCTGAGTTACTACTCTGCGGGCCTCCCTGGGGGTGGCTACCCGGAGAGAGAGAGTCATTGAGGAGTGGGTGGGTCAGGCCAGCTCTAATCGTGGGGAGACACACTCTGCCAGATAATCAGGGCCCAGACCATGGAGGGTTTTGTAAACCAAAACCAACACCTTGAATCTTATTCGGGAGGCAACAGGCAATCAATGCAGGCGGGCCAGAATGGGGGTGATGCGGTCAAACCTGCCCGCACCAACCACCAACCTGGCCGTTAGATATGGGCACGACTTGGCAAAATTGTCGTTTCCATTCTCGTTCTTCGTTCTCGTTATGTAACGGAGAACGAGGACAATTACTCCGCTCCAGCTCAAACCCGACCCGATAAAGATAAATTGGGTCTGATTTATCATTGTCGCTCATGGCATCTCGGTGCCGGCGATCGCGTGATGCCAAGCGGCGCAGCACAGAAAAAAGTTTTAAAAATTAAAAAAAAATGATTCCCGGCCATAAAAGCAGGCGAAAATATCCCTGCCTCAGTGAGGGCACCTACCGAGGGGGGGTTTCTGGGGGGATCCCCGGCCTTCCCCCCTCCTGTCCTGGGCTGCTGGTACCAGGCTGGGGGGCATCGTCGTCTCCATTTGCCATGCGGTGGGGGGGATCCAAAATGGCGACCGCAATATTTTTTTTGAAATCGTGTGGTCCAAAAACCCACCAAAGCACCACAGAAACATTTGAAAATTAGGTATTTTAAATGCCTGATATTTTTTTTTGTAGCAGCAGTGGGTTTTTCTTGCAATAAAACGTCTCCATTGATTTTATTTTATTTTATTTTTATTTTATATTTTTATCCCTGCACAATGATGGGCTGGCCATGGGATGGGACCATGCAAATTTTTGGAGTCATTCCACCAATCACATGGCCAGGTTTTGACTGAGACTTCTGGGTGTGCCACAGAGGGCATTAAAAGCCCACTAACCCAAACCCAAACCCAAACCCGAACCCGAACCCATACACCAGTACGCTGTCCTTCTTAGTGGGTCAGAGGCACCCAGAGGTGCAGCCCAATAACCCACCCTAACCTTAACCGTAACCCTAAGCCTAGCCTTTACCCTAACCCCACCAACCCTAACCCAGATCTGTATGCAAGTACACTTCCCTTCTTAGTGGGTCAAAGTGAGGCACCCAGAGAGGTGCCTCGCAGAGCCCACTCACTATCCCATTCCCTAACCTGTACGCCAGTACGCAGAGAGGTGCCTCCCAGAGCCCACTTACCCCAACCCCAACCCACAAATGACCAAATGACCAAATGACCAACTGAACAACAAATTTTTGAAAATTATCACGACAAACGGAAATGAACCGAAACGGACCTGTCCCGACAAACGACAAGTCGAAACGTCATTTTTTCTGGTCGTGCCCATCTCTACTGGCCGCCACATTCTGTACCTGCTGCAGTCGCCGAACAAGGTTCAAGGGGAGCCCCATGTAGAGAGTGTTACAATAGTCTACCCTCGACATGACCAGTGCCTGCACCACTGTCCTCAAGGAGTCCCCATCGAGCTACGGGCGAATCTGGGTGATAAGCCTAAAATGGTAAAAGGCCGACCTGGTCATGACTGCTACCTACTTTGGCCTTGCTCATTATGCTGTAAACATAGGATTCAAACTGAGCCACCAACTGTAGTTTCACTCAGTCCTAACAATAGAAATATATTCCTGGGACAGAGACCTCCTGGGACAAAAACAACTCTTGTTGTTGACCTAGAAGGCTGTTTCTTTCATGCTTGTGAAAATCTCTGTAAAGGACTTATACTGCCCCTCTCCCCCCTCCATTTGCTTTTCGTTCTTTTCCAGAACCATTTGCTGGTCTTTATTTGTGGTAAGCAATTACTGAACTTTAAAACAAATTCCATGAAAAGAAATGTCTCCCCCTCCCCCAACCAAGGGGAGATCAAAGAGTGAGGCAAACTTGAAAGCCCTCTTATAAAAAGGCTGAATAGTAAATAAACCAAGCTGTATCCATATGCTTTTTTTACATCCAAATCTCATGCTTCCTTCTCAAGAAAGCTGTTTATTGCTCTAGGAATGTTAGCATGTCATGGAAAAGGCATGTGCTCTACCAGAGGAATGTCTCACACAGCTGGCAAGTGCCATATTGTTACTTTATAACTTTATTAGCAAAGTGGCATGACTAGCCGTGACTTCCCCTTTTTGAGGGTGTGTATGTGTGGAGAGGTAAGATGATGTGTTGTCATTTGTGGCTTTTCTGTAGTTCAAGATGCAATTTCACAGTGGAAGTTTACTCAGTGTAACATACTGTAACTGGTTACACAAGTTTCAAGTGACTCCCAAGTCCTTTTCTTGGGCTTTCCTCCCCATCCTGTTGCTCTCGCGATGTCTTTAGTTATTTGGAAGCCATGGGCAAACTCTTCTTTCCACACTTCCCCCCTGTGAAAACCATTGCCGTCCAACTAAGTGAAGAATGATTGTAATCCCAGAAGAATAGTGCTGTCAAAGTTCTTGCTCCCCAGATGATTGATCTGCTGCAGCTCAGAAGGCATTCTGAAAAGGACTGTTGGCTGGCAACTGCTGTCCAGTGTCACACATCCCTCATTCTGTCTCCTTTCAGTGGCAATATTTAGGGACTAGTGTGATATATTGTGCTTGGCAGTAGACCATGGATGGACAATGTGCCTCAAGTACCATACACTTCAGAAATGTGGAATATTTTTGTTTAGTTTGGAAGATTCCTTGATGCCATCTGGGTGGCAATTTTGCATTGTTATAAGGATCCTAGGGCTCTCCAATAACCTATTTAATTAACTGATTAATTTTGGCCACCAGAGACCACTGTCTGTACTTAGTCACTGAGGATCTACCGTAGCTATTCCTGGTATCATGGCAAATTTGGATGGCAGGTGCTCTTCGTGATACATCCCATAGCTGTGTGCTTGTGAAGTACCTAAAAATACAAACAACTCTTTTAATACAAATCAGTTACACCACTTTTGATTCATTTATGTGTTCTTCTAAAACTGTGGTTTCTAAACTGTATATTTAATGAAATTTTACAGAGGCACACTTGTACCATAAAGGAAGTTTCTTTTGTTAAGGACATGGCAAGGATTAGTAAGCGATTGGATGAACAGAGAAGGGAAAGCCGGGCATAGGGCATAGTGTAGGAGAAAGTTCTTATCCTGCAATTGTAGCAGTATGTTGGGAATCCATCCCAAGGCCAGCCTAGACAGGTTTTAGGGTGTCAATTTCAGTTTTGGCAGCTTCAAAAAGAGAACCGGGTATTTGCCTCTGTTTTCAAACCTTGCCCATGCTGGCCAATCAGATCTAGTAGGTATATCAATGCAGGTGGTGGATGAGTCCTAGTTAGGTTACAGGGGATTGCTTGTTATTTTGCAAGATGCAGTAAACAGCACACCTTCCATCTTTCACTGATGCCATTACAAAAAGTGCAAATAGGTGCTCTTTTTAAGCTGCACCTGGGCTTCTGTCCTGGCTAGTAAGTGCCAGGAGGCTTCCTATCTGCTAATAGCCCTGGGTTGGAGTCAACATGTGTGAAAAATGAAACAGCTGGAACTGCCTCTTGAGCAATAATAGTGCCACTGCCAGAGCTAGTGGGGAGGCTGTCTGGCTGTCTTGGTGTTGGCTGGTGGTGTTTTAGCTAGGAAGGGAGGCAGCTCCAGAGGCTCCCTTTTCCATGCATGGCAAGCAGGCATGGCTGCCCCATTCTGGGCACTGCCCCTGTAGGTAAGCAGTGGGAAACCTCACAATGCTGGCCAGCCAATGGGACAGGAACTGCTCCACATCCTGCTTTAAAGTGAGGGTTCACATTTAAGCAGGGAGTGTAAAACAGGTGGTTTCAGATAACCTGCACTAAAAAACAAAACAAAACAAGACCTTACTGGAGGTTATAAGACATTTATGATTCCTGTCTACTTCTTAGGAGCCCAAGACATAGGATAAAATGGAAACAGTTACTCCATGAGTGCTCCAATACTGGAGGATTCAAGAGAAATTACAACCTAGCAGATATCCTTTGATTTGTATTCCTAAGTGGAGCAGGAGGTTGAACCTGATGGTCTTATAGGCCCATTCCAACTTCACAATTCTATGATTCTATGAAAAGGAGCCCCATTGTTAATATTACTTTCCTAAAAATAGGTTCTTGAGAGAGGGTGGCTGGTCACCTCATGCAATTTTTGGAGGATAGATTAATAAGTCTCATTGCAGTCCACTTTCAGAGCAGAAGTAAATCATCTTGGTTGCCCTAAACGATATGTAGCTGTTGTAGGGGAAGGAGGATTCTAAGCCTGCTGATCATCCAGGGTTTGTCATTGCTGTTGCATTGATGTTATCATACTGGATTGACACCCAAAGGTAGGAGCTTGCCTACTGGTTAATGATGGTTCTGCTCCTACTGGCAAGGGATATAATATAAGAAGAACTATATGTCACTGGTTATTAACAAATGAACTGGCCTCTTAATATGTTTCAGGTTTAAGGTGTTTAATTTTGGAGGGACCTGATATAAGAAGGAGTTGCAACCTGGCCAAAGGGCTATGTTCCAACATTGAAAGCTGCAGTAGAGGGCCTACTTAACTATTTCATCCCATTATGGAATGCTTTCCTCTGATGCCAATATGGTCCCATTTTGATCCCAAGATAAAATTTAGCTGTTTAACCAGATTTTGGGTCCATATTAACTTCCATTATTAAATTTATGTTATAGCTCGATATAGGGATATGTATATGACTGGTTCTGAATACATTTAACTTGCCTTTGACAGGAGGGGGTGTGAATTGAATGGCCAATGCCATTTGCTCTTCCATTTCAGCTAGCAAAATATCTTGGGGCACTTCTGACTTCTACCCTGCTACTATGCAGTGGTTACTTTCACAAAAGTAACTGCATTTGAAGATGCTATAATTGACTTGGAGGTGCTTTGAAACATTATCTCTCCTTGGCTTAGAATGCACTTCTAATTTCTATTACATATGTACAAATGCAGCCTCCCTAGAAGCCGTCAGTGGGCCTCCAAGGTATGTGTTAACCTCCCCCCCTCCGATTATTTGTTATTGCTTCTGAACCCATGACAAAACACAGCATGTCCTGATGGCAAATAAACAAATGGTTCTTTAAGGAACTGGGATACAGATAAATGTTGAGTTGGCTCTGAAGGTTTATGTGATTTTTGGATATATATATTTTTGTGTTGCTTTTCTCATAATGATCAAAACCATTCCTACCGCTGAACCACATGAAAAATAAAGCTAACATTTGTATATGTGCCAAAAAGTTGGAAAATCCTTTTGGCCCATGGAATAAAGGAAGAGGGAGACATAAATTAGAAATCGGTAACAAGGATCCTTATTCATCTATGGATGGGGAAAGTTCTATAAATGCAACTTCAGCTCAATGACCTGCTTTATGAACATAGGAAACAGCCGTTACCAAATTAGATCATTGTTTTAGCTGGTGTATTATTATCCACTCTGACAGGCAGAAGCTACAGCTTTCTCTACGGTCTTACCTAGCTCTGCTGCACAAGATCCTTTTAACTCTTGATGGAAAGGATTGGACCTGAAGCCTCTAAAATTTCTCTGCTACTGTGTCATGGATCTACCTTCAATTAGCATAACTATTTTTTTAAAAAAATATTATTATAAAATTAACAAACATGCAAACATACAATAAACAATAATACCATCAAACACTACAAAGTGCACCCCGACCCCCCGGGACCATCCAGTGCTCTTGAATCTTCTCTTCCTTCTTCATCTTTTTTTCCTAGTTGGCTTCTTAAGGTCCCTTTCTCCAGAACTGTGTTGGATTATACGTCGGTTGTATTCCTTTCCCTTTTAGTAGTACATAATCTATAAATTTCCCCCAAATATCATAAAAATATCCTTTCTCATTTCCCCTCGCAAAACTTTTATATTGCAGGACAATTTATCATTTAAAGCTATATCCCACACTTCTTTATACCAGTCAGCAATTTTAAAATCTAATTTCAGTTTCCAATTTTTAGCTATAATCAGTCTTGCTGCTGTCATAAGATTTGCAATTAATTCTTTTGTTTTCATATCATATTCATTAGTAGGTGGTAATGATAACAATGCAATTTCCGGTTCACATTTAATGTCAGTTTGTGGTATTTCTCTTGTCTCACCGAAAATCTGTTGCCAAAATTTTGAACTATTTCACATTCCCACCAAAGATGAATATAGGTGCCTATCTTTTTTTCACATTTCCAGCAGAGCTTAGAATATCTTGGGTTTATTCT
This sequence comes from Phrynocephalus versicolor, assembly GCA_023846285.1. NCBI lineage: Eukaryota > Metazoa > Chordata > Lepidosauria > Squamata > Agamidae > Phrynocephalus > Phrynocephalus versicolor. Next base: position 83,176,973 of record JAHTLZ010000129.1, on the reverse strand, counting down.
ATTCCGTCTGACTGGTGTCATATACCACCTTAAAACTAGTTTAAAGTGATTTTCTTTTATTCTGACTGATAATGATCGTAAAATCCTCAAATTCCAAATTCTTTTCCATTCGTCTTTATTTATTTCTTTATCTATGTCTTGTTTCCAAACCTCTCTTATTGTGCCTAGCTCCCTTTCCTCAAGTGAATCCTGGATTATTTTGTATATTTTACCTACTGCTCCTTTCCCTGTATTTCCTTTCTCTGGTTCATGTGTTAACAAGAATTGCTCAAACTTTGTATATTTCTTCATATTCGTGGGGAAATTTATCTGATCTATCACCAAACCGAGAGGGGAACCTTCCGGTGCCAGTTTCCTCCCATACTTTTTCCAAGTGGTTAATAGGGAACTCAGGAGCGGGTTTTTAATTGGATATCTTTTTTGGGGAAAACTGAACAAGTATTTATTTATATCTCCATTTAACTCATCTGATTCAAGTTCCCATCATATTAATTTTTCGGGTTTAAATAATACTTCCCCACACAACTAAGCTGGTTAGCTGTATAACAGATTCTAAGGTTAGGTATACCTATGCCTCCATCCTTTTGAGATCTATACCAAAAGCTTTTACTTATTCTTGCTTTTTTACCACCGTTACAATATCTATGTATGAGATCTTGATAAGCTTTAATTTCAGCTTCTGTATACTGAATGGGTAGCATTCTAAAAAGGAAGTTAATTTTAGGAAGTATCTTCATTTTTACCATTGCTATTCTACCAAACCATGATAGATTTAATTTGGAGTAATTTTGTAATTTATTTCTGATCTCTTCCTTTAATTTGATATAGTTCCGTTCTTTGGTCTTAAGCAAATCTTTGTCTAGAAGTATCCCTAAATATTTCATATATTTGCAAACTTTCAATCCATAGTTGGAAATCTCCTCCATATCTTGTTTATCATGATTAAACAGCAGAATTTCTGATTTTTGCTAGTTTACACATAACCCAGTTGTTTTGCCAAATTCCTTTAAATGTGATTTTATTCGTGGTATATTTTCTGACAGATTTTTTTATTGTTAACAAGGCATCATCTGCAAATAAACTAATTTTAATCTTCCCCTCCTTCCCCATACCTTTGATTAGTTGATCATCCCTTATTGCATTTGCAAATAGCTCTATAACTATGCAAAACAGAACTGGTGACAAAGGACATCCCTGTCTCGTTCCTCGGCCTAAAGTAATCTGTTCTGTCATCCCATCATTAACTATAATTGACGAAGTACTATCTGAGTAAAGTTGATTTATTACACCTAATTTCTCCCCCCAAAACTCCATTTCTCTAATAGAAGTTTTAACGCAGACCATTGAACACAATCAAAAGCTTTAAATAGATCTAAGGATAGAATTCATGCTTTATCTTGTGCTCTTCCCATCTCATGAAGAACATTCAAAGTTCTTCTTATAGTGTTCAACATTTGTCTACCCTTAATGAAACCAGTTTGATCTTCTTTAATATATTTATCTATAAAAGTATACATTCTTTTGGCTAGAATTGCTGTGAAAATCTTTGCATCTTGATTTATAAGCGATATTGGTCTATAGGATCCAACATCTGTTGGATTCTTGTTAGGCTTGAGAATTAAAATAGTTAACGAGTTTTTCCAGGAGATAGGGGCTTGCTCTCCTTCCATTATCTCATTGTAAAGCTTCTTTAGCTTAGGTATTAACATTGATTTAAATATCTTATAAAATTCTGGTCCCAATCCATCAGCTCCTGGAGTTTTAGCATTCTTTAGTTTGTTTATCACATCGTCTATCTCCTCCTCTTTAATAGATTTCTCCATTTCAAGCCTGTCTTCCTCTGCTAATCTTGATTTTAGGTTTTTACAAATGTATTGTTCCATAACTTCCTTCCTGTTGTTGTTAGATATATATAAATTTTGGTAAAATTCTTGGATAGCTTTTAATTTTTCTTTCATTTGTGTACAGTTATTACCTCTTAAGTCTTTTATCCTTCCTATCATACTTTTTTCTTTTCTTTTCTGTGCTAACTTGGCTAGCATTTTCGAATTTTTATTACTATATTCAAACAAGTTTCTTTTCAAATATAGTCAATTTCTTTGAGTTTTTTTTGTAATTCTATATCTTCTAGTTCCCTTTTCCTAGCCTCAATCTGAATTAAGATTTTTTCGTCTTTACTTTAAAAAAAATTGAGATTTAAGGTCTGCTATTATAACTTCTAAATTTTTCTTGTTTACCTCCTCTCGATTTTTTATTATAGAATTTTCTCTTATTATGTAGCCTCTGGCCACAGCTTTCAAAGTGTCCCAAATAACTCCTATTTGTCCACCGCCTCCTTCATTAATGTTCCAAGTTTCTAGCCATTCTTTTTGAATTCTTTCTACTGTATCCGGGAATTGGAAAATTCTAGAATTTATTCTCCACCTTCTAGCTTCTCTATAATTCTTCTTGTTTTCTATTTCAACAGTCATTAAAGCATGGTTGGAAATTTTTATCACCTCTATGTTTGTGTTTACAATTTTAGGTAATAAGCTTTGTGAGACAAATATAAAATCTATTCTAGAGTAAGCTTTGTGGACTGGGGAGTAAAATGTAAATTTTCTTTCATCTCCCTTCAATTCTCTCCAAATGTCCTTTAAACCTGTATTTGCGAAGAATTTTGTTAGAGTTGTGTGTCTAACCCTCCAATCCGCATTCTTATTAATTGTTTTGTCTTTAATTTTATCCATGACCATATTAAAATCTCCAGCCATAATTACATGTCCCTTCTGTATCTTTTCTATCTGCTCCCAAACCTGTTTGTAAAACAGGTTTTGATTAGCATTTGGTGCATAAACATTTATCAATGTATATTGTTCTGTACCGATTGTGCCCTGAAGAATTATATATCTACCTTCCATATCTTTCACAGTTTTTTCAACAATATAATCACAATGCTTTGAAATTAAGATAGCCACCCCCTTGCTTTAGATGAACCAAAACTTTTCTCATATGTGTTAATATTGTAATATTGTAATTTCAGTTCATTTAGTCCTTCTTTCATTTGGTGTGTTTCTTGAAGGAAAACGATATCCGGTTTATTCCTCTTGATTAATGACTCTATTCTCTTTCTCTTCATCACACAACCTAGGCCCCTTGCATTCAGTGTAGCTAATTTTAAAAAGTTACCCATAGTTTCTTTCTATTGTCCATCTGGCACGGTCCCACTGTGCAACTATTCAAACAAACACCACTTGTAATAAAAACTATATTAACCCAAGCCCTACCACCTACACTTATTTTCTGTTCTCCCACCCTTTTGGCCCTCATACACATCTTGTATGCGCCCTTACAGGGTGGGAGGGGGAAAGCACCCATCCACATCCGATGGCTAATAAAGGATCCAGAAGCTCCAGATTAAGTCTTAACACTCTCTATCTTTGCTTTAAAATAAGAAAATGGAAATTAAAAAAGGAAAAGGAAAACATAACAAAAAGTTTCACTCTTATCTTCCTTCTATTCTTCCTCCCTCCCCCTCAACCCCAAGGGGAAGAAAAAAATAAAAAACCCTCATGGGAAGGGAAGAGGAAGGTGTGAGGAGGGGGGCAGAAAAGGGAAGGGGGAAAGGGATGGGAGTGCGGGAAGGCATAGGGCAAATATAGGGAAGAAAAAGAAAAAGAGAAAAAAGAGAAATAGAGAGAGAGAGAGAGAGAGAGAGAGAGAGAGAGAAGAAGAAGAAGAAGAAGAAGAAGAAGAAGAAGAAGAAGAAGAAGAAGAAGAAGAAGAAGAAGAAGAAGAAGGGAGCGATGTCTTCAGCACTCCGGATCTCCTCGATTTAATCTTTGGAGTTAATTGTCAGTTGAGACTGGTGAGGATCTAGCAGCCGGTCCTGGAGGAGTCAGCTTTTCAAGTTGAATGTTCCATGCCTTCAGAAGTTGTTCACCTTCCAACGAATTGATTTTATGTAAAGTTGGGCTTTTCCATACTTTAAGGAAGACCGGGAATCCCCAGTTATATTTGAAGTTGTGCTTTCTCAGAGTGCTTGTCACAGGTTTCATCGTTTTCCTCCATTCAAAGCTCTCTCTGGAGATGTCCTGATAGACTTGCACAATTCTATCACCTCGCTTCAGCAGCTCAGGTTTTGTTCTGATAGTAGACATAAGTTGTTATTTAATGGCATATGAGGTAAATCTGATCAAAATTGGTCTGGAGATTCCTCCTTTTGCATTGCCTAAATAATGCACCCTTTCAATATCTCTCTCCACAAGCTGTTGGGGGAGAATAGAATTAAGCCAAGCAAGAATTTCTTTTTTCATTTCGCTTCTGTCTTGAACCTCAAAGTTGATTAGTTTCAGATTGGACCTTCTCAAATAATCTTCCATATAGATAAGCTTTCTTTGCAAAGAGTCTATTTCCTCTTCGTGGGTGGTGATATCCTTCTCATTTTTGGTGGCTAGTATTTGAACGTGCTTGACCTCATCTGCTAGTTTTTTCAGCTCTGTTCCATTTTTGGAAATTTCTGCTTGAACCTTTTGGATCTCATGTGATAAATCTTTCTTTAAATATTTGTTTTGAGTAGACAGTATAACTATTATTTTATGTACTTATTTAAAATGTTTCAACCCATGTTTCTCCTTTAAAATAATCCAAGGTGGCATAAAACAATTAAAAATCCTATTTAAGTCCATAACAATGAGTACACAATACTAAAATGATCAATGAATACTAAAGATGGGCACAACATGAAAATAAAGTGTTTTGTTTCGTTTCTTTAGTAGTTTTGTTTCATTTTGTTACTAACAAATTTTGTTAGTAACAAGTAGTTTTGGAACATAACAAAACAAAACAATTTATTGATGGCTCCCCTTGGTCCTGGAGGCACAAAAATTGTAGGGTAGCATCTTTGGACTCTTCCCTGTAAGCCCCTCAAATTTGGAGAGGTTTGGAGCTCAGTGGGTGAGTTATTAAATGCCGAAGGGGGGTAATAATTGACCTATTGCTTGTGGGGCGCATGCAGAGCACTTCCAATTACTGCTGGGGGACCCTCTTTGAAGTTGAATAACTTGGCCCCTTAAACCCCAAATATCTCCATATTTTGGGATCTTACATATCACAGCTTGAGGAAGCCCCCCCCCATTTCTTTTCCTGAACCAAACAAAGGCAGTTCAGTTTGTTTAATCACAAAACGGTTTCTATCATTTTGTTACATAACAAAATGATGAAACGGCATTTCATGTTTTGTTTGGTACCCATCTCTAATGAATACAAAACTAAGGAACTGGCTGTTGCACTTGGACCATTGTAACAAATGCCTTTACTTTTTTCTTAATCCCTACCTGTTTAATTTTCCTGATGTATCTCCCTTCAGGCAATGGTGTTGGCAAGGGGGGCAGGTTTTACTCCAGCCGTGGGGCTTGCTGCAACCAGTTGCCTGAAGCAAGACCCAGTGGCTGGAGAGAAGCTGATGTCTGCCACTCATCACCACCATCCAGCTGTGGGGAGGGGGAACAACAGCTTCCCTGACATAGCAGGGGGATCCCGACTCTGATAGTGCTCACTTGCTCAGCCTCCTGCTGTGTCAGGGGTGCCCAGATCCCAGCTGTCCCAACACAGCCTGGGGATTCCATCTCTGACAGCAAGAATCTGCATTTGCAATGCATGCACAGGTGTTTTAAAAGCAGATTTTTGCTGCTCCAAACCTAGGGAGATAGTGGCCAAGTGAGGAACCACCCCCACCCACCCGCCCTGCTAGTGTTGGATCAGCAAGAATCTGTTCTTAAACCACCCCTGCAAGCCATGCAAAAAGCATTTTTAAAAGCAGATTCTTGCTGTCAGAGCTGGGTTCCCCATGCTGTGTCAGGGCATCCAGGATTTGGGCTTCCCCGACACAGAAGGGGGCTGACATGGTGAGCTCCTTCACAGTTGGGACCCCCGCCTTCCCTGACACAGGAGGGGACTGAGAGGGTAAGTGCTGACTTTACTGCTCACCCTAACAGCCCTCTGCTGTGTCAGGGCAGACAGGATTTCAGCTTCCCCTACACAGCAGCGGGCTGACAAGGTGAGTGCTGACAGTGTTGGGATTCCCTGGCACAGCAGGGGGCTGAGAGGGTAAGTTGTGAATCAATGGGTTGCAGCGAGATCCATCATCTGGAGTAAAGACCCTCCCCCCTCCCCACAGCTTGTTCTGTTAAAAGCAGCTGGGTGGCAGTGGCAATCTCTCTACAACCCGCCACCTTTCCCCTTACCATCCAAAACACAAACCACTCCAAATGGGGAGCTTCCAGGGAAGTCCAAGAAAGCTCCTCCTCATAGAGTTCCGAATCGTTTTATTTTGCTTCCTTTAAAAAAATTGTTACTAATGAAACAAAATGAAACTATTAAAGAAAGTAAACAAAAGAAAATGAAACACTCTATTTTCATTTTGTGCCCATCTCTACAGGGAGCGCATTGCAGCATTTTGCTTTCATTCCATACTTTTCTTGGTGGGACAGAGAGAATGAGGAAATAGCAGATGGAGAAATGAGGGAGGGAGAAGAAAAGTGATATGCTGGTATAATCTCAAAATGGTAGGTGAATGAGAAAAATGAACTTCTCTAATTTACCGAACAGTCACTCAATCAAGCTTTTATTGTTAAACTATAGGTCATCACAATAGCATAAAACATAAGACATAAGAAGCATATGCAGCACAGACACAGCATATTTATACACAGATATAAAATTAAATGGTTTCCCTCTTTTATTAAAGCTTTTGATGCTTGGCCTGCATTTTCTTTGCTGCCAAAGCAAATTTTGCTACTTGATTGGTAGTAGTTACATCCTTACTCACAAGTAGCATACAAAGCTGAGTCAAGGGGTGTCTGTCACACAGAAGTTTAAGAATGCTAGCAAGATATTGTCTTCTGGGGTGCTCATATGAAGAGCACCTGAGTAAATAATAGAAAACATTCTCAAACTCTCCTGATCCACGAATGTAAAGTTTTTGGTGGAATGGCATGTCATGCTTCCCCTCCAAAATAGATGATGGAATACACTACAAACACAAAGCTGTGAGTGCATTCCTCCATGGGACTGAGGTTAGATTGAGAAAATAATTTTCTGAGCCAAATGATGTTTTACATAATGGGAACTAATCAGAACAGTATATTTGTCAGATGGCAAACAAACCCAGCCACTTAGAAAAAAGACAGATCTTTTCTTGAACCAATTGCTTATCTCTGTTCGAAGCAAAAGTAGGCTAGGACTCTGTGTCAATTGCATAATTCTGTAGTATGTGTTTAACTGAATTTATCAATGACTCTCATGAAGGACTCTAGAGTTGTTCTTTATAGCACTTGTTTGAAAGGTGAGAGTCACTTATTTCAGCCAGTACATGGCCAGTACAATGTGAGCATGACTTTCAACTGAGATTAATCCTACTTCAGCCCTAAAATGTGCAGTGGGTATGCCATGGAGAACAGTTAAAATAGATTGCATAAAAGCGTTTTGAACCACTTCTAGGGGTGAGGGTCTTTGTATACCCCCATATCTCTACCCCACATGGTATTTGAAGTACTATTTTCTTAGAAAACATCTCAACTGCAGGGGCAACTTGATTTCCCCAGTGAATTGTTATAAACCTCAAAACAGATTGAATGGAATGAAATGCTTTCAGATTGATTGCCTTTGGATGATATTTCCATGACAGTTGAGCATTAAGGCAAAGGCAAAAATATCTAAAACTGCATAACTGCTCAATGGGTTTATTGCAGGCATGTCCAAACTTCAGCCCTCCTGATGTTTTGGACCACAACTCCCAGAATTCCAAGCCTGTATTTCCAATGGCAAAGAACTGTGGGAGTTGTGGTCCAAAACATCTGGAGGGCTGGAGTTTGGACATGCCTGGTTTATTGTCAAGCTTTCATATGTGAGTTTTTCTCTTCCTTGGAAAACTATTTTGGTTTTGTGTAATTAAAGAGCAGAAGTTCTCTTACACAGAATTTGCTCAGTTTAGCCAATGGTCTTTGCATGCCAGTTAGTGTAGTGGACACCATTTCAATATCATATGCATATAAAAGGACTGAAATCTTGACATCCTAATTGAAGGGGGAAAGAATGGAAGGTCTCCCAAAACTTGCACAATATTATTAACATGACATTGGAAAGAAAGGGGGTCAACAGACATCCCTGCTGAACTCCTCTAGTTGTTGGTATTGTCTCTGACAACAACCCATTTGCCCCAAGCCTTACACTAAGATTGCTATTTGACTGAAGCAACTAAATTAAAACTATCAGCCTCCTGTCTATATTTGTGGCAGAAAGTTTTTGACACAGGTGGTCTCTAGCTATATGATCAAAGGGTGAGCTGAAATCTACAGAGGTGTCATAGATCTCCTTCTTGACAAGTTGGGGATTTTTTAAATCAAGTGATGGAGTACGAATTATCACCCAGAATTGCCCGTACCTTGATGGGAGCTCCCTGGGGACAGTTGTGCAGGCAATGGTCATATTAAGGATAGATTATTGTAATACTCTTTATATGGGGCTTCCCTTGTACCTTGTTTGGTGATTGCAGTGGGTGCAGAACACAGCGGCCAGATTGGTGATTGGTGCAGGTAGATTTGACTGCATCACCCAAATTCTAGCTTGCCTGCATTGGTTACTCCTTGCCTCCCAAATAAGGTTCAAGGTGTTGGCTTTGGTTTACAAAACCCTCCATGGCTTGGGACCTGGATATCTGACAGAGCATATCTTCCAAAGGTCATTGCTGGCCAGACCCATCAGAGCCTCATTGACCTTCCCACCTTGGGCAGCCACCCCCCAGGGAGGCCCTTAAGTTTATGAGCCATAATCAGGCCTTCTCTGTGGTAGGCCTGTCCATATGGAACAAAGTTCTCTGTGATATGTGCCTGGCTCCATCCCTTGCAGCCTTCAAGAAATCACCAAAAACTTGATTGTTCCAGGAAGCTTATGGTAATTGTGAATGTTGGTTTGTCCCCTTTTGTGATTTGTTGTTTTGTTAGCATTTGTTATGCATCTTGCTGGACTTTTCATTTTTTTTCTCCCCTCCCTTTCTTGTGTATTATTTGAATTGAACTGCAACGGTTTTAATGGTTTGTGTTGCCCTGTTTGTAAACCACCCAGGGTTCCTTTGGGAAAATTGGTGCGGTATATAAACTTAAAAAATAATAAAATAAATAAATAAACATTGATCTACAATTGATTTTCCCTTTTGGAACCCTTCCTGTTTTCCTGCTGTTACTAAATTCTCTCCTCTCCAACACTCTAATTTAACTAGTAAGTATTTAGAATGCTTCTCTCATTTGCTGCAGAGATGTCAGGGTAGCATCTGAAAGGATTCTTTTACACAAAGGCAACTGATGCCAAATACTTGGACACAGAAATTAATCTGAACTTTTTCAGCAGCATCACCATTGCTGCCTGAATGCATGGAAAATATAGTTTCCAGTAAATAACAAATTCCCTGAGGTGATCTGAATTGTCACAACAAATGCATAACATTTATATTCCTTGTGTAAAACCATTGACTGTCCCTTATGCTTCCAGAAAAAAGCTCACAAAGAAAATACCCATGACTTTATATGCATCTGACCTTCATTATCGAATAATAGTCAGAGCTAAAATATATTAATTCTTTGGAAACTTGGCAAAATGTGCTCTTTTGTGTGCATATTTTTGAAGGGGAAAGAGGGAGATGCTGTTGAATATTACCAACACTCATGTGCTACTGAGTTCATTTAGCAAGAGGACCAGTAACGTCACCAAAGAAACAGATACTTCAGAAAATGACTCAGCAACAAAACCCAAGTGCAGCTGTCACAAAAGCCACAAAAAGCAATGTTTAGAACAAAGAAATGAAACCAGGCAACATAAACACGACCATTAAGATCCTATAAACATGAAAGAAGTGCCAGTCAGGTCCTTTTGTCAACTGTGGCTAAATTTTCTATAGAAGATCAAAATCCCAGAGTGGGCCTTCATGAAACCTAGCTTTTTTCTCTAAAATCTAATCTCCATAATCAGTGAAATACCAATGTGTGAATCCAAGAAACAGATTCTTCAGCTAAAATGAATGGAAGTGCCACACTTTGTTATAGTAAGAAAACAGGGTATAAAACGGATTTGCAGCAAATCAATGATATGGGATATCAATCATGTAATGGGATTGTGCAAGAGACCATGACAGGACAAATTCAGCTTAAAAGAAAGATATTTTGCCAGTGTGGACACAGCCAAACATTCAGTTTGGTGGAAGAGGCATGTGTGAACAGGAGAAAACAGGGTGTGAAAAAGGGAATTTTGCCCTAAACCATATTCCATGGGTATACATTCAACACACTCTTGAATACCTCCATTTTAGCCAATTTTTAGGACTGGTTGATACAATTCACCCAAGAGTAATGAAGAACTAAAGTAACTGTTCTCATGTCAACTTGCTGCCACATCACAGGAATAACTCAGTGTGTATGAAATGGAACAGTACAAATATTCATATAGACTACTCACTCCTCTTCCCCATAGCTTTTTAAATTCTGGTTAGAAACAGTTTGCTCACAAACCATCTCTTAGTCTTTAGCAGGAAAGTTAACCAATTAGGGAAAATGTATATCCAGGTTTAAGTATCTCAAGAAAATGGCTGGTGAAGTTGTGCATGACAGTTAGTGGAAGTATGCATAACATAGGGTGACAAAAAAAAAATGAAAATCTATCATTTTGTCAGGACAGAACATGTATCCTTCTAGCCTAATATAGTCAATACCAATTTGCAAAAGCTTTCCTGAATTTCAGCAGAAGTCTTTTACATCACGTAGATGGCCACGCTGAAGTGCTTGGTCATCAAGCAACATTTGTTAGTCCTTCCAATGAGTGTAGGAAACAAAGAAGGAGAAGTATGTGAAGAGCATTACTGGATAATTTCTTTTGTGTAGAAAAGTACCTCTCAGGTTATATAACTAGAGATGGGCACGACCAGAAAAAATGACGTTTCGAGTTTTCGTTTGTCGGGACGGGTCCGTTTCGGGTCGTTGCCATTTGTCGCAATAATTTTCAAAAATTTGTTGTTCTGTTTGTTGTTTGGTCATTTGTCATTTGGGGTTGGGGTTGGGGTTGGGGTGAGTGGGCTCTGGGAGGCACCTCTCTGGGTGCCTCTGCCGTCTGACCCACTAAGAAGGGAAGGGAAGCGTTTCGCGGAGCCGCCGCGTATTTATTTTTTACATATGTTAGGGTGGGGGGTTAGTGTGACAGAGGAACCTCGTCAGCGCTTCTCTGACACACTGTTAGGGTTGGGGGGGTTAGTGTGACAGAGGAACCTCGTCGGCGCTTCTCTGACTCACTAAGAAGGGAAGCATACTGGCATACAGGTTACGCTTAGGGAGGGAGTGGGTCTGGAGTTGGAGGCACCTCTCTGGGTGCCTCACTCTGACCCACTAAGAAGGGAAGTGTACTTGCGTACGAATCTGGGTTAGGGTTGGGGTTAGGGTAAGGGCTATGCTTAGGGTAACGGTTAAGGTTACGGTGGGTTATTGGGCTGCACCTCTGGGTTCCTCTGACCCACTAAGAAGGACAGCGTACTGGAGTATGGGTTAGGGTTTGGGTTAGGGTTTGGGTTTGGGTTTGGGTTAGTGGGCTTTTAATGCCCTGTCTGGTGCACCCAGAAGTCTCAGTCAATACCTGGTCATGTGATCGGTGGAATGGCTCCAAAAATTTGCATGGTCCCATCCCATGGCCAGCCCATCATTGTGCATGCAGAGGTGTAAAAAAATAAAAATAAAATAAAATAAAATAAATGGAGACGTTTTATTGCAAGAAAGACCCACTGCTGCTACTATAAAAATTCCGGCAGTTAAAATACCTAATTTTCAAATATTTCTGTGGTGCTTTGGTGGGTTTTTGGACCACGATTTCAAAAAAAAATATTGCGGTCACCATTTTGGATCCCCCCCATCGCATGGCAAATGGAGACGGCGAGGATGCCCCCCCCAGCCTGGTACCAGCAGCCCAGGACAGGAGGGGGGGAAGGCCGGGGACCCCCCCCACCAGAAACCACCCCTCTCTGGTAGGTGCCCTCACTGAGGCAGGCATATTTTCGCCTGCTTTTATGGCCGGGAATCGGGTTTTTTTTTAATTTTTAAAACTTTTTTTCTGTGCTCCTTGGCATTGCGCGATCGCCGCGATGCCATGAACAACAACGACAAATCAGACCCAATTTATCTTTATCGGGTCGGGTTCGAGCTGGAGGAGAGTAATTGTCATTCTCGTTCCCCGTTACGTAACGAGAACGACGAACGAGAACGGAAACGAGGATTTTGCCAAGTCGTGCCCATGTCTATATATAACTTTAGGAATTAAAACCCCTTGATTTTCATGACACTTAGTGCCAAGCTTCAAATTTAAATAAACCTACAGTCTGTTGGAAGTGACACCATTCTCCATCTTGGGAAGCTACTGTAGGACTACTTTTTCTACATGTTCTAGCTAGATTAGGCCAAGATATTATGAACCAGATATCAAGATAGGTAAATCAATATCAAGTCTCTTGTACGGAAGCAACTAAATGCCCAAAACATCAAAAGGAGAAGATGGTTGTTGGTTTTCTTCAGTAGAATGACTAGGCCTCAATCATTAGGTATCTAACTCCCATACTGAAATATCTGAGAAATATCTTGCCAATATAAGTTCCCCTAGTTGCATTTCCCATTACCTTCTACTAGTAGGCAAATGTGATTTTAATCAAATAATACACTGACCTATAAGCAATCTTGTTATGTTAATGCTAAACATGGTTCAATTGTTTTAAGGAGGAACACCTGACTTTCCAGGGTTCAGGGTTACAGTTTATATCAGATAGCATGTAGGCTGTAGAAGATACATTCCAAAACACCTGGAAAGCCAATGGTCTAATAATGAGTCTGTTGAATGGGTTTTATACTAAGAATGGTCGCCTTACGAAATAAGACATGCTGTTTCATTGTTTTGTAAGCTTATGAAACCTTATAAAATGAAACAAAACAGCAAGCAGTGTATCATCAAGAAATGAAATGAAACACCATTTTTTGTTTGGGAAGTAAAATGATTCATCCTAGCCTCTAGATCCAGACATCTTGAGAACAGGACGTTTATTTTTAAGCTGATTGATTTGTTTTTTTCTTTTTGTGCCTCAGCTGTTGAAATAGCTTATCTCCAATCTTGATCTGCATGGCGCAGCTAGCCAGGAGCTGAGCTCTTCCCTTCACTGGCTGTGTCTGCAAGTTGATTTAAACTGATTGATTTGTTTTCCTTTCCTAATTAAGCAGGACTGAGGAGGATTTTTTAAATATTTTCCTTCCTCCCACTGATCAACTGTTGAGCTTATCTTTCCAATCTCTCCATGCAGGAGCTAGCCCTTATGTTTTCTGCTTGTTTACAGAGGGTTCTTTGTTTGAACGGTTTAAGGAGGGTATTTGATTTAGCACAAAATGCTCCCTGTTAAATAAAAAAGGAAAGCTCCCCATTATTTATAGCCTTATGAATTGTTTCATTTCATGACAAAAATTCTTTTAAAAAATCTTTTATTAACAAAATGAAACAAAATGAAGACTGACAAAACAAAACACTATATTTCCATTTCATTTTATACTGATCTCTTTAATCACCTTTTAAAATATTGCAAAAGAAGTTTATTCCAGCTTTATGGCAAGGTGTATTTGCCTTGAACAAAACTTATTAGAAATATGATGAACAGGTATGTTTAAAGAAATGATTTCAGCAACTGGATAGGAAGTTTGTTGTAAGTGCTGATCTCCTGATACTCCTGATGGAAGGGCAGTTGCAGTGCACAGATTGTAATATGACCACTTTTTCTTGGTCTTTTTCTTAACACATAGCTTGGTGGTAGTCTTGAGGATTAAGCCCCATAGTGGCCAGATTCCCCCAAGGCTTCTTTGCAAGATGTATTCCCAGATCTCATAAGATTCATGTGTGTCATTGAATCTTATCTGGACTTATATAGGCCTTTTGGACAGACTGTATAGAGAGGGCAAGAACCTACACAGGTACTTCATTTTCCCCTCTCCTATCTCCCTAGCTGGATTCCTCACTCACCAGTTGTTGTGTGTTCCTCCCCTCCTCCTATTTGTCTGTTCATCTGGTCTCCAGGCTTCTCTCTCATCCCTCCTTGTCTGAGTGGGCAGCGGCCAGAGGTGGTGGAAGAGAGTAGGAACTCCTTCCAGGACTGAATAACAAGGAGGAGCTGGGGGGGGGGCAGCTAGTGAATGGGGGAGCCACATGGGACGGTGGGGAAAAGGGAAACTGCAGCATCTGTGCTGCGTGCTGATGACTTTTGACAAAGCACACAGTGATTTGTGCCCATCTCTAGTGTTCTCCCCCTCTCCTTTCCACAACATCTGTTTGAGTGAATATTGCATCAGGTATAGCTGTTGTGTGCTTATTGTGTCTAAGCCAGAATTCTCTGGCCTGTTATTCTTACCACTATGTCTCAGACTTTATGTTACATTCTGATGGAACGGCAGATGGATAAGTGGCATACAAACTTTAACCCATTTTGGGTGTATACTATTCCCCCCACACCCAAAGCCATACGGTTGAGCAATATAGGCTAGGACTTCATCCTGTATGATGAAAGCTATGGGGCAGTGTATCTGTATTAGTCATCTTAGAGGGGGAAGAAGAACAGAGATTAACAAATCAGACCTGTGACCATTCATTGTGAAAATCTGAAGAGGTGCTTCTACAGAATTTCTGTGACTGGCACTGCTTTGGAAGTGCTGTAAGCACATCCAGCTGCTTAGAAGTACTTATTTAGATCTTCAGATATGACATCCAGGAAGGCTATTGAGGGCAAAGACATACACGTGTCCCTAGGTCCCCACCACATTTGAAGATGTACCCACTTTTAGCTTACAATATGTGTCCATGCCACCACATTCATTTGGTCTGCCCCTTAATGTCATACGGTATGTTATTTGGATCCATTATTTTTTGGCTTTCATTTTTAAACTTTGTTAAATTTAAATTTTAGCTTTTTATTATTTTGTCAGCTGCCTTAGATATAATATAAATACAACCTTTAAGGTGAGCTGCTATGCCTTATCAATTTTTAAAATTTAATTTAACCTAATTTAATTTTTGTTGTTGCACAGATTACTTCCACCCAAATGGAGGGATGCAGGTAAAAACGGGAAACAATTATCAGATAGCATAAGAGAAATTAACTTTTGTTAAGTTTTGGCCTGCCTTTCTTGCCATACTAGCATTCTGGAGCATTTCTGTACAATGTTTTCCAAGATGTTCTAAAAGATTTTAACCAGCATCCTTCCTATAAGACTTTATACCAGTGATACTGAAGGGAAGGAATATGCTTTGGATTTCATATGCTAACAAATCAATCTGACTGATTGCTCATATTCCTGTGACAAAATAAATCTACTTTTTGAAGTGATCAGCAAATATGTGTTCCTATGACTCAGACATGACTGACAGATCAAGCATTTTGATGATCTGTAGTCCAAAAAGTAACTTTTCCAAATGCTGGTTCTGAATTGTTTTGTAGCTGGCTGTATGTTCTCCTTTAGGGAGGATGTTGAATGTTTCTCCATTTGGATAGGTGTCAATAGCTGGTGATGAATATCCTACCGCACCCCACCCCTGTCAGTTACTCTGGCCAAGCAGGGACTTGAAGCCTGGTCTCCTGATTTTCCATATGTTGTTGTATTTATTACACCATGTTGGCATTAAGGTGATAACTTTATTAGACGAATAAAATCTCAAAAATAGGCTACCTTTAGCACTTTCAGAAATCTCTAGCAGGCTGGCTTTGTAGAACTGGGAATGTGGGGATTAAAATCTTTCCAGTCTTGATCGAAGGTAGAGGCTAGACTGTTAAAGACTTTATGATATTAGATCTTCATGTGTAGTAGGGGTTTTGACTTATAAGTGCATCTAATAACCCAGGCATGTCCAAACTTTGGCCCTCCAGATGTTTTAGACAGCAACTCCCATGCTCCTTTGCCATTGGCAATCTAAGCTTTAGAATTCTGGGAGTTGTCGTCCAAAACATCAGGAGGACCAAAGTTTGGACATGCCTGTAATAAGCCCTCTCTCATTTTTTTAACAAAATGATTTGTTGCAGTGGTCATTTTTAACAAAATAAGCAAGCCACACATTCTGATAATGACTGATGCCTGGCACGGAGGATAATTCATGGAATGTCAATTCTACATGAATCCCAGGTGGGAGGTCAGTCCCCAAAGTGGACTAAAAGCACTAATCAGTCTAATATTCTGACATAATTGATTATTGCCTAGGTAGATCTTTCAACACAACTACAGCAACTTTTATTTATTTTCTTTCAGTATATATTCGTTTTTAGAGTAAGACACAGAAAATGGAAGGTATTGGGCATTTCAGAGTGTAATTAAACACTGTACCCCCCCTCTCTCTCTCACACACACACATTAAATTTTACATGAAAATAAAATCAATAAGAACATAAGAACATAAGAACATAAGAACATATTACACAAATAAAACATCCATCACCATCTGCCACAGTTGGAAATGCACAGAACAGACTACCAATGCCACCTGGGATTGCAGAGGGAGTGTTTGGCCCAAAAAGAATCCTAAACTGCACACCTCATCCATCATGGAGAGTCACCTACACGAAAGAGAGAGTTTCCTAATCCTCTGACACCATTAGCCCCACCCAGAGGATTTCCATCTTGTCCGGCTTCCACTTCAGGTCTGTTTGGTATCATCCATTCCAGCACAGCATCCAGGCAGCACTCAAGGAACAGAACAGCATCTTCTGCAGATGGAAAAAAGAGATATAGAGCTGGGTATCACCAGCATACTAATGATATGAAGCTCCATCCCTCCTGATAACACCACCCAGTGGTCTGATATAGATATGAGGGGAGATGATCGACTCCTGTGGAGCCCCACAATTTAGAGTCCAAGGGGTGGAAGTCAACTTGTCCAGCTGTACTATCTAGGGATAGTCTTCTAGGAAGGTTGGAACCATGCCAAAGCAGGGTCCCCAATTCCTAACTCAGAGAGTGTCACCAAGAGGATACCATGGTCAACAGTATCAAAGGTCACTGAGAAGTCAAGGAGGATCAACAGGGATGATTTGCAGTGGCCCACTTAATTGTAACCAGCCTGGCTGCTTTTATGAGCCTGGTCAAGCAAGAGTCAAGAGAGAAGGTAATGCCCTGGCAGAAGTCAAGGGCCCTGTCCACTTCGATAGAAGCCACAGGTGGAAATTGGGTAAAATTTGCCAGGCAAGGCAATATGTTAGAAATCTCAGTTTGATCTATTGTCTGTCATTTGTGCTCTAAATACATGTCCTGGTGAATGTCCTCCAGCTTTGATTTTTTTTTTAAAAAAATGCAGCAAACTGATCACAGGAAATAGTAGAGGCCCGTCACTGTGACCACATCCAGATAGATTGTGCACTATCTGAAATAATTTGGCCTGGTGATTTTGGGTTTCACTTATTTGGTTAGCAAAATGTGATCTTCTTGCAGTCTTGATCTTTACTAGATAAATAGTAGATGTGATCCCAATGGTTGCTAAGTTAGTTTCCAGTGAAGCCCACCTCCAAATGTTCTCTAATCTCCTCTTGGTCTGTTGCAAGGCTCTCAGATCTTGATTAAACCAAATGGTTGGACAGACCCAGCAGTAGAGGGGGCATTCAGATGTGAGTATGGGTGCTTTTACACGACCCTTAAAATCTGAGACAAAGGGCTCCCAGTTGCGGAGCTTAAAATTGTTTTCCCACCAGCTCCAGGCTTTAAGAAAAAATTAAGTATGACCACACCCACCTAAGCGTGTCCCAGCACATTTTCCAAGTACCTGGTCTCCGAAGGTGAAAAATTTCTGATGCGGATGTAAAGCAGTGAGTTCCGGGCTGTCCTCGCCTTCTGTTTGTTTTTGTTTCTTGCCCCCCGCCCCTTTAACAGACTTTAAGAGACTGGAATGCTTCCTGGAGCAGCTCCCGAGGCAAAGCGGAGGTGAGCCTGCATTTTTTCTCCCTTTTTTTCTGCCTTCCCTCATGCAGACAGGAGCAAGGGTGTGCGGAGGGGTGGGAACTCAGGAAGAGCGACAAACCCCCAAGATCTCTGGTCCGAATTTAAGTTGCCAGCGGATCTTAGGGGGTCATGTAAAAGTGCCCAAAGTTGATTGCCCTGGTGGTGGAAGCGGCACACCAGCTTTCCGCTAAGATGTTGACAGGAGAACCAGTGAGATAAATAGGAATACCCTGCATGTTATCTTGGAAGCCATTCAGATTCAGTAGTTTGGGGGGGGTGACCATCTTAATGGGTCTTGGCTCACTGTGGGGAGGGGGTCCCACTGTGCAGCTGCATTTTATCAGTTGGTGTTCTGACCATGACAAGGGGGCTGACATAAGGTCAGTCACGATTGGGCCACTCTTTATATGCACCTTAGAGAAAACCACAAATAATGTATGACCTGAGATCTGCCTGGTGCCAACCTTGATGACATTTCAGCACAAAGTAAAACCCTTCCTGTTCCAGAAGTTCTTTAACTGATAGATTGTGGGTCCTGGTGGCAACTTTAGTGTATTGCATTTTAACGTATTCTAATTTTATTGTATTTTATTTTCATGTTTTAATTGCTTTTAATTGTTCATTTTAATTTTGAATTGTCAGCCACCCAGAGACCTTTGGGTAGATGACAGTATATAAGTTGTATAAACAAACAAACAAACAAACAAATACTTTATTTATGTCCCATATTTTTCTTAATGCTATTTCCCAATGTGTTTACTTATTTACAGTCTTCTTCAGTATGATGGGTGGTAGTGAATTTCCACTTAAATTACCATAATCATGTCCAATTGTGATATTTGCATATATTAGTTTGAATCAGCATATGTAAATTTAAAGCAAAAATATCCTTTTTGTGAAGAATCTTCTCCTTTTTGGTGTCCCTTGTCCCCCTAATCCTCCTTTGTAGTGATGCTTGTGGTGATGCTTGCCCTCCAACAAATGCCTACAAACTGTGTTATTTCATGGCTGCTGTTTTCTCAAATTCCACTTGCTTTTCTGAGAACCTTCATTTTCAAAGCACAAGAATGCAACAGATGTATTCCACAGTTCCCTAAATACATTTTTAACTAGTGAAGACTGTTCTTTCCTGTCAGTTGTTACTACAGTGGTGTGTATGTGTGTCTTCATTTTAAGGTTACATAAAGAAATATCCTTCTGAGTTACTGGCTCCTGATTTTTGGCAATCCACATCAGTTAAAGGCATGGAATCAAGGACACAAACTGATTTGTTTTTGAAGTTATTTTAAACTTATTTGTTTATTTATTTTACTTGGTGCAATAACCTCTTCTCAGTTAACAACTGAGTGGTGCCTTTTTGCTATACCCCAGGATAATCTTGATGCAAAAGACATGTAATCTCGCTCCTTATTTTCATAGACAAGCACTATGATTGTGAGAGTAATCAATGCAAGAGAATATGCAAATTACAGGCCTGATTTTCATGCCTTAGATCTCCTTGCAGCCACTATAACTTGACTGAAGCCACAATGACGCTGCAAAGCAAGAATCACAATTAGCTCATCAGACATGTGGTGCAACAGCCTCTATGAGTCTAAGGGCGTTCTCTTCCATTATGTGTGTATGCTTTGCAAGGGGGAGGGGACCAATTCTGGGTTAAGATAAATCATTCCAGAGGACTGGTCCGAAATGAGCACTTAACACAACATTTTTTAAAAATTGTCTTGAGCATGTCTTAACATATTTTGGAATAAGGCAGCCCTGTAAAATGTTTATTTATTTATTTAAAATTTTCTCCATTTCAGTTAGGGAGATAAAACTTGCTCTCTCTCAATTTCTTTGCACTTTCCTCCTGCTCTTGTTTGAAATCAACATGCAAGACTGCGGCAGGGCATTTTCACATTAAAACAAACATATAATTTTAAAGTGCTCTTTTCCTCACATGCACATTTATGTAGGCATTTAATTTCATGAACGAATCTATGGATTAAACTAGATTTTTGTATTTTCCCTTACCCTCATTCCAACTTGTTTTAGCAATTGATACATAAAGTGGGCCAACATTTTCAGGCTGGTAAGATAGCTGTCATTATTCTACCTCTCAGACCATGTTTTGTTTTGCAACGGAATTACCAAATTCCATTGGGCCTTGGTCTTGTTTTGTTCTGTTTACCTGTGCTTTGCTGAGGCTATAATTGGAACACTCACAGCAGTTGCAGCAATGATCCTTAATGTATTCAGCAGGTATTTTAAATATCAAAGCCAGATAATCTATTTATCCAATTGCAACCCCACCTTCGCCGCCAAATGTCACTTCTTTTTGCTTTATAACAAAATGCTAAGCAAAAGACAGGCTGACATGTCTTCTTGCTCCGAAATGGGAATTCTAAAAACTGGATTTTCTTTCTTGAATCTGGATCTTCTTTCTTGAATCAGCATATGTAAATTTAAATCAAAAATGTCCTTTTTGTGAAGAATCTCCTCCTTTTTGGTGTCCCTTGTCCCCCTGATCCTCCTTTGTAGTGATGCTTGTGGTGATGCTTGCCCTCCACCAAATGCCTACACATTGTGTTATTTCATGGTTGCTGGCTTCTCGCACTGCACTTGCTTTTTTAAGAACCTTCATTTTCAAAGCACAAGAATGCAACAGATGTATTCCACAGTTCCCTAAATACAATTTTTTTTTTACTAGTGAAGACTGTCCTTTACTGTTAGTTGTTACTACAGTGGTGGTGGTGGTGATGGTGGTGGTGGTGTGTAGCTAGGGTTTTCAGCACCCTAGCTAGGGCATAGCTAGGGTTTTCAGCACCTGGGGACAAAGTGCCCCCCAAGGGGCAGGGAGGGGCTAAGGTGCCACATAGAAGGTGGCAGCAGTGGCCGAAGAGCCAACCACACTGCCTCTGGCAGCTCACCCACAACACACCTTGCTGTGGCTCATGAGTGGGGAGCTATTTGGCACCCAATTTGGTGCCCCAGATGCTGCACCCGGGGACAGATGCCCCCCCCCCGTGCTCCCCACACCTACACCACTGGCTGCAGATCTCTGGATGATTTATGGTAGATTACCAAGTGGTTTTGAATCCCAGTTGTCTCAACCCATTCCTCAAAACAGCTCCAGTTTTTAAATGTGAGGCATTATGCTTCTGTACCCTTGATTCAAAACACCAGGAAATGGCCCAATACTGCTACACACTATTGAGTCTGTGTTAATAACAAGAAAAAGGATGCCAAACTTTACATTGCAAAGGGCAGCCTGAATGTTGGCAACTCCATTGGTAGCAGTCAAGATGGTCTACAGGATGCTTTTTCTTTGTCACTTAACCACTTCTCACTCAAACACAAGGCAATTGTCAGAGCTGTTTTTCAAAAGTATCTTTTAAACCAGTGGCTCTCAACCTGTGGGTCCCCAGATGTTCCTGTACTGCAACTTGCAGAAATCCTGGCCAGCTCAGCTACTGATAAAGACTTCTGAGAGTTGTAGTCCAGGAACATCTGGGGACCCACAGGTTGAGAACCAGTGCTTTAAACGGTCTTGACTGCTGCTAGTGGTATTGTCAACATTCAGATTCCCCTTTGCTATTTAAAGTTTGGGTGCCAGAGGAACTGCATGCAAGGGTACTAAAGAAGCTTGCACATCCAATCTCAGTGTCTATCTATAACCTTCAGAAATTATTGGAAACAGGTGAAGTCCCTAAGAATTGGAGGTGGGCGAATGTTTGCATTTTCAAGAGAGGGGTAAAAGAATGATCTAGGCAACTACTAACTTTAACTCTGGGACATTCTCTAGAACATACGATTAAACTTTCTATATTTGACCATGTGAAGAGGAATGTGGTACGTTATAAAAGAAAACATGAATTTCTCAGGAACAAGACAATGCCCGTGCCATTTTATATTGTTTTTACTGATGTTTGTTTTAACCTTTGTGTGAACCGCCCAGAGTTACCTTTGGGAAATGGGAGTGGGATATAAATGCATAAATCAATCAATCAATCAATAAATAAATAAATAAATAAATAAATAAATAAATAAATAAATGTCAAATTTAATTTTATTTCCCTTTTTTTCAGAAGTGTACAAGTTTAATAGATTAGGGAGATATTGTGGAGGTAATGTATCTTTGGCCTTCTCACTGTATAAGTAATTCATACCTGTTCTTGCACTGTTTGCATGGTTTCCTAAACAACATGTTGCATAATCTGATATTTGAGTCATGGCAACTGGACTTCTTTTCTTGAGAGATTGAAATGTTTTGCTATTCATCCAAGCAGGGTGGATGAGTAGTGAATAGAGATGGGCACGACTAGGGAAAATGACGTTTTCGAGTTGTCGTGTGTCGGAGGCAGCCCGTTTCGGCTCGTTTCCGTTTTTCACGAAAATTCGCAAAAATTAGTCGGTTCATTTTTTTGTTTTTTCGTTGTCGTTAGTACTGGTTTGGGGGGGTAGCGGGCTCCTGGAGGCAGCTGCAGGAGTCAGCCAGAGCCACAAGTGACGGACTGGCAGACTCTTTGCACCCGCTGCATCTCACATACTTGCATGTAGTGCAATGCAAGTAGATCTGGCTTAGGGTTAAGATGGGTTAGCGCAAGGGCTAGGGTTAGGCTAGTTACGGGTGAGGTTAGGGTTAGTATTGGGGTGCACCTCTGGGTGCCTCTCTGACCCACTTAGAAGGACAGTGTACTGGCGTATGGGTTAGGCTTAGGCTTAGGGTTCGGGTTTGGGCTACGATTAGTGGGCTGTTTATGCCTGATTGGCACATCCCAGAACTCTCTGTGGTCAACCTGGCCAAGTGGCCAACCATGCGATTGGTGGAAAATTTGCATGGTCCACTCCCATGGGCGAGCCCATCATTGCTAATGTGCAGGTGTAAAAAAATAAAATAAAATAAAATAAAATAAAATAAAATCAACGGAGACTTTTTTTGGCAAGAAAAACCCACTGCTGCTACTGTAAAATTTCAAGCATTTAAAATAGCTAATTTTCGCATGTTTCTGTGGTGCTTTGGTTGGGTTTTGGGCAATGATTTCAAAAAAAAAATATTGCAGTCGCCATTTTGGATCCCCCCGCACTGCATGGCAAATGGATGCACCCTCCCAGCCTGGTACAGTCAGCAAAACCTGGCCATGCGATTGGTGGAATGGCTCCAAAACTTTGCATGGTCCACTCCCATGGGCGAGCCCATCATTGCGAATGCGCAGGTGTAATAAAATAAAATAAAATAAAATAAAATAAAATCAACGGAGACTTTTTTTGCAAGAAAAACCCACTGCTGCTACTGTAAAAATTCAAGCATTTAAAATAGCTAATTTTCACATGTTTCTGTGGTGCTTTGGTGGGGTTTTGGGCAACGATTTCAAAAAATATATTGCGGTCGCCATTTTGGATCCCCCCGCACTGCATGGCAAATGGATGCGCCCTCCCAGCCTGGTACCAGCAGCACAGCAGTAGCAATAGCCAAGGAGAGGGGGGGCGGGGAAACCCCCCCCCAATAAAACACCCTTCTGGCCTGGTAGGTGCCCTCAGACAGTTTTCGCCTGCTTTTTTGGCCGGGAATTGGGTTTTTTTTTAACTTTTAAAAACTTTTTTTCTGTGCCGCTTGGCATCGCGGGATCGCCGCGATGCCAGGAACGACCACGAGAAATCAGACCAAATTATTCGTTTGTCGGTTCGAGTTCGAGTTCTGGCGGAGTAATTCCCGTTACCGTTTCCGTTGAGTAACGGAAACGAGTAACGGAAACGGAAACGGGAATACCGCTAAGTTTTGCCCATCTCTAGTAGTGAAATGTTTTGATCTTTCAATAAAAGAAGTCCAGTTTCTGTGACTCAAATTCCAGATTACTTCACCTGGATGACTGAAAATCTTCACAGACATATTGCATAATGGGAAGCCTGATTGAACTGGAAAGGGATGCTTCTGTGCTGCCCCTTTCACTCCATGTTAAGAGAATAGGATTCTGGACTAGTGATGGGCTCAAAACGGAAATATAGTGTTTGTTTCATTTCATTGCAATATTTATTTCATTTCATTACAAGAATAAATTAATAATGGATTTTTAAAAAGAATTTTGTTATGAAATGAAACACTTCATAAGGCTATAAATAATGGAGAGCTTTCCTTTTTTATTTAACAGGGAGCCCACTGCCCTAAATCAAGGACCCTCAAGCCTTCCAATCAATTTGCTTACAAGCAAAAAAACCACTCTGTAAACAAGCTAGAAACCTTATAGCTAGCTGCTCCATGGAGGAAATGGGGAGATAATCTCAATAGCTGATCAGTGTGCTGAGGGAAGGAAAGAAAATATTAAAAAAAACCTCCACAGTCCTACTTAAAAGGGAAAGGAAAACAATCAGTTTAAATCAACTTGTAGACACAGCCAGCAAAGGAACATCTCAGCTCATGGGCTGGCTAGCTTCAGGCAGCTCAAGATTGGAGATAAACTATCTCAACAGCTGAGGAGCGGGAAGAAAAGAAAACAAATCAATCAGTTATTTTAAAAAATAAACCTCCTGTTCTCAAGACGGCTGGATCAAGAGGCTAGGATGAATCATTTCATTTCCAAAACAAAAAAATGGTGTTTCATTTCGTTTCTTGACGACACACTGTTTGCTGTTTCGTTTTGTAAGGTTCCATCCCTGTTCTGGACTATATTTACAGACATACCTATTCATAAAAATATATTCTTAGTAACAATTTATAGACAATATATTTTGTTTATATAGTAGGTTTTAAGCACATAAACAGGAGCTAGGAGAAACACTGAATTTCAAGTTTACTACTTGTATGCCAAATGACCCAAAGAGTCAAATCTATAGCAAGCAGGTTTTTTAATAGTAGAGATGGGCACGACTAGGGAAAATGACGTTTTCGAGTTGTCGTGTGTCGGAGGCGGCCCGTGTCGGCTCGTTTCCGTTTTTCGCGAAACTTCGCAAAAAATAGTCATTTCGTTTTTCATTTTTTCGTCTGTCGATAAACTGGTTTGGGGGGGTAGCGGGCTCCTGGAGGCACCTCTCTGGGGTGGGTGCCTCCGCTGGCCCGCTATATAGGGAAGCGGGCTCCTGGAGGCACCTCTTTTTGGGGGGAGAGTGCCTCCTCTCCTCACCCACTAGGAAGGGAAAGCAGGCTCCTGGAGACCCCTCATGGCATGGGGGTCTCCTCTCCTCACCTGCTGCTGCAAAAGGGCATGCATAGCCATATGGTTATGCATACCAGTTGCAGATTATGAGACAAGTGGACTGGCAGAACCCAGAGCCATAGGGTGATGCCTAAGGCTCTTGCACCCACTGTGTCTCACAAAGAAGGGAATCGTACTTGCGTAGTGCAATGCAAGTAGATCTGGCTTAGGGGACAGCAGCTTAGCGCAAGGGCTAGGGTTAGGCTAGTTACTGGTGAGGTTAGGGTGGGGTAGTGGGGTGCACCTCTGGGTGCCTCTCTGACCCACTAAGAAGACAGTGTACTGTGGCGTATGGGTAAGGAATCAAGGATTAGGGTTAGGGTTAGGGGGCTAGGGCAGGGTTTAGTGGGCTTTTTGGCACATCCCAGAAGATTCAGTGGCCAAGTGGCCATGCGATTTGTGGGATGGCTCCAAAAATTTGCATGGTCCACTCCCACATGGCCACTTGGCCAGCCCATCATTGCGCAGGTGTAAATAAAATAAAATAAAATAAAATCAATGGAGAGAGGACAGAGGAGGAGACATTTTGTTGCAAGAAAAACCCACTGCTACTGTAAAAATTCTGGCAGTTAGCAATAGCAATTAGCAAATTGTGCATGTTTCTGTGGTGCTTGTGTGTTTTTGGACCACGATTTCAAAAAAAAAAAAAATTGCGGTCGCCGTCCCATTTTGGATCCCCTGCCCGCACCGCATGGCATGGTGATTCGAGTCTGGGTGCCCAAGACAGGAGAGGGGGGGAGGCCGGGACCCCCCCCCCCAGAAACCACCCCTCTGGTAGGTGCACTCTGCAGGCATATTTTCGCCTGCTTTTTGGCCCGGGAATGGGGGGGGAGTTTTAAAACTTTTTTTCTGTGCCGCTTCCTCTTGAATTGAGGGCGGCGGCCGGTGGTGACTTTGGCGGGACAACGAGGATGCCCGCCCCCAGCGCAGCCCAGGGCCAGGAGGGACAGGAGGAGAGGGGGGGCTGGGACCCCCCTCCAGAAACCACCCCTCTGGTAGGCGCCCTGAGCCCTCACTCAGGCAGGCATATTTTTGCCTGCTTTTTGGTCGGGAATCATTTTTTTTTTTAAGGAAAAAAAAAACTTTTTTTCTGTGCCGCTTGGCATCGCGGGATCGCCGCGATGCCAGAAACGACAATGACAAATCAGACCCAATTATTCTTTAGTCGGTTCAAGTTTGAGTTCTGGCGGAGTAATTCCCGTTAACGTTTCCATTGCGTAACGGAAATGAGTAACGGAAACGGAAATGGGAATTCTGCTAAGTCGTGCCCATGTCTATTCAATAGACGTTATCCCATGCTTGCAGGAGAACATAGAGACCGAGTAAGAATACATTCACAGCAATTGACTAGAATCCTATTGCCATCTGTATAGCATATTCATAACTTGCTGTGGCTTTCTCAGCAAGTGCCAGGATGTGTTTCAGCTGCACAAACATATACAGGACCAAGCACGTAACTAACATGCCTCCAGGCATCTTGTCAATTAACTGTAATTAGCTTTGGCAACAGGTTACTCAAAACTTACATGAATGCCCATAGGATTCTGGCTATTGTTTTGAAAAAATCTGAGTTCCATCTTGTCAGTTCTTGTGTCTTACTGGTGGTACATATACCAGGCGTTGTAAACTACTGTTCTATATCAGCTTTTCCATGTCCAGATGCATTAGACTGCACTTTCCATCTTTAGTAGCAAGTACAGACATGATGGCAAAGACTCCTACTCATTCTTATTTTATCAGTGTTCAAAAGTGATTGCCCCCCCCCCCTTTGTTCAAAACTTAAAGGAATGTGTTGCTGTTATTTTAAAAAGCCATTGTAGTTGCCAGGGCAGTAGCGGCACATCCACCAAATCATTTCCCCCTGAATGGAAACATTTTCAATAGACAGCCTTATTGAAAAAGGAATGCATGACATGAGGAGTATCTGTAGTTCCTTTCCCCTGAGTTTTCAACAGACTGTGCAGGGATTTGAGCTGTGCCAGCTTTTATCTTTTAAGCAGGTGCTCCGTATTGCCATGGGGAACAAATAAACTCTATTCCACGATCATGCCATGCTCCATTCATTCCAGCTACCACCATTTATGATATTAGCCGTCTAGAAAACAATGTTTGCAAAAAGAGTTAATATCTTGGCAGAGAACAAAGCAGTATGACATGTGTTTTTAACATTATAAAAAGGAAGTTGTTTAGGGGAGAAAAGATGCAGACCTTGCTTTTTTTTT
>JAHTLZ010000129.1:83118460-83144390 GCA_023846285.1 Phrynocephalus versicolor | reverse complement strand
TATCTATCTATCTATCTATCTATCTATCTATCTATCTATCTATCTATCTATCTATCTATCTATCTATCTATCTATCTATCTATCTATCTATCATCTAACTAAGAGTAAGAGTCAGACACATAGCCTGAAATGAGATCAAGGTGAAAAAGAATGAGTAAGCAAAGTTCCATCAGATTCCACTGAACATAACCTGACGTATTTGCAGAATGGTGATCTTTTCATGGTACAAATTCTCCTTCTGTGAATTCTCTTTTATGTTTTCTCTGTTTTTCTAATTGTTCTATTTTGATTTTTAAGAATTGTTTCAACTGGGATCTAGCCAGAGACTATAGAACTAGCCATCTACATGATTGTCATTGTTGTACAGCCTGTGTTTGTGAGCAGCTTCCCCATAGTTTTTAGATTACCTTCATTGACACTGCTTACACCAAGGGTAGCATTTCTAAGGACTGATCCACAGTGGCATACAACTATTGTATATAATTCATTGAGAGTTTGGTTTGGCTTTTAAAAAAGAAAAAGTACTCACGCCCATTACTGTCATGTTTCTACTTAGAGTAAGACACCCTTCCTCTTTAATTGTTGGGCCTGGTTGAAGCTGAGGTTGTGCAAATACTATCCTCTGTAACATTCTTTGAAGCAGAATGCGATTTTTGAGGTGTTGATAACATGGCATCAGGGTGATGTGATGAAAAGGAAGGATCCATGGGGGAATTTAAAAATACTTTGACACTCCTAAAACTTCTCATTTAATCCATTTGCCACTGAGAATTTTGGTGCAGCCTTCATTGCATTTAACTTCAAATGGATTTAAGATACAGATTTCACAGGCTTCGAAGTCGTTGTAGATCTTATGCTGGAAATTTTATTTCTCAATTGAAGAATGCCATGCCAGACTTTGAGCACAATCACAACTTAGCATAAACTCTCTGTTGTCCTTATGGTACAATCTAAAATTTATGATGAAGTTATGGAAAAGATGAAAAAATGAGCAGCTGTGACAATTTTATATATTTGTTTACTCTTAATTTCCATGGTGGGCTTAGGAAGGCCCAAATTTATTTGTTTATCTTATTTATTTATTTAAAAAATTTAGCTGCCCCACCACCAAATGGTTTCTGGGTGGCATATCAGAATATTTTAAAACTATAAAATGTGTTTAAACTAGAGATGGGCACGACCAGAAAAAATGACGTTTCGAGTTGTCATTTGTCAGGACAGGTCCGTTTCGGGTCGTTTCCGTTTGTCATGATAATTTTCAAAAAAATTGTCGTTCCGTTTGTCGTTTGGTCGTTTGTGGGTTGGGGTTGGGGTAAGTGGGCTCTGGGAGGCACCTCTCTGCGTACCGGCGTACAGGTTAGGGAATGGGATAGTGAGTGGGCTCTGCGAGGCACCTCTCTGGGTGCCTCACTTTGACCCACTAAGAAGGAAAGTGTACTTGCGTACGGATCTGGGTTAGGGTTGGTGGGGGTAGGGTAAAGGCTAGGCTTAGGGTTACGGTTAAGGTTAGGGTGGGTTATTGGGCTGCACCTCTGGGTGCCTCTGACCCACTAAGAAGGACAGCGTACTGGTGTATGGGTTAGGGTTAGGGTTTGGGTTTGGGTTTGGGTTCGGGTTAGTGGGCTTTTAATGCCCTCTGTGGCACACCCAGAAGTCTCAGTCAAAACCTGGCCATGCGATTGGTGGAATGGCTCCAAAAATTTGCATGGTCCCATCCCATGGCCAGCCCATCATTGCACAGGGGTAAAAAAAATAAAAATAAAAATAAAATAAAATAAAATCAATGGAGACATTTTATTGCAAGAAAAGCCCACTGCTGCTACAAAAAAAAAAAAAAAAATCAGGCATTTAAAATACCTAATTTTCAAATGTTTCTGTGGTGCTTTGGTGGGTTTTTGGACCACACGATTTCAAAAAAAATATTGCGGTCGCCATTTTGGATCCCCCCCACCGCATGGCAAATGGAGACGACGATGCCCCTCCCAGCCTTGTACTAGCAGCCCAGGACAGGAGGGGGGAAGGCCGGGGACCCCCCCAGAAACCACCCCTCGGTAGGTGCCCTCACTGAGGCAGGCATATTTTCGCCTGCTTTTATGGCCGGGAATCGGTTTTTTTTATTTTTAAAACTTTTTTTCTGTGCTGCACCGCTTGGCATCGTGCGATCACCGGCGCCGCAATGCCATGAACGACAACGACAAATCAGACCCAATTCATCTTTATTGGGTCGGGTTTGAGCTGGAGCGGAGTAATTGTCGTTCTTGTTCTCCGTTATGTAACGAGAACGAAGAACGAGAACGGAAATGACCATTTCGCCGAGTCATGCCCATGTCTAGTTTAAACGCATCAAAATAATAAACAATTTTAAACAATCATTATACAAATAATAAAATCCTGCTGCTTATGAGCCCAGCTTAAAAAACCTGCTATTTAATTAAAATGATGACTGAACAGGAAGGTATTTGCCTGTCACCAAAAAGACAAAAGCGTTGGATCCAGGTGGATCTCTGTTGGGAGAGCATTCCAAATTTGGGGGTGATGGGTGAGAAGGCCTTGTTTCAAAATGCCACCCCTCACCTCTTTGAGGGATGGCTCCTTCAGCAGGGCTTTCTGGCCTGATCTTAGGGCACAGGCAGGCTTGTATGGAAGGAGGTGGTCCTTTAGATAGGTCCTAGGCCATTTAGAGCTTTATATGTAAGCTCAATTGCTTTAAATTTAGAGCTTTATATGTAAGCTTAAATGCTTTGAATTTAGAGTTTTATATGTAAGCTTAAGTGCTTTGAATTTGGCCCAGGGAGCAACTGGCAGCCAGTGTAATTTTTTCAGAACTGGCGTAATATGAGTCTGTGCAGTGGCACCACTCACCAGTCATGCGGTCTGGTTCTGTACCAGTTGCAATCTCCAGACCATCTTCAAAGGCATTTCAATGCCCTTACCTCAAGTATTAAGAAGGGCCTTTACTAGAGCCAGATTTGAACTGCTGGATTCTATGGTCAAATATGGGCGTTTTCACCACCTCCCTTATCAGGAGAGAACCTGTATTTGTGGATCCCCTTCTGTTGAAAACATTTCTCATATTCTCTTTGACTGCCAATTATATGCACCCATCAGGCTTGAATATCTATCCCCCTTTTTAGAAAGAACAGTCCATAGGGACCCAGTTCACAGATTGTCTTATCTTCTTTCGGGCTCTAATGTGTACATTGTTCGCAAAGTTGCCAAGTTTGTAATTAAAGCTGCAGCTTTAAGAACGCAATATGTCGAACAAATTGGAGTATCCTGCAAAGGAGATCTACATTTATGACCTCTGAATATTCTGAATCTGTATTGTAAGGTACCCTATTGGATGGTGTTGCATGTACTTCAATGTATTTTATATTCTGTGTTGTTACTGGTTGATATGGTCATAGGACTAATCAATAAATTTATTTGTCTTGTCTTGTCTTCAAAGGCAGTCCCATGTAAAGTGCATTACAATAGTCCAACCTAGTTGTTACCAGTGCATGCATGACTGTTGCCAGGTCTGCTCATCCAAGTAAGGCAGAGTTGATATATTCTCCACAGCTGTAACCACCATGGACCAAAGCAGCTATCCCCCAGCACCACCTTCTGGACCTGGTCAGCCAGGTGGGAATGGAACCACTGTAGAATGGTACCTCCAACTCCTATCCCAGATAATCTGTCCAGAAGGACACCATGGCCATTGTCGAAAGCCGCTGAGAGCTCCAGTAGGATCAACAGGGCTGCACTCCCCATGTCTCCCTTCTGGCAAAGATCATCATACAGGTTGACCCAGGCAGTCTCTGTCCCATAACCCAGCCTAAAACCTGATTGAAATGGATTTAGACAATCCATTTCATCCAGGAGAGCCTGGATCTGCTCAGCCACCACACACTCTAGCACCTTGCCCAAATAAGAGAGGTTTGCCCTGATTGGTAATTGACTACCAGCCCTGGCTGGGTCCAGGTTTGGCTTTTTTAAGGAATGGTCAAATCACCGCCTCTTTTAAGAAAGTGGGGACACTCCTTTTCTTAGTGAGGAGTTGATGGCCTCCTGAAACCAGGTGCACTCCCCCCTTTGGCAGATTTCTTTATCATTTATGATGGGCAAGGGTTGATTTGTGTAGTGGTGGCATCCTGTCCACGACCTCAGGTCACAACAACTGAAAGTCATCCAATAAATTATGACATAAGCCCAGAGCACTGGACACAACCATGGTCTCAACATCAGTGGTGGAATTCAATTCTCTGAGCAGTTTTACCAACTGGAGAAATACTGCTGTTTCAGCAGCAATATCACCATAGAATAGGTCCGATAATGGGCTCTAAGCTGTGTTCAGTCAGAGTCACAGTAATATTTCCTCCACTTGTGCTCAAGCCTTCTCCCCACCCCCTTCATTGCCAAAAGCTCCTCTGTATACCAAAGAGCCATATAGGCTCTGCAGGCAAGGAGAGGGCACTTAGGTGTGATTGTGTCAACCACCTGGACCATCTCCTTGTTCCACAAGGTGACCTGGGCTTTGACAGGAGCACCAACTATATTAGCTTGAAACTCTCCCAGAGCATTCAGGAATCCTTCAGGATCCTTAAGTTTCCAGGGGTGGATCATTTTAATTGATCCTCCACCCCTGCAGAGGGCAGCAGTGGCAGAGAGTCTAAATTTTACCAGGAAATTTGCTAAAAATGTTTTTCCTCTCTCTTTGAAAACAACTCCATACATTTCAACTTCATACATAGGGTCTTTAAAGGTAATTATTCTTCTTTATTGTTCTTCCTGAACTGGTTTCTCTGGTGAAAATTGTTTTGGTTCCTCCTCATTCCACCGTGCAGGAAGGCTGCATAATTTGGTGGTGAGGGAGATGTGTGAAAGACTAAATAACTTTCTGGAAGTAAATAAAATAACTGTAATAAAAAAAAGCCTTTTGTTGGTTTTCATTACAAAATTGCCACAGGACTGAAGGATCTAGAGTGATGCTTAATTTTAAGAGTTCCATCATCGTAGACTGGCTGGCTATTAATTGTGCTAATGGTGATCATGTTGAATTCATTTGCTATTTATTGAATGGCCACCTGTGCACCCATATGTTTTACATCATTATTTAGGAGTAGTTAATGAACCCACTAGCAGAGAAAGAGAAAGAGTTGAGCTAGTATTCCTCCTTCTCCAGAC
The DNA here is from genome assembly GCA_023846285.1 of Phrynocephalus versicolor. Taxonomy (NCBI): domain Eukaryota; kingdom Metazoa; phylum Chordata; class Lepidosauria; order Squamata; family Agamidae; genus Phrynocephalus; species Phrynocephalus versicolor. The sequence goes on along the minus strand of JAHTLZ010000129.1, from coordinate 83,139,224 downwards.
AGGATGTGCTGCAACATGAACATGTATCACCACAAAAGGCATTCATCTTCTGTAAAATATATCTCAAATATAAATATTCTTACTTTAACACCCCCCAAAGGCCCAGCATTTTGCAATGCTGTTCCTGTCTACTGAATCTTCTAATTTTATCTCATTGGCTTAAACTGTACATGTTTGGAGTGCTGTGTAGGGATATAAAAATACATCCGAGGCCAGTCTTGAAAGACTTTATAGCTATAAAGAAGAGAGAAAAGGAAGAGATGGGATGAAAAGAGGAAATGCATTTGTCTTTTCTTTCCCCTTCCTACTGAGTCTCTATGACCACAAAGCGGACCACAAAATGGGTTTCGATTGTGCAACATGAGAAACCAGTGCTAGGGTGGGAAGGGGGAGCGAGTCATGTGCAGCCTGTCAGCAAAAGAGAAGGAGGAACATAGCATCAGGGTGTGTTTACAGCTTTTCTGGGGAGAGATGGAGGGGGGCATACAAACTGGATATTATACGCATAATACAGCTCATATGGTTTCTGTAATAGCTAGGCATAAGCAGCAAATTGACTGTATGAGAGTCATTTCATAAGGAGCCCCATGGCACAGTGGTCAAATGCCGCCCTGTACTGCAGGTAAAACTGTGTTCACGATCTGGGGTTGAAGCCCAGGTAGCAGGCTCATGGTTGACTCAGCCTTCCATCCTTCTGAGGTCAGTAAAATGAGTGCTATGGATTATGGAGTATTATGGATTAATGTCCAGAGCAGCCTTTACAAATGTCCTTGCAGGGTTGGAATCCCAACAGGGTAAGTAATATGCAGAAACTAGAATGTGTTCATACAGATTTTGGATCAGGAGAACAGGAGAATCACAGCAAGAAGTACAAAAGGCCCTGAGAACTAAATTAGGAGTAACAAGCCTCTAGACCTGCCTAAGTAGGCTCTTTGGACATAATTGCTAAGACCAAAGAAGAATTTTAGAAAGGACCCAGAAAAGCAAGATCACAACCAACATAAGCATCAAGGACATTGAAAACAGGAACATGAGAACAAGTCCAGACAGAAGAAATGAGCCTGATTCAATGTAACATCAAACATCTTATTTTATCAAATGAACTGGCATGACTTGCAGTTACTTCTGATTAGGCATAGGGTTTCAAAAGGGGGCATTACAAATCTCATAATTCTCCATTCTGGGAGGTCTACCTGATAGACCACATTACATACACCTAAATGTGGCTCACCTGGAGAAAAAACCTACCTTTGCCCCTACCTCTCTATCCAGAAAGGGAGTCTGAACCTATGGCTAGGCTAAGCCACAAAGCCTTCTCAGATAGGGGTCATTTCTGTAGATGAGCTACATTTGGGCATTTTCATGTCTGCATATATTAAGTGGAAGTCCAAAAATGGAGGATTATGAGAGTTATAGTCCAAAAATGCCCTGCCCACACCATTTGTCAGAAGATGATGAGGAATCATCTCCCAAAATACTCTTATACCATCCAAACTTTCCTATTCAAGGTACTGGGCTTGGGGCATGAAACATCAGTCCAAACGTCAATTCAGCTAAAGAGACAAAAACAGATCTGAATATGGCTGCATTGGCTGTCCTTTGCATTTGCAAAAAATGGGAGTTATGTTTGGGCCTACGGCTTCGAGAATGCTTTAGTTAGCACAGCCACTAGCTGGTGGATTCTTGGTGGTGTTGTCCAAAACAGAAGTTTTCTAGGGTCTGATGTTAAGAGACGTCTATGCAGGTCAAATTATCCTAATATGAATAGATGATGGGATCAGAATGGAACACCCCCATCTCTCTGTGTGTGTCTCCCTCTCTGTCTCTCAAAGAATTACTGAAGTCTATGTGGTAAACAATATGTTAAGATAGTAGTGCTCTGTGTTCAGTGAAAGTGGGAGTGCCACACACTAAGCGTAAGAGCTTTGCTGTTCAAATTGTACACTCCAGTCCTGTTCCCACATGACTGCATCTACCTCCAGAGTGTTTTATCTTCTTTTTACAGAACTTACTTCTTCCTCAGAAGCGGTTAAGTAGGAGACGTTTGCTTCAGCTTGTGCAAAGTTTGAACTAGACTTTTTGGGTGTTTTCCCACCAGAGGTTAAGGTTGCTGTATATTTGGTTCAGTCTCTCCTCTACCAAGCTTCTTTAAAAACACACAGTAAAGCTTTTATGAAACAAGGTCTGAAAAACAAAACAAAAACCACACACAGAGGCACATAAGCCAGTAACACACCCTTTTGACTGTCCATGGACTGCTACTACTTAGCTTAAAGCCAACAGTGTTGAAAACCCAAAACAACATTATATAATAATAACAAATATCGAATAATTTTAAGACTGGAGGGAAATATCTTCCCTCGTCAGGCCCACCCACGTGTGGCTGAGTATAATAAGCCATAAAGAAAGTCACTTGGCAATGGCTGACATTTTAGACCTCATTTTGATGCCAACTGTGGGACTCCCACTGTTTTTGGAACTTACTGGATTTACTTCATCCTTTTCTCATATGTAAATTGAGTCACAGCAGCTGAGTGAACCACCGAAACCAAACTAAACAAAGACAGGAACTGCAGGGAAAGAGATTCTTTCTCTCAGTAATTAGTGTTTGGCACCACCAAAGGGACTTGTGTAACTTCTGTATGATTTTTGTTAATCCCAGGCCTATTGCCCTGAAATGATGGATTCATGAGATAGGAGGAGAGCAATGGCCACGGGACATAGAAGATAAGGAATTTCTGATATTTCTGATATCAATATCCACTGGGACCTTGTGGTGTCACAGTGGTTAAACTGCTGTACTGCAGCCAAAACTTTGCCCATGACCTGAGGTTCGATCCCAGATAGCCAGCTCAAGGTTGACTTAGCTTTCAATTTTTCCGAGGTTGGTAAAATGAGTATCCAGCTTGGGGACGGGAGGCAATGTGTAGCCTGCATAATTAAATTGCAAACTCCCCAGGGAGTGCTTTAAGTGCTGTGGGGTGGTATCTAAGCAGCATGCTTTGCTTTGCTTAGCTTTGCAGGGAAATGACAAAATTTATTACCATGAACAAGGATTTAGTACCATTAACAAGATGAGCTTTTCATTTCGGAAGGGGGCTGGTTCCAAAACAAAACATGTCAGCAAAGCTGGCACTCAGAATGCAGTCCCTCTCTCTGGAACAAAATCAACCACTGTCTTACCTTGCTTTACCTTGTACTGGATGAAATTCCAATTAGGAAGCAGTCTCTGATGTGTCATTTCCCCCTCTCCCTGACACTGGCCAATCAGGAGGTGTGGAAGGACATGCATAATCCCGCCTCCCTGTGTGGCCAGTGCCAGGGAGAGGGAAATATGATGCATCGGAGGCTGCTTCCTGATTGGAGTTTCACCCAGCGCAAGGTAAAACAAGGTAAGGCAGTGGTTGATTTTGTTCGAGAGGGTGGGACTGCATTCTAAGCCCCAGCTGTCTTGGTGTGTTTGATTTTGGAATCAGCCCCCTTCGGAAACTAAAAACTCATCTCTAGTTTGAATTAATGGGGATAACATTGTCTTTTGGGCTCATCACCATGCAGCAACTACAGGAATTGGTTCTCATCTTGTTTTCAAACAACATTTCTCTACCAGGTGAACTGGGAAATGTGGGATGAAATGGGAGTCACTGATGCTCGCCATCAAGCAGCATTTGCAGTTCCACTTACCTCCAGGTGCCTTGATGATGCAACTTGGTAGTAATGACCTGCCAGCTAGGAAGAATTTAGCTCTGATGCTATCTATAGAGAAGGATCTGATGCTGCTTTGTCTGTGGTTGTCCAAGAGAACTTTGATTTGGTCAATGAGCATGGTGAAGTGCCATGAAGATGGGTAGAATAATTTGGTCAAAAGAAAGGTGACAAGGACACCAGACTGAGTTGTTACCAAAGGTATCAGAATCTGGGTTCATGACTGGAACATTGTGGATTCAAAATCTGAGCTTTATCAAGAAGCTAGAATCTTAATTTTGCAGCATCTGGCTGGTAGCTAAAAAGGACAGCCCCTTGTAATGGCTGCAGAGGTCATGGTTTTGCAGTAGGTTGCATGGTTAAGGGAGTTCTCACCCATCTCTTGTGACGGTTGTTGGATATGAGAGCAGATACTGGGTGAGAGCAATGACCCTATTCTAAATTGGGGATTTCTGGATGGAATGGAAAGTTGAGAGAGGGGGCCAGGAGGACATTCCCTGCTTGGAAGGGTTCCCATAGCCCCCACCCCAGGGATGCTGATGGGTTTCAATAGTGGTCTCACACCAAGGGCCATGCCCAACTCAGTATGACAACTCAGTATTACTTCACAAGGGTTGTAAGGTATTCAATGAATGGCAGGTGGATCACCAGTTGCAGGCATCTGCTCTGTCACGCTGTGCCGAGACTGCTCAGCTGCAACCAGCCAAAGCTGTGGCCTATCTTTTCTCCACAAAATTGTTCAATAAAGCTTTAAAAGTTTACAATCATGGTGTGTTTTTGCTACAAACCAACCAGGGCTGTGTCCTGGGTCCTGGATCCACAAAGAGGAGAACTTGGTAGAATCCGATTGGTGTTGCCATAAGGTTTGCATAACTTGTTGCAACTAATTCCAGCTACGTGACAAGATCCTGGGGCACATCTCAGTTGTGGGATCAAGTCATAGCCACTCATATGACCTACTCTTCTACCATTAAAGTTAGCTACAGTTTAATACATATGGTCCATTTGATCACCATTATAATGCTGGCCGGTGTGCTCTGATGAGTCTGTGATTTTAAATGCTTAAAAAGAAGATAAGAAGCCCCGTGGCATAGTGGTTAAATTCCTGTACTGCAGGTAAAACTGTGCTCACAACCTGGGGTTCATTCCCAGGTAGCAGGCTCATGGTTGACTCAGCCTTCCATCTTTCTGAGGTCTGTAAAATGAGTACCCAGCTCACGGGGGAGGGGGGGAGAATGTGTAGCCTACATGCTGTAATTAAAAACTGTAAACTGCCCAGAGACTACTTGAAGTGGTATGGGACAGTATATAAGCAGAACACTTTGTACATGTTCAGCCTTTCTGAAAAATCTCCAAAATAAATCCTCCTGTATCCTCCCTTTCTCTTTCTTTTCTCTTCCTCACACTAACATCATCTGCAGTGAATGGAAAAATCTTGTGAACAAGGTCATTTCCAAGTGACATGATTCACCCAGAGGGGACATGGCTGTTTTGTTTCTTCTAAGAAATGCCCTCAGTTTCCTCTTCAAAGAGTCATGTGAAACAAAAACCACAGCAGACAGGAACGTTGGTGCAGTTGGAAAACATGCAAGGAAAAGTTTTCTTCTTCAAAGCAGAGCATCTTCCCTTACAACTTTCTTCGGATCTTATCAAGCATAGTGAGGGTGTTCTCACATTCACTGGAACACCCCTTTGCCTGTTGCCTAAATATTTGGGGCTGAATGACCTCAGCTTTATTTGTAATAGAAGCATGCAGTGCTACCAGGGAACTTTATCTTAGATCTTCATTAATTCGTGCAGGAATATTCATACTTTTAAGTGGAAAGAGTGAGGCTGGTTTTTCCTCTTACCTTCCCTGTGAATGAAATGACAATCTTAATTCCTTTTCCACACTGCATCAACTTGGTGAGCTGGGCTGATCCTTGCCTAATCTACACAGCTGATTGGGCACCGTGCAGCGTCAGCATAAGTTGTGAAACTTATTGTCATGAGATCAAGTTAGCTGAGAAGAAGAAAGAATCCTGCCTTTTCTTGAGGGGCATCCAGTGCTCCTTATTTGGAATCGTATTTACCTTTTAGGAGAAAAGTGATAAATGAAATACAGCACATAAGAACATAAGAAGAGCCATGCTGGATCAGGCCAAACGCCCATCTAATCCAGCTTATCGCACAGTAGCCCCACCAAATGCATCTGGGAGCACATGAGACTAGATATCTGTCTCCTGATAGCACTCCCCTGCATCTGGACCTCTAAATACCCTGGCTTTAAGCCTGTAAATTACACATCCCGATCATGGTTTGTAACCTGTGATGGACTTTTCCTCCAGGAATCTGTCCAATCCCTTTTGAAGGCATCCAGGCCAGATACCATCACCACATACTGTGGCAGGGAGTTCCACAGACTAACAACATGCTGGGTAAAAAATATTTTATTTTGTCTCTTCTCACTCTTCCAACACTCAGTTTGAGTAAATGTCCCTCCCCTAGTTCTGGTATTTTGTGAGAGGGAGAAGAGTGTCCTTCTATCCACTTTACTCATGTCCTGCATTATTTTGTATGCTTCAATCATATCCCCCCCCCCTCAGGTGCCTTTTTCCAGACTAAAGAGCCCCAAATGTTTTAGTCTTTCCTCATAAGGGAGATTCCCCCAGCCAGTTGCTATCTTTTGCACCTTTTCCAGTTCCACTATGTCTTTTTTGAGATGTGATGACCATGCACTACGCTGTGTGGCACCCGGGATTCAAATCAACAAGATGATGACTTTGCAGCCAACATTTCAATGCTCTAGCTCACTGAGACCCCACACGCTCACCATGGAGCTTTGCAGCATTTTCTTCTTAGTGGGCAGATGATTCCAACGTAGGTTATCTGTGACAGTAGCTGTGAGGGATATAGATATAGAGGAATTGTGGAATATTGGGGAACTTTACTAGCACACAGTCATTAAAATGGTAATATTGACCTCCTTTTTTTATTGTTGAATTGTAAGCTGCCCAGAGACCTTTGGGTAGTGGGTGGCATATAAGCTGCATAAAGAAAGAAAGAAAGAAAGAAAGAAAGAAAGAAAGAAAGAAAGAAAGAAAGAAAGAAAGATCAGTTCTAAAAGATAATTTTAAGAAAACCATATTTTGAATTTGAGAGTGGTCAGTTGGACCCACATGTCTACAAATCAGTGAACAATAAGTTCTGTAAGCATCCCACAGGAAAGTGTTCTTGCTTTCATACTCTGCTGGCAGGGAAAGAATGCTGGACTAGCTGGAGCTATATCATGAGCAGTAGTTCTTCCCCATGAGATACAATCTTTAGTGTATTCCGGGGTGTAATAAAAATGAATGGCTCTATACCACATCATTTTTTTCTCCCTTCTAGTCTCAAAGCGATGTTTTAGCAAGTTCAGATTTTGAATGCGTGTCTCGTACTTTCTGGGTGGTGTATTAATGACTCCACCATTGGGTCTATTATCTCACCAAATCTCCCTTCTGATTAGCTTCCCCTCAAAACCTAAATAAAGGTTTGCTTTGAACTAGAGATGGGATTAAGACAAATCCTTGATTGTAACTTTCTCAGAAATAGCAGAATGCAAGTCTCAACGTAGTTCATGCCTATGACCTTTGCTAAACAAGAGCCAAATGTGGTCCTGGAACCAAGTATACATTTGAGCTCCATGCCTGTTGCTGCTTCAAAACTGGAGGCATATTCATGTGGCAGGACATTTACAAGAAGCATGTGGAGAGAGGACCATGATCACACCCTATCTTTGTACTGGAGCACTGGGCAATTTCTAAAACATGCTGGCCCATTGACAGCCTTTGCTTTTGCTGCTAAAGTAATGCTTCATCCAGCCTTAGAGTCAGCACAAGATTGCTTCTTCATTTATTCATTAATATACAGGCATACTCTAAACAATTCTGCTCACAAAATTTAAGATCAAGTATGTCTCTCTAGTTGCTTCATTTTAATGCTGGACTATCATCTACTTGGAGCAAGGATTTCTCATTAGTAGGTCAGGAGTAAAGAAATGGCCTCTTCCAGGACATCTCCTTTTCTGTCTCCATTACCTCTTATTACAAGGAAGTAAAACTTGCCTTTTAAACTTAGGCTTTTAGGCAGGAAAGGGTTTTTTAAAAAGGTAAAGGTTCGCCCCTGCACATGCATGCTACTCGTGTCCAACTCTAGGGGCGATGCTCATCTCTGTATTCAAGCCGAAGAGCCAGTGTTCTGCAAGTCCATGGCCATGTGGCCGGCATGGCTGCAAGGAAATGCTGTTTTACCTTCCTGCTTTTTACAGCCGTACCTATTTATCTACTTGCATTTACATGCTTTCAAACTGCTAGGTTAACAGGAGCTGGGGTTATCAGTGGGAGCTTGTTACGCTGCGTGGCACCCAGGATTCGAACCACTGAGTTGCTGAGTTTGCAGCCGACAATTTTCAGTACTATAGCCTGCTGAGCCACCATGCCCAGGAAAGCACACTTTGAAAAAAGTAAACAGCAAAGCCACTTTCAACATGAGTTGAATTAATATTCACCACTGAAGTTAAAATACAGGAAAATAATGTAGAATGAGGGGGTGGGGAAACAATGTAAATTCATTGAGGAATCATAAGTACCTAATGTGTGTGTGCTTTCATCATCATCACTACCATCTTAGAACTACGCATCTGGAAGGGCCTCTGTGGATCATCCAATCCAGCCGCTGTCAATGAGGCGAAGTGGGGAATTGAACTCCCAGCCTCTGACTCCACAGGCAGATACTGAAACTGCTGAGCTATCTGACAGTTCTGTTACATACCTGGTCCTCAGGCTGTTGGTCAAAATTTTGATGCAGACCTGTTTTAAAATGCTCTCAGTATGCACCTTTGACAATATTTATGTGAATGAATGAATGAAAGAATGAATGACTATGACTTCAGAGGTGGGCAAAGTAAGACCCACCAGGTTCTGGTGGACTGCAGCTTTCAATATGCTATGCCCACCCAGGCCAAAATAAAGAGACGAGACAAAAGTGTAGTGCAAATGGGTATCATCTGTAGATGTTATTAACTTCCCCTCTGTGGCTTCAGTGAGATTCCTAACAAAGAGGGAAGGATGCTGCAAAACTATTAAGCATCCTTCTAGTACTGAATTGCCTTATCCCAAAGCAGCCCTCATTTACCTCACCTGACATTATAAGCTCATCTATTCCTATTCTATATTTGCCTGTTGTTTGTTTAATTTTATATGAGGGCTGCCAGACACTTTCTAGATGCCATGTAAAGGAGGGGCATACCTGAATTCAGATACCTCTTACGGTACCCGCTAACTGTGACCAATAAGGAAAGTAGGACAACACCCTGCCACATGCTGGAGAGGATGGGATGGGCGAAAACTCACTGTGGCTCTGTGCCAATCTGAGGGACAGCCAAAAATTCCCACCTGGCCTCAAAGTGACCAGCCAATCTTCACCATCTACAATATAGGGTGGGTGGTTGGGGGCAAACAAGCTGTGGAGCATGAGGCAGGGGAGCTGCAGGGACTGCCTAAATTAGCTTTGCTCCCCTGCCCCTTGCAGCCACCATAATGAGCACAAAACTTTCACATCTTTTCAACGGGGCGGCAAAACAGTCCTGCCGAAAAAGAAGTGCTTGAGGAGCCACCATTATTAACAGAACTTTACCTGGAGTAGGGATGGGCACGAAATGAAAAAAATTATGTTTCCTTTCCTCCCCCCCCCCCCCCACATTTTCTTTGTTTCCTTTCATGCAATATTTTTCAAAAAAAATCATACAAAATCAACCATTAACGAAATGGTTGGGGGAGGGGGCTGGAAAGTGGCAGAGGGACAAAAGGTTTTTTAAAAAAAGCTCTGGGCTTAAAAAAAATTTCCCTCCCCCAAGCCCCGCTTGTCAGTTGCTGAGCATTGGGGTGGGGGGGAACCTCCCCCCCAGTGCCGATCAGCTGGTGTGGCTTTGGGAGGGGGGGAAAGCTTTGTTTTGTTTTTTTTAAAAAAGGCCTGAGCTTTTTTTAAAAAAACTTTTTCCCTCCCCCAAGCAGCTTACAGACAGAATGAAATGGTTCGTTTCAAGAACAACAACAACAACAACAACAACAACAACAACAACAACAACAACAACAACAACAATCCCACACCATTTTGTTTCATCTGTAACAAAATGCTGCTTCCTCGTGTGGTTTCATTTTGTTTCATTTTGTTACGTAATAAGACAACGAAACAGCATTTTGTTTTTCATTTTGTGCCCATTCCTAATCTGGTGGCATGTACTTTGTCCGTCCTGCTTCTAGTAGTCCAATGTATTGGGTTACTATATTGAGGAAAACCATTGGACTCTGAGTTCAATTCCCTGAGACTTAATCCAAGTTTTTCCTCTTAAACGGCAAAGCAAAAGAGTAAATTGTCCATTTCCCCCCTTTCAGAATTTGTGTTCTCTTCATAAACTGAGCACCTTATTAATAAAGCTAAAAATTGAATTGCTTAAACACTATAATTAATGTGGCTAATCTCTCCCTCACCTTTGATGTTATTCAGAAAAGGCAGAATCAATGAGTAGAAATGTCAAAATCATAGTTACAAAGAGGTATTACTTTACGCCTTGACTTCTTGGATGCAGAAATTGAAAAACCAGACAGACCCTGACCATTACAATGGTTTTTCCTCTGCTGAGGGATGTAAATGAAAATCAGATTGGAAGCATCACTTTACATATATGACTGGAGAATGTCAGCTTTTGTGCACTACAGATCTGCCGCAAGACATTGTTCTAACAGACATCTTTGGCAAAACACAGCACCATATCATTGTCTTGAGGTTTATGCACTTCAGTTGGCACCTGTATTTCATGCAGTACAGATGTTGCATTGTGTTTAGGATTGAGCCTGGAACAATACAGCTGTTTCAACACATATGCATTTTCCACTTAACAAACCATAAGAAAAGAGTGGAAGGTTACAATATCAGAATCCTAGGGCAAGAATTAGGGAAGCAAGGAAGTTGTTTCTTTGGGACGGCTTTGCTCTTTCCAGTAGGCTCTTACTACATACTCTGGATGGTGTTCATTTACTCCACTACACACAGGCAACAGGGAAAACCATTCTGATTGATATCATAACTGACATCTGAATTCTTTGACTCATTCTTACATTTCATCTTCACAAGGTACTATGCTCACAGTATTTAGAACAAGTGAGATGGGGCGAAACTACTGTATATGTTGTTATGTTTTTTTAAACTGTTGTGTGGAAAAAGTGCTAAAGATGGGGCATCAATTGAGTGATACATATTTACAATATTTTAATAATTTTTAGAACTACAGATGGTACAAAATGTATAGCAGCAAAAGAATTAGATTTAAAAAAACAACACAGAATGTTGAGGGGCAAAAAATGTTCTCCCCTCCCCAATTCTTATTGAAAAACCATTGTGCTGTAACAGCTATACCTGTTTGAAAGCACTAACACTAGTTTCTGTTAAGATTCCTCTTTCCCATTGGATATGACACCTTAATATTGCAAGGTATTTCACGCCCTATACACCCAATTCCATGTAATCAGGGTCTTACAGTGCAATGGTATCATATTAGAGATGAGCATGAAACGAACAATTTTTGTTTCCATTTTTGTTTTTTTGTTTCATTACGCAATGAAACAACAAATGAATTTTGTCTCTAGAATGAAACAAAACGAACAGAAACACCGGAAATTTAGTCATGTGTTTCATTTTCGTTACAGCAATACAAGTGAACTGCTTTAAATGCTTAAAAAATCACAAAAATTGAAATAAATGGTAACGACATGGTAACAAAACGAACAAAAATGAAAATGATTTTTTGCAAAAATTCACAAAAAATGGAATCGAACCGAAACGGACCACCTAAATGACAAACGACAAACGAAACACCATTTTTTTTATTTGTGCCCATCTCTATATCATATGCCAAACAGGAATCACATGAACCACCCAGATTGTGCTCCAGTTTCGCATATGAGCGTTAGCAGTACTCGATGGGGGCTTCATGTTAGTGGAGAAACTAACACAATCCAGAAGGTATATGTGAATAAAATTGCAGCTCTAATGTGGAACACAAAGAAATGTTTTTACCTTATTCTCTTGGTGGCCTTCTTTTGTATGGCACTAAAACTTGGGCACAAAATTATTACCTCAACATGTATTACACCCTACAACTGGTCTAGTGATAGATGTGATCCTTGCAAAGTTCTATACTAGATAGATCAACCAATTTCTTGTTTCCCTCTATTAAAATTCAACAACAACAACAACAACAACAACAACAACAACAACAACAACAACAACAAATATATTGATTATCCCAACAGGCCATATCAAATACAGAAGAAGAAAAAAGAGAATGAAAAACAAATAAAAACGCAGTTAAAATAGCAAGATTAAAAATTTCTCAGTCATATGTCAGCATCTCCCCTACAGGGAACACCAATTTGATCTATGAAGATGGATCTTACCCTGGCAGCCTTATGTACAAAATTAGCAACACCACGTACAACCTGCACCTTGGAACTGTTGAGCAGGAAATCAAGCTGAAAGTTTGTGTTCCAGTGGGCAATTTTGACCATCAATTTTGATAAATGTGATTGTCTTAGGGCTGTATAAAGCTCACAATCAAATAAAATGTGAGCCGTATCCTCTATGTGGGTAGCATCGCATATGCAGGATCTGTCTTGATAGGGTAAGTTGTGAAAGCACCCATATCTATTCATGGACTCCAATAGATCAAATCTCGCTCTGGTATAGGTTCTTCTAGGGGAATGTGGTAGACTGATTGTTAAGTACTTTTCGCACTGGAAGACCTGTTTATTTTTTGCTAGCCAGCTTAGTGCTTTTTTTGTTAGAGAGGAGCTCCATGTCCTGTTGGGCACTAAGATCTTGTACTCTTTGTTTAAAAATAACTTTGGCTAAGTGACCATTGGAAAGCAATTGGTCTAGTGATGTGATCCTTGCAAAGTTCTATACTAGCTAGATATACCAATTTCTTGTTTCCCTCCATTAAAATTCATAGTAGTTCTATGATAGGAATATCATGCAGTTGTTTCAACTTCCCATTCTCACTCTAATTCTTAAATATATGACCATCCTTCTTTTATCCTTAAAGACACCTTACATCATTAAAACGACAATATTTAAAAGCTAAAATCAGAAAATATGAAAATATTTAAAAACAATAAAACAAGTATGATATTAAAATGGTAAAAGAAATCAGTTCTCACAAAACATTTAAAAGCAACAGAGCATAAAAATCATTTTAAAAAAATCTTCTCAGACATACAGTATCTACAAACCACAGCCATCTGCAAGTTGTGTTATGGATTCCTTACCTATGAGTAAGTCCCACTGAAATCAGTGGAACCTAATTCTGAGTAGGCATTGGAAGGTTTGCATGGTTAGCCAATGTGGTGAGTTACATTCTGAAGGTATATTCAGAGAAGCACACAGCTGTGCTTGAAATGGAGATGTGTCTTTGCCAATGAAGGTTCTTCAGTTTCTGCTAAGCTGGGTAGACTGGAACCCTTCCTAGATTTATGAAATGTTATATGAAGTTTACTTTTCAGATGTAGTATTACTCCATGTACTTTACCTATATATGAAAAACACTTGCTAGTATTTTGAGTAAGTAGCTGGATAGCTCAATCAATGGTTTAGATATCTGACTGTGGAGCCAGAGGCTGGGAATTTGACCTCCCCCCCCCACACACACTGTGACACTTCTGAGTAGACCTGCCTGTGGAGCCTTGGGCAAGCTATACAGTCCCCAGATGTCCCTACAAGGAGGGTATGATATGCTCTGGCTGGAAAGAACTGAAGAGGGACTCCATGAGTCAGAATTGATTTGATGCCACATGAATGTGGCCGTGCTGATGATATCTTGAGTCAGATTAGATTTGGTTCTCATTCATCCTATAAAACACTTGTATGTAGAACATTCAGGTGTAAACCAAAAGAAAGCAAAATGAAAGGTATTTTGAGGAGATTATATGCCAAGATTATAAAATAAATAGAGCTAATTAATAATCAATATTTATTACCGATGCTAGGAGTTTTAGTAACAAAAGTTTACAGTGGTGTTTTATTCAGTGGGGAAATGAGGGAAATTAGAAGTGCATTCAAAAAGAAGGCCAGACAAACTTTTTTGAAAACTTGTCCGCTGCTGATCCATATCTGAAAATGAGGCATGCAGTCACAGGAAATGATTTATTCGGTTCATTCAGAATTTTGCTAGAATTTACTGCAGGCTACAGCTATTCTACAGAAAGGATTTCTTGAAAGTAGGATGCTTTCACCACCATTCGGTCTTGAACAATTACCAGGAAGAAGGAGGGCTTTTGCAACAGTTATTTTAAGTGGACTTACTTTTTCTCTCACTCATGAATGGTTTATCGCTTGCAAATTATTTGTCACATTGATGTAATTGTATCCAGATCCTTAACTTTCCAATCATGTATCTTTTATGGAATCTCTTTTAAAGAAGCACTATAATTACACGTCAAGGGTCCCTGTAAATTTTATCAGGCCATAAAATATTATACTTTAATTATTTGGGAGGGGGAAGAGAATTGGAAACGTTCTGTCTACAGAGCTAGGCAATCAATATCACAAGGAGCGTAAGGTCCTTGGAACTCTTGCCATTCCCGTTATTGGTGTCTACCTATCTCAGATGCTTTCTAGACTCATTCATTGAATTCAATAGCATGGGGATCCCTCAATAAAAGAAACTGCTTACCATGGAATTTATCAAGGAGAAGATTTACTAAGAGGAAAAGATCATGAAGAATACATCCGTACTCTAATTTATAAAAAGCAAAAGATTGACCTTGGTGTGAACAGGAGACCCAGACATTTCAAAAAGAACTGACTATCAGAAGTTGGCATACCCTTTTTATTGGAGCTTGCACTGTAAATTTGTAGCTCATTAATTCTAATGTGAATTTATTGCCAGTTAATTGAGGTGGAATCTAGGTGTTTCCAGTTTGACTCACACCTTGACTTAAAAGCATTCCCATAATTTCAGAAGAATTGCCTGGTAAAAAAGTAGAGAGCCTGAGCGAAGAAAGGCCTTTAGAAAGTTTCTTTTGGGGACTACAGTATCATGAATGTCCTTGCCAAAATGACCTTTGGTCTTTCTGACTGGTGATTCTTGGATATGTAATTTAAAAGAGTAACTTTTCAAACATTGATCTTTATTAATAGAGCCTGTATCCTATGGGGGAGAATCCTCCTGCCCGACACAAGTCATTGTACTTGTTGAACCATGTGTCCATTGGGCTCTTCCTTGGAAAACACTGTGACGACTGGTTCAGAGAGTGTATGGTCACCCTGATGTTTTGGGGTGAGTCAACCTTCCATGGTATAAATACTTGAAAACATCTTCGAGAACCACAGTTGCCCATCCTGGTTTGCAGGGTGTACTTTTGGAATACATTACAACCTGGCTCTCTGTGAAATTGCTCTAATGACCAGTGCCACCATCTCCCCATATAGAACTCACTTGTGACAGGAATAACAAAGTATCTGAGTGGATTCTATATGCAGAGATATGATCTGCTGCATAAACAGGCCTAGAATCAGAGTTTCCAGGTGAAAACCCCACTGGACGGGTCCAGGCTCAAAACCTCCTGCTAGGCATTGGACCATTGTGTTTTAACAGAGGAAGATCGAGCAAGACTTTGAGGAAGCTGGAAAGCTGTTTGTGTGTTGGAAAATTCTGAAAGTGTACAGAAGACATATAAATCCCTGCCTTGTTCTAAATGACATACCTGGACATCTCACTGTGTCTTTCCCCAGTCCCTCTCTTTGGCAGTGCATGCCTTTTGGATGCACTGCCACTGCACAAGTGGAACATGCACCTTGACCTCAACTTCAGCTTGTGAGACTTGGCACCAACTGGAGGTGATTACTGGAGGGCCCATGCAGGTATTACATTCATGGCATACAAAGAAATTAGATATTCTCCATTTTCAGTGTAGCTCGCCCTGACATTTGTCTGCCTACATGGAGGCCAGAACGAATGAAGTCATTCCTTGAGATTTCGCTGGCACCAGAAGACCTGGCACCTACTGCAGCTGGTTTCTCCCCCCAAATAAAACTGTTCCTTTCTATTACTCACACAGTGAGACCTTGCCTGTTAAAGAAACAGTACAAAATAGGACAAATAGGCTTTTCTCTCAGTCCCTTCACCTTAACAGGCTCATTTGGTGGGTACATAAGAGAGGGTCTTCTCCGTTGCTACTCCCAGACTAACTCCCTTGTACACGAGGCTAGGCTGGAGACATCTTTACTGGCCTTCTTCAAGTAGGCGAGGATCTTTCTCTTCAGACATGGTTTCCCTTAGTGTCTGTCTCCCTGATTAGGGCTTTTAAAGGATTGTTGTGTCTTACTGCTTTGAATCTGCTTTGGTGTTGCTTATGGCTTTTAGTATTATATTTGTTTGAAGCTATTTAGCATTTGTATGCTCACTGTTGTTAGTTTTAATATTGTATTTTAATTAAGTAAGCAACCTTGAATCCTATTTATAGAGATTGGTGAAGTAAAAATATTTGAAATAAAATAAAATATGTATTTATTTATTTTTAACTGAAGCAAGGCAGACACTGCTAGGTAGGTTTGGTTATGTGGGACTGGACAAAAAAGGGTGGTTTGATCAGGTCCTCCTAAGTTTTGATTTGGGCAAAGAAACAGAGAAGCCCATCATTTCTACTGGGAAGAAACAGAATGCATAGTTAAATAGACAAGTAAACAATTTTTTTCATCATTAAAAAGCACTTGGTACAATTGTACAGACAGTCTGATATTTTAAATATGGTCCTCTTATAACAATTGATTTGGAAATTTTGTACGTAATACAAACTAGAGAAAATCTAACAAATAAAAGGATTCTCATAAGTGTTGGCTCACCATTCAGCAACAGACTCGGGGGAGGGGGGGCTAACCTAATTGGTACTAGCAGTTTTTTTCGGTCCCTGTCATCATTTGAGCTAAATAATCACATTTACTAAATCTTGAAACAAAGAAACATAGAAGTTGCTGGAATGTATATTTGTATTGTATCTATGAACATATTTATTACAGTAGCAGATTTTTTTTCTTAAAGGACCAGAACCCATTGGTGATTTATGGGTGCTTAGGTTAAATTGCCCCACTCACCAATTGCTGCTAAGAAGGTACTGGTCACCTGATAATGCACACATTGGGCTTAGTTTGTAGCTTTTAAACTGATTACTAAAATTGCAGCTAAATGCATTTTGGGGGCTTAAAACCACCACCGCCACCACCACCACCATCTTAGAAATGCAGATCTGGAAGGGATCCTATAGATCAGTGGTGGTGAACCTTTGACACTCCAGATGTTTTGGACTACAACTCCCAGAATCCCAAGCCTGTATTGCCAGTGACAAAGGACTGTGGAAGTTGTGGTCCAAAAAATCTGGAGTGCCGAAGGTTTGCTATCACTGCTATAGATCATCAAGTTCAACCCCTGTCAAGGAGGCACAATGGGGAATCAAATTCTCAGCTTTTGGCTCCACAGCCAGAGACCTAAAACACTGAGCTATCAAGCAATGGAGATTAATGACTTTAAAAGGGACATTCCAAGGTCTGCCACATTGCAAACTATGGCTTACAACAAGCATCCCATTGTCCACAGTGAGAATAAGAAGGAGTTAGGCCTATGGTCTAATCCAGTAGTGTTGTAATGTTGTTAGAGAGCTGATTACCTGCTCATCACAGGCATGGCCAAGTTCAGACTACACCTCTTCCAGAATGTTATCACCTGCATTTCATCCACCTACTTGCAGCGCCAGTGACAAATATTTCAACAGTTGTCTCCAGTCTTCAGCCTATAGGTTAAAAGGAGGGAAACAAAAAACAACAAAAACAAACAAAAACAAAAACAGCCTGCCATCTTTTGCAATCCTTCAGCTTTGCCTGCACAACCCTACATGCTGGGAATGACAGGAGCAAAGCCTTCTGGGGCACATTAGCAACAGTGCCAGAGGGCAGGCAGTGAATAGAAACTAAACAGGCTACAGAGCTCTAGGGATACAAGTGTTGCTTCAGGCAGCCCAAGAGCGACAATTCAACACAGAAAACAGTCAAGAAAAGATGCTTTCTCTCATGTAAAGTTTGCACTCTGGGAGTTGAGGGTTTGTTCCATAAACCATTCCTTCAAATCTAACCTTATGCACATGACCCAGAAGATTTCTTTAGAGTTAAAAGAAAGAACTGGGAAAGCAATCAACTGGGTAACTTCACATATAACATACCACACATAATAATAGTGTGGTATGTGCGGATCTGTGTGTGTGTGTGTGTGTGTGTGTGTGTGTGTGTGTGTGTGTATTTCTGCCCATTAATAATTATTTTTCAAAAATATGTTAATGATTTACCCTTTTTAATGGATAGACATAATTTAGATTTGATCTTCAACATGTGACATGTGAACACTGTTCAGTGTTCAACAGAACACAGTTGCAAAGTAACTAGGCAGGGTTTCTAAATTCCCTTTGAAACTTTCCACCACAGATAAAGAACATGTGGTTCTTATGCACTGTTGCATAACAAGTCCCACCATAACTGGACTGATACATTTTGGTCTTATCGTTTTAGCTGTACGTGTGCTTCTGCTTACTGAGATTTATTCCCTGCTTAATATTGCCTCTGCCTCTCTTTCCATCCCTTCCTTCTTTAAACTTGCAGCAATAATCTGATGCTGTGCGGGATTATTATAAGTGGATGGCCAGCTAATCGAATTTGGGCTCAGGGCACACACTGATTTTCTGAGTTCTTTTAACGTTATAATTTAGTCCGTTTTAAGTCCAGTGAAGTTGATGCAAATTGTGTCCATTTATGGAATCAAGGTCAATGACCAAAGAAAGCAGGGAAGAAACTCAAGCAGAAAGACGGCATAGTTATCATTTGGATATTCCCCAGATATTATCCACCTTCCTAATGATCTTTGAACTGTATTGACGGGTTTATAATGGACACCCAGGACCAGAGTATCAAAAGGAATATGTGAGTGTGATTGCTTTCAACCATTCCAAGTGAATTTCAGCTTTTAAATTTAAAACCTTCAGAGGTAGCTTTTGTTTATTTTTCCATTTCACTTAATAATATAGTGAACCATCAGCAGGCAAGACAAGAACATGATTCCATATTTCTTAAGAGTACAGATAACCAGAAGCCATGCATTGAAGACAAACTTTTACCAGATTGATCATTGGCATTGGTGAAAAGATGGTATAGACTAAAATTAAGCATAGTGGCTGCAAAAGATCCCTCCATATCTACGTAGGATAGAGCATATACAGCCTTTATATTATATGTCTTCAAAATAGCTTTGAGTTTCAAACATGACTATAATCAAGTACATATTTGAAAAATAGGGGAAAGAAAGGGGCAGACCTTGAATTTAAAAAATGAAACAAGAACTACCAACTTTGTCAGAACTAGATATTGACCAGTTGGTGGGAAAGGGAATGTGCCCGTGCTCATGTAGATTTCATAAACAGGCACATTCCAAGCCTAACCCAACAACTCCAAAACAAATTGCAAGGATAGCAAGTGATTATCTCAAATCACAGTTCTTGCCTCCTCTCTGTGCCCCAAGAATTAGCAGGGTTACAAAATACAGAAGGAAATGGAATGACTTTATGGCGAAGAGATTGGATAGATTCCTATACAGCAGGCCTGTACAACAGGTAGATTGTGGGCTTCTGGTAGCCCACAAAGGGTTCAAAAGTAGCCCACTGGCCATCAATAAAAAAGTGAGGGGATAAGTTCTCCACCCCTTCCTCCCCCATCCCAAGGATCACCACTGATCTAGCAAAGATCTGGGTCTGCAGCCCACTGTCTCAGCCAAGCGGGGCAGTTCAAGGGCCATGGCGCATTGAAGTCTGTTCCTTCCAGAATGGATTAATCAGTTTTCAATGCATTCCTATGGGAAACCACTGCTCTACTGGATAAAATTCATAAGTAGAGGTTTTAGTGTAGTAACCCTCAGGCACTTTGGGCCAGAAAAAGTAGACCTTGGCATTAGAGATGGGCACGAAATGAACAATTTTCGTTTCCGTTTTCATTTTTTCATTTCGTTACGCAACGAAACAACAAACAAATTTTATCTCTAAAATGAAATGAAACGAACAGAAACAACAGAAATTTTGTCGTCCGTTTCGTTTTCGTTATGGCAATACATTGAACTGCTTTAAAAGCTAAAAAAATCACAAAAATTGAAATAAATGGTAACAAAACAGTAATGAAACAAACAAAAATGAAAAAGATTTTTTTGCAAAAATTCGCGAAAAACAGAAGCAAACCGAAACGGACCCCCTAAACGACAAACAACAAATGAAACACCATTTTTTTGATTCGTGCCCATCTCTACTTGGCATGTTCAAAGTTGAACAGCCCTGTTATAAAAAGTACAGTTGTCACTGGAGAGGCAAAAGAGAGCAACCAAAGTTTATTTCCCATTCTGCTGGCCACATGTGCAGCTTCTCTACACTTCCCAATAGCCTGACAATGTTCCTCACAAGTGGATTCTTGTTATATGCGGAGGTTCCAAATGGTCTACAAAATCACATGAAAGAGGTTTAAATACACAATGACTCAATTCCAGTAGCGCTTTGCAACTAGAGTAGGCCAATTGAATCAATGCAGCTTAAGATGGAGTTGATTCACCAAATCTCCACTGATTTTTTTGAGTAGGCCGAGAAATGCGGACTTTCTGTTGGATTTCAATCCATGAACTCAAATGTCTATTCCAAAGTAAGACCCATTGTATTTGTTTGTTAATTAGGTTGATGAATCTTCCCATTGAAGCCAATGTTCTTAGGGTGTATATGCAATAAGTGTGTATAGGATTGTGCATACTAAATAAGGATATTGAAATAGATCTGGATCAGTTGCAGGAGCAGCATCACACAAGAAAAAGGGAAAATAGCACAGATGAGCACCTGGACACAACTTTTAAATTGTCTGATAGTTCTTGATATTTAATTAATTAATTAATTAATTAATTAATTAATTAATTAATTAATTA
>JAHTLZ010000129.1:83091440-83103087 GCA_023846285.1 Phrynocephalus versicolor | reverse complement strand
TTATTATTATTATTATTATTATTATTATTATTATTATTATTATTATTTTAACACAGCAGACAAGATAACTACGCTATATTTTGTATTACAAATCACTAGTTGAACGCTTCCCAAGCGTTTATGACTACGTGATGTATCGGTGAATTATGCGAGCAGTCGGCTTTCGGCAGCTGACTGATGCTGACTTTGTCAACTCCAATTTCTTCTAAATATTTGCTTGGCTCCTTCGACACCACACCCAGCATGCCAATTACCACTGAGACCACCTGTACTGGTTCATGCCAGATCTCTGAAGTTCAATTTTCAGATCCTGATATCGGGTAATTTTTTCAAGTTGCTTCTATGTGACTCTACTATCATCTGGTATAGCAATATCAATGATCCACACTTTTTTCTTCTCCACAATCATAATATCCGGGGTATAATGCTCCAAGACCCTGTCTGTATTTCCAAAGTAATGCTGGCTCTGTACTATGTTTTACATAGTCTGCCAACTCATGCTTGTCTTCTTCAACTGTCTCCTTCACTTGCAAAAGACCTCTACCACATAATTTTCTAGGTAAATACAGCCTGTCAGCATCACTGTGTGGATGTAATGCATAGTGAATGGTCATAAATCTTCTTGTTTTCCTATCCAGACTATCTAGCTCCATCTGAGTCCTGTTTATAATGCCAGCGGTATACTTGATGACTGGTATGGCCCAGCTATTAATGGCCTTGATGGTGTTACCATCATTAAGCTTACTTTTTAGTGCTTTTCTAACCCTTTGGATATATTCTTTACTAACCACATTTTTCACTTGCCCATGCTTGATATTATCTAATTGCAGCATGCCCAGATACTTATAGGCTTCAAACTCATGATACTTAATGGCTTGTCCATTTGGCATTTCAATTCCTTCACTCTCAGTGATTTTTCCTTTTCTCAGTGCCACTGTGGCACATTTGTTTATACCAAACTCAATACTAACATCAGTACTGAAAATTTGGGCTGTGTTGGTCAGTGAGTGTACTTCAATTTCTTATTTTCGATACAAGTCATCCATATATAATAGATGAGAAATTTTCCCTGAATTTTTAGCAGTTACCCTAAATTTGTCTTCTGCAAAATTATGATCATTTCAGACAAAGGAAGAATTGGTAAAATCTGGGTTCTTGTTCTTAATTTTCTGTGTTCATTAAAAGGCTCCAGACAGATATTATTAACATCTATTCTTGGTTTACTCTTTCATCTGTAGTGACCATACAATAGTTCTGATAAAAGCTGGTGTCTGGTTTTCGAGTTAGAACTTTGTTTTTATCACTGCTTCCACTATTATTATCAACTAAATACTGTACGGACATGTCCATGAAAGTTTACAGTACATTAAAATATACGAGTTAGTCTTTAAGGTGCCACATGTTTTTGTCTTTTATTTTGTTTAGCTTTGATTTTTGCCTAGATATAGTATTGGAATTCTATTTGGCTCTGACTTGATCCAAACCTTCAGGACTAATAGGCAGGTGGAAATGATTAGTTTCAGATTACAGACATCTCTGAATGTTGTGATGGAGTTCTCAGAAATACATATAGAGTAAACATTTCAGGTTAAAATAAGTGGGAAAATAAGTTGAAAAATAATACTTTGGCAGATAATATGTTTTCAAATGGATCTTTTGTAAGGAATTATTCAAAGATATTTAAATATAAGTTTTGATACAATCTCTCTCTCTCTCTCTCTCTCTCTCTCTGTAGGGTGTGTGTGTGGGGTGTGTGTGAGTGTGTGGGTGTGGGTGTGTGGTGGGAATGGGAATGGGAAAGAGCCTTGTGCTACAGCGGTTATACTTCAGTCCTGCAGTCAAAAACTGTTCACAACCTGCATTCAATCCAGCAGATTCAGGCAACTGGCTCAAGATTGACTCAGACTTCCATCCGATCAAAGTCAGTAAATTATGTACAGTCACACACACCCTGTCATTTTGCGGTGCAGGTACTGCGGTCCCACTACATCGCAGGATTGCAGTACCTGCACCTTGGGGCCATGTGGGGGGGCAGCGGGGAGCAATTAGGTCAGTCCGCACCACCCCCGCGCTCTGCCGAGAAGCCTCGGGGCCACATGAGGGGCAGAGGGGGGCAATTGGGTTGCTCTGCGCCACCCCATGCTCTGCCAAAAAGCCTCGGGGCCGCATAGGGTGGGGGCGATCGGGTGGCTCTGTGCCTCCCCCCGCACTCCGCCGAGAAGCCTCGGGGCTGTGGGGGTGGTGAGCGGTGATTGGGTCAGTCTGCGCCACCCCACGCTCCGCTGAGAAGGCTCGGGGCCACGTGGGGGGTGGGGGGCGATCACATTGCTCTGCGCCACCCCCACACTCCTCTGAGAAGCCTCAGGGCTGCGGGAGGGTGGCAGGGTGCAATCGGGTCTCTCCATGCCGCCCCCCACTCTCCTCCGAGAAGCCTCGGGTGGCGCGGGTGGGTGGTGGCGGAGGTAAGATCCCACAGCACCACCTGTGTGCCCCGCCAGGAGACTTCTTGGACATGCATGCGATCACCCTCCTGCCCCACTATCTGTCTCCTGATACCACTCCCCTGCATCTGGCCCTTGAAGTACCCCGGTTTTAAGCCTGGCGATTACACATCTCCATCATGGTTTGTAACCTGTGATGGACTTTTCCTCCAGGAATCTGTCCAATCCCCTTTTGATGGCATCCAGGCCAGATGCCATCACCACATCCTGTGGCAGGGAGTTCCACAGACTAACAATGCGCTGGGTGAAAAAATATTTTCTTTTGTCTGTTCTTACTCTCCCAGCCCTCATTTTGAGTGTATATCCCCTAGTTCTGGTATTTTGTGAGAGGGAGAAAAGCTTCCCTCTATCCACTTTACTCATGCCCTGTATAATTTTGTACGTCTCAATCATATCCCCCCTCAGGCACCTTTTTTCCAGATTAAAGAGCCCCAAATATTTTAGCCTTTCCTCATAAGGGAGGTGCCCAAGCCCAGTAATCGTTTTAGTCGCTCTCTTCTGCACCTTTTCCAGTTCCACTATGTCTTTCTTGAGATGCGGTGACAAGAATTGTAAACAATACTCCAGGTGCGGCCTTACTATCGTTTTGCATAATGGCATTATAATGTTGGCTGTCTTATTTTCAATCCCTTTTTTGATAATCCCTAGCATGGAATTGGCCTTCTTCACTTCTGCCATACATTGCGTAGACACCTTCATGGACCTGTCTACCAACACACCAAGATCTCTTTCCTGATCCATCACGGATAATTCAGAGCCCATGAGTTGATAGATAAAGTTTTGATTTTTTGCCCCAATATGCATTACTTTACATTTGGCTACATTAAAATGCATTTGCCATTTCGCAGCCCATTCCCCCAGTTTGGAGAGATCCTTCTGGAGCTTTTCACAATCTTCTCTGGTTTTTACCACACGGAAAAGTTTTGTGTCATCTGCAAACTTGGCCACCTCACTGTTTATCCCTGTCTCCAGGTAATTTATGAACAGATTGAAAAGCACCAGTCCCAGGACAGATCCCTGGGGCACAACGCTTTTCACTTCTCTCCATTGTGAAAATTTCCCATTGACACCTACTCTTTGTTTCCTGGATCTCAACCAGTTCTCAGTTCATAAGAGGACCTGCCCTCTTATCCCCTGACTGTGCAATTTTCTCAGCAGCCTTTGGTGAGGGACTGTGTCAAAAGCCTTCTGGAAATCCAGATAGACTATATCCACCGGTTCACCCAAATCTACATGCCTGTTGACCTTTTCAAAAACTTCTAAAAGATTTGTCAGACAAGACTTACCCTTACAGAAGCCACACTGATTTTCTCTCAGCAAGGTTTGTTCTTCTATGTGTTTTAAGATTTTCTCATGGATGAGGCTTTCCACCATCTTCCCTGGGACAGATGTAAGGCTAACTGGCCTGTAGTTTTGTGGGTCCCACCTCCTTCCTTTTTAAAAAATTGGTGTGACATCTGCTATCCTCCAGTCCTCCGGCACTGTGGCCGTTTTAGGAGACAAGTTGCATATTACCGTTAAGAGAACTTCAATTTCATTTCTCAGTTCCCCAATAACCCTTGGGTGGATGCCATCTGGGCCTGGTGACTTATTAATCTTCAATTTATCAATTAGTCCTAAAACATCCTCTTTTTAACCTGTATTTGATTTAATTATTTAGTCGGGGGTGTGTGTCGATAATGCAGTGGAATCTGCTCACGGTCCTCTGTCGTGAAGACAGATGCAAAGAACTCAGTTTCTCTGCAATTTCTAAGTCCTCCTTAACCTCCCCTTTTCCTCCCTCACCATCCAGAGGGCCAACTAGTTCTCTGGCAGGTTTTCTACTTCTAACATATTTAAAGAAGCTTTTATTATTACCCTTTATATTGCTAGCCATGCGTTCCTCAAAATCTTTCTTTGCCTCTCTTATCATCTTCTTACATTTCTTTTCCCAGAGTTTGTGTTCCTTTTTATTTTCCTCATTTGGGGAGGATTTCCATTTAAAGAAATATGTCTCCTTGCACTTTAGAGCCTCTCTAACTCCACACGTTAACCATGCTGGTGCCCTCTTGGACTTAGAGGAGCTCTTCTTTCTTTGTGGTATGCACTTGTGCTGGGCCTCTATTACCGTTGTTTTAAACAGGCTCCATGCACTGAAGAGATTAGATTCTTCTAACCTTCCCCTTCAATTTCTTTCTAACTAGTTTCCTCATCTGAGGGGAGTTTGTCCTTCACAGATCAAGAGTTTTTATGTCTGATTTGCTTGACACTCTTCCTCCAACATGCATGGCAAAGGAGATTGTAGCATGTTTGCTGTTCCCCAGAGGCTCAGTGACATTCACATCCCTGACCACTTCCACATATCACATATTTTCATGCATTGCGGGTGGGGTGGGTCCCTAATCCCCACGATCGGCGGGGGATTACTGTATTATGCCTGCTAGGGGGTTTGGGCAGGAATGTATAGCCTGCATAATTCAATGGTAAACTTTTTTTATTTTATTTATTTCATTTACAGGCTGCCTTTCTCCTAATAAGGGGATTCAAGGCAGCTCAGTGTATTAAAGAAATAATTAAACACACAATAAGTTATATATTTAAAAAATTAAATTATAAGGCTGTTAAAAATACAATGAATGATAAAAGACTTAAAAAGTAAAAAAAAGCCTGTTTTAAACTTAAAAGCATTTAAGTAACTAACATTATTTGTGCTTATTATATGCTATCAAGTAAGAACTGAGGGCTTTCAAGATAAGTGAGATATTTAAAGACAGGTTTTACCAGTTCTACAACTCCAGTGAATTTCCACAGTTGAGTGAGGGTGCAAACTAGTCTACCAGTCTCTGCAGTACAGTACACTACACTACACTACACTACACTACACTACACTACACTGGGTTATTTATTCAGTCATTTAAACTATAGCAGCTAGAGATGGGCACAAAATGCAAAAATTGTGTTTTGTTTTGTTTCCCCTTTCATTTTGTTCATTTCATTTCAAACAATTTTTTTATTTAAAAAAATTCATTTTTCATTTTGGTTCGTTTTGTTTCTGTGTGTTTCTGTGTGTGTTGTGTCTTAACTTTTTTTTTTACTTTTTTGGGGGGTGCAGGTGTGGTGCTTGTGCACTGTGTGTATTTTTTCCCTTCCCCAAGCCTGCGTACCAGCTGATCACCACTGGGGCAGGGGGGAAGGTTGCCAATGCGGACCTTCCGCATTTGAAACTGGGCCATTTTCAGAGGAGTCCTGCCGACCTGTGATTGGCTGGACCCCTTTAAAAATGGCCCAGTGAGCACCCCCCCCAACCTTTTTAAGTGATCAGCAGGAAACATCTGAAAATGTTAGGGACACCAGCAGGAGAGCTACGAACTGGCATCCCAACCATGAGGTTTAATAAAGATGCTGCTTCTGCTACAGGCTTCATGTTTGATTCTGTAAATAATAAATAGCTTAAACAAAGGTTTGTTTAACTGAATAAAACTCCATAAGGGTTGTCAATTTTCAAGATCTGTGCATCTCCCTGTTATGAAAAGGAAGGAACTCTAATAATTCTTTCCTACCTTTAAGTAAGAAATTTTATTCAAAATTAGAGATGGGCATGAAACACAAAAAATAGTGTCTTGAGCCCCATGGCACAGTGGTTAAATGCCTGTACTGCTGGTAAAACTGTGCTCACGTCCTGGGCTTCAATCCCAGGTAGCAGGCTCATGGTTGACTCAGCCTTCCATCCTTCTGAGGTCAGTAAAATGAGTACCCAGTTTGCTGGGGGGGAATGTGTAGCCTCCATATTGTAATTAAAACTGTAAACTGTCCAGAGACTACTTGAAGTGGTAAGGGGCAGTATATAAGCAGAACACTTTGCATTGCTTGCAACAAAGGTTAAAGTAGTTTTGTTATGAAATGAAATGAAATGAATTTAAGCACTATGCTCCCTTGGTTCCTAAAGGGCCAAAATAGCAGTGTGATTCCTCAAAAGATTCTAGTTAACCCCCTGAAATTTGGAAAGGTTTGGGGTTCAGGGAGCTCCAAAGGGGGTGCCCCTAGGAAAAATCATTCTAATTGGAATCACTGGGAAGTGGTTGTGGCACTATCACTTGCCTGATCAGCTTCCAATTCCAATAGAAAGAATTTTTCCTAGGGGCACCCCCTTTGGAGCTTCATAACTCAGCTTCATGATCCCCAAACCTTTCTAAATTTCAGGGGTTTATCTAGAATTGGTTCAGCAAGCTAAGCCTGCCATTGCTATGCCTGGTATGGCTAATTTTTGATTGCATATTTCTGATCCCACACATGGGAATCACAGGCTAGGTTCCTCAAGCTCTTCCCTGTAAGCCCCTGAAATTTGGAAAGTTTTGGGGTTCAGGGACCTGAGTTATGAAGCTCCAAAGGGGTTTTCCCTTGGAAAAAAATCTTTCTAATTGGAATCAATGTGAAGCTGTTGTCAGCACTATAGCTTGCCCAATCAGCTTCTGATTCCAATAGAAAGATTTTTCCTAGAGGCACGTTATTTGGAGCTTCATAACTCAGCTCCCTAACCCCCCCCAAACCTTTCCAAATTTTGGGGGATTACAGGGAAGAGTTTAAGGAAGTTACCCTACAGTTTTCTCTAGAATGAATCATTTCATTCTATAGGGGGAAATAGCATTTTATTTCATTTTGTAACAAAACACTGTCTGTCATTTTACTTGGTTATGAAACGTTTCATAACCTTATGACATGATGAAATAGCATGCCATTTTTCATTTTGTGCCCATCTCTATTCAAAATTACTTGTGTACCAAAAGAAGAAAAGACAGAGGCCAATGGTATATGAAAGGCTATCCCATTTATTGTGGTGTGTGTTTTCCTCAGCAATTGTACTTAATCTAACTGTGGAAAGACAAAGAACTCATCCACAACCAGAAGAGCTGCAGAAACATATCTTGCCATGACTTTGTGGTGAGCTTCTCCTGAACTACAGGTTTGTCTGCCAACCAGTTCAATGTTATGCTGCCAATTAAATGTGGGGGTAATTTTTCGTGACTTTTGTTGGTACAGACTCTGCCTGTGCACTTTAATTATCTAAAGGGATAAAAGAAATACTTGTCCAATTCCCTGTTTTCTTTTATTTTGCCTCTCTTAACATGTCAAGACATCTTGCCAATGTTATGCTTCTGCTTATATACTGTCCCATACCATTTCAAATAGTCTCTGGGTGGTTTACAGTTTAATTACCATATGCAAGCTACACTTTTTAAAGGCCTACCACATTCTTTTCCTCCAGTTGAGATCAAGTCAAATAATTCTTTTCCAACCCAGGGTTTGCATAAAATACCTGTATTGGGTTGTTGTTTTTTACTTTAAGAAGCGCACACACACACACAGGGTTTGAACATAACCCACAGTATTTTACTCAAAATAGGCACTGTTTGAATCATTTTCACCACCATAGGAACATAGGGAAAGAACACTGTAACTCCACTTCTTTGCCTGTAAGAATGTGTTGGGTGAGAATTTACAGTCCTTATTATCTGTGTGAGTTTAGACTACTCAGCCATTTATTGGTTCATTAATAGTTTTATTCAGTTATTCAAGCACCTTTATACCCCACCCTTGTCTATCATGACATTCAAGGAAATGCATAAAAGGTTCTTCCATCTAGATACAGCCCACAGGCAAACCTGACATCAACAGGTGACTCCATCACATGGATGGCAAATACAAGGTTGGAGGGAAGACGTTTTACAAGATAAAACTTTATAAGAAGTTATAAAGCACAGCAAAGGAACGCATACTTAGAACCAGATCAGAAATATGCAGTTTTTAAACCCCACACTTTAAAAGAGAACAAAAAGCAGAATAAACTTCAAAAGGACAGATGTTGCAGCCAGTTTCCATTAGATAATAAATAGCTATTCATAAAAATAAAGAGGGGGGGACTTGGAGGGTGATCGTCTCAAAACACTAATGAAACTCCATCCCCAAAACATCTGGGACTGGGAAGAAAAGATATGAACCTACAGCAGCTGCTGCTCAAAATCTGAATAGTATTATGGAATTAGCAGCAAAATACCCACCCACTTCCCTTTTCTATGAACTGATGAACTTAGGCAGACCCCTCAATGTATTACATAATTTGCTGTCAGCCCACCAATTTGACCTGACACATTCTTAGGTGTGTTAGCTCCATTTTTTCAACAATCTTGTAACGTTTACTATGACCAAGGTTGCTGAAAGTTTATGGGCCTTGTTGATCTCCCTTTAATGTCGATCTGACACACAGAAATTTACCAGGGGATGCTTTACCTGAATGCTACGAGAGAGAGAAATACATTTCTGTAGACTTTTTCTATCTCTGGGTACAGAGATGAAAGAATTACACATCATCACCTCTTCTTTAAGGTCCTTTAAGGACAGAAGCCTATTGAGAAACTATATTTAATTGTTTATGTACCTCACAGTTGTGTAGCCTACAGGATGGTAGAAGGCTGTATCCCTCAAGGAGTTCCATTTGCACTCTTGTGTCAGAGGTGCACCTGAATTGGTTTTTAAAACCCAGGGAAATAATATATTGGGTCCTCATTTATAGTCCCAAGTAAATAGAAATAAGTAAAATAAATAATTTTAAAAAAGAATAATGAATTAACCAAGGATCACCCAGTTAAGCAGCTCCATCTCTACAATTCAGCTGGGTTTCTGGTAGCTTAGTAGCTTCCAAGGCAACTTGGTCTGTATAGCGTGGCAGCTCACTGTAAAATCGGAGCCCCTTACTTCAGAACAGAACAACACTCCCTCCTGGTGTACCAATGGTTTCTGAGGAAAGGCCTTTTAATGAGTAAGTCCATTACTTATTATTCTTTGAAAATTTTTTGAACTCTGTTCTCTTTTAATATAATTTTCATTTAATTTCCCTTCTGTGTCTTTGAACTGAATTTTTAGTCAGTCTCACTGTGACCTAACCTGAGACCTTGCTTTATTTATTTATTTTGGGGGGCGGGGGTGGAGATACGCTACCTGCACCATCACTACCTTGTTCCAGAGGTTCTCCCAGTTCTCTGGAAATGATCCTTAGGGTGCAGGAAAAAGGAAGGGATGGCAAATTTTCTTTGCCACACTTCTGTTTGTGATAATATTCAAAGAGTGGAGCTCTATTGATGGGAAATCAGGTCCCAAGCCTGCAGTATTTATTTCAGCAAACATGACAACAGCCTAATGTGGCATTTTAACAACTTGCATTTGAATCTCATACATATGTTCCCGTTTCCTTTACAGGAAAAAAACAATCCTTTCTAAGTTCTTCTGGCCTTCAAAAGATTACATTTGGGGGCTAATTTTAGATCTGGCATCTCTCCGCCCATGAACATCCCACATGTGGTTAATGTTACAAGCCAGGTTCTACCACCAGCCAGTGTTACCAGAAACAGTAGGCAAAAAAACAAAATTAAATTAAAAGCATTCCAGAAGAACAGGAAAAAGAAATAAATTCAGCCCAGTTCCTGTTCTGCCAGAGTATTTAATTTGCATATATTATTAGGCTTGCCAGTTCTTTTCATACAAAGAAAGAATACAGTACAGGGAACCATAAAGGAGGGAGGGAAAATTTACCAGTCCAGAAAGATATTTTATATCTAATTCTATGTCTACTGAGCTGCTTCCATATATGATGCTTTATTGTGTAGATAGAAGTTCTTTCTAAACAATAATCTACCTTTCTTTTTTCCATTTCTTATGCTCAGACATTTGCAAACATCATTATTAATTCATTAACTTCAATAAATGATGATGATCTAAACATAATTGCACGGGTCTTTGTAAGATACAAAGACCTCCAAGAACTCTATCCAAAGATCTTCCCAAATAATTTGAGTAACTTGGACCTTGGAAAAAACTGCCATTCCTTTTGCTCCTACTGAAATTGCAAGGTGGGCTCTGGGCAAGAAAAAACTGCAAATTGATGGACGTGAAGGACCTATTGGGACATCTTCCTTTTGCCTGCTCAGTAGTTTTACTAGGACACACCTTCTGCACCTGCGTGGCCAGGGCTACAGGGAAACCAAAGCCATTGATCATTCGATTAGGACAACAGCATGGATAAAAGTCATGAAGATTCAACTGCACAAACCACCGACATGACATTTTGTCTTGGTTTGTGGTTCATTAAGGTGGAAGGTTGAACTTGGGGCCCACATATGCTGGGACTACAACCTGAAAAAGCTCTGAATATTGGGTGTGCTGACTAGGGTTGCTGGAAATTGTAGCCCAAGAGCACCTGGGGCCATTTGTGGGCAGGGAGGCAGAAAGACTATTACCCATAGGCTGCATCCTCTGTACATTTAACCTGAAATAAGTGGAGGCTGCTTCTGAGTAGACATGTACAGTATTGTGCTGTCCATCTTTACAATCAACATTCAAATTATTTAGTTTGTTATGCATTCAGTGAGACTTGCCATATAGGGAGAAAAGCTGTGCATACTGTCATGAGATTGCAAGACGGTTGATTCGGCTGTGATTACACATGTCTGGAAGTCTTGCAGCAATGCCCCCTCTCTGACCTTCAAATGAACTAAAAGACCAAAAGACAAGCAAGCCTATGCAAGCAATTTTAAGATATTTTGCCCACATCTAAGCATTCAGTGACAGTCAGTTCATCACCCAACATTTGGGTCATTGGGAGAACAATGAGACAAGCTTTTCAGTCTGGATTGCATTGTCTTTTAATAAAATGTTACGTTTTGATCTTATAATCCAACCACAATAATGTCTTTGGTATGTTTCAATGAACCTTCTCCTCTCTTTTAAACCGTAAGTGCAGAAAAAGCTTGAATAGGTTCATTTCATCCCTTTGATGCATTCCATGTCTTTGTATTCCTGATGTTACAGAAAGAATGCCTGTATAGGATCATGTCTGCACACATACGTTAGGTATGAGGAATAATGAATAACAAACCAGGCTCAAGGAGAGACAGAGAGGAAGAAAACAGTTTATGGATGTTTTGACCCTGATTTAGTTATAATCCGAGCTGGGGAGCTTTAAGCTTTTGGACAGCAGCTCACAGTAACTCCAGCCAGCCATTCAGAGAGTTATAGTCCAAAAACAGTAAGGTTTCTAATCTATAACGTTTGCTAGTTGGGAGCAAAATGGGAGGAAACCTGCATGACATGAAGGAAGCATGACATGAAGGAAGGCC
>JAHTLZ010000129.1:83072033-83084385 GCA_023846285.1 Phrynocephalus versicolor | reverse complement strand
TATGTATGTATGTATGTATGTATGTATGTATGTATGTATGTATGTATACTGTACACACATCTGCATATGTGTGGCTGTCTCTTTCAGTATAATTTTTCCTTTTTAACACTGGCAGTCTCGGCCCTAGACCATGACATTCTGTAAATAATAAATAATTCTGACCATTATAAGGTGTACCCAGTGGTTTGAAAAGCAAGTTCAGAGTATTGTTTCCGATATGCTTTTCTTCATGGCTCTTTGCATCCCAACTCTTTTCCTAGAAATATTCTTGTAAATACCATAACACTTCAGAAGGATTAATAATAATTAATTATATGTTTTCAAGTTGTTAAAGAGACCCTTTGCAGGGTTTTCTGGGTAGAGAGTGGAAATTTACCATTCCCTTCTTCTGCGGATGAACAGGGACGGTACAATTTGCTGGAGACAATGCAGGCAGGATCTTCTCCTGGGAGGCAGAGTAAAGAATCCAATTCTTTGACTCCATAACCAGATTTTTAACTCACTAAGCTGTACAATCAGCTAAACTACACATTCAGAGAGGACACGGAGTGGATCATCCCTTGTGGAGTTAGAAGAAAAGCTTCTCAATTTTTGCAGGGATGGAAGATATTAAACAGGTTAATTTTCTTTCACAGACACAACTACAAGTGACATGTCTTCTATGCAGGCAGAACCATGTGTTTCCCAAAAGTTCATGGACTAAAACTCCCAGAAACCTTTGCCATTAGCTGTGCTGGCAAAGATTTCTGGGAGTTTAGTCCAAGAACATTTGGGTACCCAAGGTTAGAAACCCTAACAGAAATCTTCCTCACTGTTTTCTACACATTACTTGGTTTTCATGTATCTCATTATAGATATTGCTTCATTTTGTAGGACTCGGGATATGCTTCTCGTGATGGAAATTATCTCATTTTTATATTAGAGAAGTGTGCACTGTACATTCTACTTTAGTTTTCATTTCTGAAACTTGTCCAGATATGTACCATTCTTCCCCAATGAACATTACCACATTAAAGCTGTTTATGTGATGCTGTATATCTCATATATTGTGTTCTTTTGCTGGTATAACCAATTGGGTGTGACAATCTTTCTCAACTGCTGATCTTTGTTTTTCTTCTTCCTGTGCTACATCCCATGTCATAACTAGGATCTCAGTGTCATAACTTAAATCTGGATGAGAGGGGTATGGATAATTCCAACATGAACTTGGTTCTCCCCAGTTTGCTCACTCGTAGTCACATAAGAGCAACGTCAAATTCAACCAAGCTTTGCACATATAGAGGCCCGGAGCCTGTTCTCATGCTGATGCAAGTGTGCCATCAGGATTTCAGGTCTCACATGAGAAGCAGAGGCATTCCAGAAATGCTAGTTGCTTGGCAAATAGGAAAGCAAAAGCTTACTAAGAGTTGAACCTTGATCCTAATCCCAACCAGTGGAAATAGGACCAACATAGTTCATATTGGGCTGTTTCTGCCAACGTTCCTCAAGTGTGATCATTTGGAGCTAGTTGTCAGAAATGAAATCTTTTTCTACTAAGCATCTGGCATTTAAGTGTGCCAGATTTCCAAGCACCAGCTTACATTTCAGGGAACTGCTGTGCTTTCCAGGTATCTTGATAGGGAGACAAGTCCCAGTGTGAGTGGAAATGGAGTAGGTAAAATTTTGATGTGTGCGTCAGAGGTTCTCTTACACCCTGAGCTCTCAAGTCTGCCCTTCTTCATTACTTAATACAAAGATGCTTGTAGGAGCTTGGAACAAGCACAAAGTCAGTGTAGCAAAAAGCCAAATGATAGGGAAGGGGGCTGAGAAGAAAGCTACTGGAGGACTAAATTTCAGTACCCTGTGGAATCTGGAGGAAGGCAAGGAGTGGAGCATCAGTGTCAGAGTATTTGTGTAAGAAAAGCCTTCTCAGCAGCTGGAGGAAACCACACGAAAAGTAACAATGATTTTTCCATAAAGCTCCAGCAGCAGCAAAGGCCCAGAGAGAAACCCTCCATCTGGTGGGAAAGGAGTCGTAGGAGTGCAACTCCTGAACACATTTTACAATTCAGAATCCAGTAAACCAATGTTATCTGGATTTTGGTCCCATTACCCAGATTTCCCTTGTGCCTCCCCCCCCCCCAAAAAAAAAACTACTTGGTCTGGAACCAGTTTCACCTTGCCTGGCACATCATAATGTCCTGCTTCCTGTTCTGAGGCTTTGACCTTGAAGCTTCTGGCAATGGAATGCTGCTGAACTGGCAACCCTATCGATATTACTCAGTCGGAAACACATGCAGCAGAAGGAGGCCTTTGGAGGTTTCCCCTCTGCGTTGACTGCGTTGTCTGCCTGATATCAATGTAAAATACCTGTCTGACTCAAAGTGTAAGAAATGGTCTGGGGTTACAAATGATTATTTCAAGCACACTCACTTACAAGTAAGTCCCACTAAATACAGTAGGACTTTTTGCTGAATAAAAAATCCCTAGGGCTGTGTTGTTATTTATAAAGATGTATGTTGGAAGCTGGTTTGTTGCCAGAAACAGTAGAGGGTGACAACAACAAAGGTAGGATGATAGAATCAATGTATAAGAGTCAGACCTTCATAAAAGAAATCTGGGAATGTCTAATTGTTTTAATAACATTGCAACTGACTAGAGAGCTCTGTGGGTTGGAGCAAGTGGCTGTGGAGCCGGGGGTTAAGATTTTAATTTTTTGCTATGCCTACCAGGAGAAAAGCTGTGCAGACTTGACAAATTTGCAGAGTCCCTGAGCAACACTAAAACAGGGACTGGTAGACCCCTTCCAAGTACTTCATATCTAGAAAACCCTGGAAATGGTCATTCACAAATCAAGCCATTTGGTGGTTTGTTGTACAACATTTCAGGGAAACATGTCTACCCAGAATGTAACAAAATGCTGAATTCTTAACAATGTTGGTAATTTATACACTTTGGGGCATGCAGTCCCTGGGCAGACACTTTGTGCCACTGAATGAACTCCCAAGGCAATGCTGGGGTGGACCTAGAGAAAATGTTGTGCAGTTTTCCATGGAGCTCCAAGTCCACTCTCTGGGAGTAGCTGGCTGTAGAAGCCACACCCTGGACAGCTCAATTGGTAGTTTTACTTTTATAGCAGCTGAAGCCCCTGCTTGACTTCTATGGAGATGAACAAGGCATGGATGACAGTCCATTTTGAATGGGCTGTCCACTCTGATTGTACCTGCACTCATCCCCTGAAGCTTGAAAACAATGGCTTTGAAAGAATGGCAGCTCCACACTGGGCTTTGATCTGGCGCATGGCTTTTTTGTCGCCAGAGCTTTGGTGCGAAAAGTTTGTGCTGATCCGGGGCTTTAGGCTGGGGGTTGTGTCAGTCAATATAAGGCTGTCCAAGCTTACCTCAAGCCTCCTTCTTTAGCTGCAAGCACCCCTCCCACCTGCCCTAGTTGGCCATGGGTAGCAGTGAGTTTTTGCCCATCCCATTCTCAATTCCTGAACTGTTAAATAGCAGTCCCGGTCACAACAGTGGGCAGTGCTTGAGGTAGTTAATGGAAGACAGTTCAAAGTTGTAAGCATCCTTAGGGATGGAGACAGCCCTTGTTGTATAAGTAGTGATCAATGGTTAGGAAACTGTAATTAGATCACATAGGTTAGAAGTTGATTAAGGTTAATGGTAAGCAGGTCCCCCTCAAGGGGAAGTGGACCCCTGGAATTCTGGAAAGTGATGAACTAGTCAGCAGCACTCTCTGGAGTTAGGAACTCTCTGAGGTATCCAGTGGGATGTAGGTTATGATGGACTCCAGGCTCTAACCTCTTAGCACTACATGCAGACTCCTTGTAGGAAGTTAATTTGATGTTGAATTTAATATAATAAAGTTGTGGCCCATTTTAAACCTATATTTGTGTCTCGCCTCATTCTTCCAGGATGGGCGGGGGGCGGGGGGGGGGACGGGACAAAGGATCACACAAGAATCCAAGCAAAATTTAAAAATCAATTCGATCCTGACAAAAAGCTATGAGGAGAGGCTGGGTTCTTTTTCAAGACAAGCAGCCTTCTGCTTCCCAATCTCTAACCAAAAGAAATTTCTAGCCACTTTTATAATTCTTTCTGGTAACTCTTAGTCACCTAGCCAAGTATGAATACTTCTTCCCTGCAAATTATAATAGGGAGCATGTACTTATAATTTAATCATTGCTTTAAATGTTTAAAGCTATAGCGCTGTTTAGTTTTTTCCCTTTTAATTCAAAGCGCCACTTTCCACTTTTCAGCATTATGGGCCATGTTTATATTGCTATGCAAATTATTCCTCATAGAGAGTTTACAAATTCCCCCTTTCATTATTAATAGTGTAGCAAGGTCTCTCTATCTATATTGCTTTGTGCAATACATAATTAATGCTAACGGCCGTGCATTGGTCTCAGTGCCAGTTTACATTAGAATATTTTCCTCTTGTCTTCTGTCTTTGGAAGATGGAAACTGGTATTCAGGATGAGTGAAAATGGTGGGATTGCTTTGTCCCACCCTTTCTCATTCCTCCATTTGCTTGATAGAAGAGGCACTTGGGGGATTTGCTTGCTGGCTGTTTGCATTTGGTTGTGCAAGTTCCGCTGATGCTTCAATGCCCATGTATTTTTACCTCTTTTTTTCCTTTCAGGCAAGAATTGGGCAGGACCACATCCTGGATGAGCCATCACAGCTACATGAAAGTAGCAATGGGATCTGAAAGCAAAAGCTCAGAGAGGATTTTCTTTACCTGAAACTATGGAGATGGATACTGTTAGGGAAGATATTTGTTGCCGTTCATTTGCACAGGTCACATCTATCTGTTCAGTTATATCCAACTCCAGTCACTTTGTGGGTTGATACTCTCTGTGCTTTTCTATCTCTTATGGCTTCTTTTAGCTCCATCATGGTCATTCCAGTGTTCCTTTTGATGGTGTACCCAAGACAATAATTCCCAAGGCAACAATTCCTTGGGTACTCCCTTTTTCTTTCCACTGACCAATCTCAGCATCACTGCCTTTTCAAGAGAGTCAGCACACATAACTTGACCAAAGTATGACAATTTTTGTTTGGTGATCATGGCTGCCAGAGATATGTTTGGTCTGACTCTGTCTACGACTTCCTTGTTGGTCATCCTTGCTGTCAATGGGATGCATAGTAATTGTCTCCAGCATCACTGTTCAAATGCCTCTTTCCTTTTCCTATCTTTCTTCCTCAACGTCCAAGTTTCACAACCATGCAAAGCTATAGGAAATATGATCAGATTAACTTGTCTGCATTTGATCTGGAAACTGATGTTTTGGTTCTTCCAGATGTTATTCATACTGATCATTGTTGTTCTTCCAAGCACA
Source organism: Phrynocephalus versicolor (assembly GCA_023846285.1). NCBI lineage: Eukaryota > Metazoa > Chordata > Lepidosauria > Squamata > Agamidae > Phrynocephalus > Phrynocephalus versicolor. The sequence goes on along the minus strand of JAHTLZ010000129.1, from coordinate 83,079,050 downwards.
ATAAGTCTTCTGATACCTGGATTATAGTAATCATTTTGATTAATTTTACAGCCAAGGAAATTAAACTCCTTTAATGCTTCAGTTACCTCATTGTTGATTTTAATATTGACTTGCATGCTCTCTGCTATACACGTTAAATAATGGTGACAGAGACCCACATCTTATGGGTGCTTTTTCCATTTGTATATGAAATTTCCAAAATTCTCTTTTTTCCATGTTTGGAACAAGGAAAAAATATTGAGTATCATACATTCAAAATTGGGAAAAAATGAAACTGACATATCCCTTCCTCCAGACTCATGCCTTTTAGTGATTAACTGTAAAAAAGAATCTGGGTTTGTTGTATTCAGCTATATTTGTTTCTAATGAAAGTTGCCATCATTTATTTCTAACACACTACTTTTCTATAACTCATATATAGTAGGCATGAGCAACATGGTCATTTTGATGTTGGGAATAGCTGTCCTAATTGAATATCATTGGTAAAGATGGATGAAAATTTAATTTTAGTTCATCTCTGAAGAATTTTGTAAAATTTGGAAGCCACATATTGCAAGAAAGAAAGAACATTTTTAAGGTTTAAAGACAACAGTGGAGAAAAAGGATGGTAGAAAAGCTGCAAGTTCCACCCACACTTCCATAAAAAGGCAGAAACTATCAGAAACAGTGACAATGAAGAGCTGCCAATATAGGGTAATTAAGAATGGATAAAAATTCCCATCTAATCAAGATAGTGGATGAAACTTATATTAGGGCTAGTGCCCCTGGAGTGGACTTTGATATCAGCAAGGTTCACTCACCAGTTAGCATCAGCTGCACACTTGCACAGTGCTGATGAAACCATATTCCTTGCTTCTGCTCTTGCATGTCACATCCCATTGAGATATTTCTCTCACCCTGATTTTTCCTATAGTTGTGGTCAATGGCTTCTTCTATTAGAAACCTGCTTTCACTGGCTTCCATTTTTTTTTGTCTTGCACTGGTTGTTCTGATGAGAGCAGACCAAACCGGAAGAAGAATGATCTATTATTATTCTCTTCTAAGGCCTTAACTATCCACATGGAGATGGCGGTGGCAAGGAAATACCAAGGACAGCGTTCTAATTACTTCCCTTCCTCTTTCAATGAAGGTTGCCTTTCCTTTCTTAAGGCTATGGATACTATTGTCGCCCTAACGAGCCTATTCAGGCCATTGTTCATCTTATGAGCCTAATTCAGACCAGGGTGACAAGAGTTCAAAGCTGACTATAAGATGGAGGACTCACACTAGCTGTATTCAGACTGATGAAGCTGTTTGGATGAGCAGCGAAACATTTCTATCTCTCAAAAAAAAAAAGTCCAGCAGTCATGACTCAACTTCCAGATAAACTCACCTGGATGACTGAGAATTAGACATGGGCACGACTTGGCGAAATTCTTGTTTCCGTTTCCGTTCCTCGTTTCCTTTACGTAACAGAAACGGTAACGACAATTACTCCGCCAGAACTCGAACTCGAACCGATCAAAGAAAAATTGGGTCTGATTTGTCGTTGTCGTTCGCAGGGGCGAAGAGCAGCTACAGAGGCTGGGAAGGCCACATGGGAGCCTACCTTTATAAGGGGGCTCCCGGCTGTAACCCGGCCACTTCGGATCCAGCAGCATCCCACCTGCCTACCCTTTATAAAGGACAAGTTTACAATGGTCACTTCAGGGCCAGATGGGAATTTTTGATCTGCTCTCAATTGGCAACAGGAGGAGCAGGTGTGTTTTCGCCCATCTCATTCTTGACATTTATTTCAAGGGTCTGGCATGGAATCTCAGCAGCACTGGTCACACTGGCGGGTAGTGGTGGAAGGCGGGTGAATTATGGGAGTGAAGGAACACCAGAAAATTGTGTGAACTGGCCCGCCTTGCAGTGCTGAACTCAACACTGTGAGGTGGGAAAAGGCAGGGTCCCACAGGTATCGATCACCCAGAGCCAGGAGCCTCGGGTGGTTGGTACCTGCAGGGGTTTCCAGAGTTTGTGTTTCATTTCCCGATTGGGGTCCAGCTGGGATCCAGCCCCAGGTGGACCAGCCTTCCGCTCTACAAATAGCCCCCCTGTTATATGAAGTTGTGTTATACATTAATAAAGTGTAGCCCATGTTTTCACCAAAATTTTGACTTTGCCTCATTACTCCAGGCTAGGTTGGGCAATGAGAAATATTAAGAGTGACAAATATTTGATGAAAGGTCTATAATGCAGTATATAAGTAATATACTTAAATACAGATATAACAAATAATGCAACTATACTCTTCTCTGCCACCCTTCCCCCCCCATGCTTCTTTCCCTTATACCTTGACTTTTCCCTGTTCTGATTATCATTGTTCTTTCTTCTTCTTTTCATTTGAAAAAAAGAATAACTACATAAGGAGGTTTAGATAGAAAACATCTCTTGACATTCAGCACATCTTTGTGTTAGATTTGCACAGTTGATGAGTGCTGTTTTCTTGTTTAATGCAGTTGTTTTAAACATTCTCCTTTAACAATAAGCATATAACACAAAGTGGAAACTGTCCTTCCAATAAATCTTTCTTGAATGTAGGGTGCAAAAGAGCCTAGCATGCAGATTTTCCCCCCATACTGAGCTGCTCCTTTTCTTTGCGGAAGTACTTCTTTCTAAGTGGTACAGGGGAGTTTTTCATCATGAATCCAGCTAAAACTTAGCTACTGCTAACCACTATAAAGCCAAATAAATAAATACTTCCAAATCCACTTCTCTGGATGAGGTAGCAGGCCATTGTAGGACAATGTGGATGTTCCTCTTGTACATAAATTGCACACAAGAGGAAAGAAGTGTGGATAAATGTGCATGTTCTGTCCCTCCCTTCCTTTCCCTTTCTTACCCCCGCCCCCCCGGCCACACACTTGCAAAAGGCCACCCAGCCTGGTAATAGGCAAGAGGAAGGAACTAATCATGTCAATGGCCAAGAAGAAGCAAAGTCTCCCTTTGGAGGCCACCAGTAGTCCAAGCGCATGCAAGTTAAAAGAGAGCTCTAGCAGCAGTGGCATCCAATGCTGTATGTAGCAAAAAGGGCAGGTGGGCGCACATGACTCCTTGTGTTTCTCTTCTGTAGGTGTTCTCTTTCAGCTTCTGCTGAAAGCTCCCTTTTCTTGTTGGAAGAACAACATCTGCATACTCACTCTGGAACCAGTACACTTTCCCCCCTCCTTCTCTCCAACCATAACGAATTGTCATGATTATATGACAATTCTTTTCAGTTCATTCTGAAACCTTTGCTGGCTTAGCTGGCTTGACCTTTCTCCTTATCTGTTCCCTAACTGTGCCTTGTTCTAAGTGTGCTTTTAGTCTTTGACCTCAATTTTTAATGTGTTGTGCCTGCTACACAGGTACTGAATTGAAATGGGGAACTGTAGATCAGTTAAAAATGGAAACATGACATTTTTAAACCACAACTCCCGTAGTTCCCTAACTAGCAATGACATCTGGGAGTTCTGGGTGTGATAGTTACAAAAATGAATATTTATTTTATTAATTTAGAGCCTTTTCACATGACCCCTAAGATCCACTGGCCACTTAAATTTGGACCAGAGATCTTAGGGGTTTGTCGCTGTTCCTATGTTCCCACTCCCTCCGCACTCCTGTCTGCTGTCTGCGTGAGGGGAGGGAGAAAAAAGGAAGAAAAGAATGCCGCTCACCTCCGTTCTGCCGTCTCGCTTTGCTCCCGGCACTGCATTCAGATCTCTTAAAGGGGCGGGAGGTGCAAAAAAGAACAAACAGAAGCGAGGAGAGCCCGGCACTCACTACGTTACATCCGCATCAGGAATTTTCACCCCCGGAGAGCAGGTACTTGAAAAGTGCGCTTAGGTGGGCATGGTCGCACTTAATTTTTTGTAAACTCCGGAGCTGGTGGGGAAACAATTTTAAGCTCCGGATCTGGGAGCCATTTGCCACAGAGTTTAGGGGTCATATGAAAAGTCCCTTATTTAGCTTTATTTGTCACCCCATTTGTGTGATGTGTATTCTGGGCAGTTCATAACAAACAGAATAACAGATAAATAACAAAAATATGTGAAACTTTAAAAACATAAACCCATAAACAAGAACATAATATAAATAGACTATTTCTTAATGAGAGTGAAAATGGAGGCACAACATCTGTAGAGCTGTTTATGGAATGCCTCTGTAATGAATAGTGTTTTAAACTGCTTTCTGAATGTAATGTTTCCACACCGTGGTATTGGGGATCTAGTACAGAGTTTAACAGTGGGCTCATGATAGACCTCAGATACTATCGTTATATGGCCAGACTATTAAAATATCTGTCAGCATGTTTAATATGTCTGTGTTGTAGGGTAATCATTGCCAGACGGGTCACATTTCTATTTATAATGCCTCAAAATCAGGGTCAAGTTGACATCAGCATTTACTTAGTGAGGTGGGGTGGGCTTTTTCCCCTTTTATTTTTGCATCTTAGAAAGATGAAACAATTGTAATAATTCCAACTCTTGATCTTTCTTTGGATAAATCATGCTACCACAATGCATAAAATATAGCTTTGAAGTAATGATATCACAAAAATTCCCGTGTTACATGGAGAACATGCAGAACTCCTGTTACCAATAAACTCCCTCAGTCTTCCTTAAAGTCTTTGTCTTGTTTTTCTCAAATTACTACAAAACAAGTGTTTTCACTTCCTACCCTGAAGGGTCAAGTGAGCTCATAAAAAAACTGTCTGTCTCCCTGCATCATCACTAAGAGTGCCCATCAGGACAAAATCAGAGCTTGTTTCATGTTGCCTAGCAATATGACATGATGTCTAAACTAGACAGGAGACAGACAGAGGTTAATCCCACAGGGCTGTGTGAGTGTTAGTGACATGTTTGAACTAGTAAAGAAGAGCACATGCTGTTTTGATGCATTGTGAGTCAAGGTAGATGTTCATCTTTCTGTGTATACCATCCATATGATTGTGAAAGAAGCTGGCACCCTATGGAGAAAATCTGTTGTGGAAGGAATGTTTAAGGCCTCAGAAAGAGGGGTGGTTTGATTTCAGTTGCCTCAAAGTACTCAGCCTATACAGAGTGTGCTGCAGCTAGGAACTGAAGGCAGTATTCTACTTAATAATTACAAACACATAATTCCAGCTACAGAAACGATGGCAACAATTTGATGAGAGGCCAGATATACATCAACACATGAGTGATTGCATGAGCCAGCCATGAGCCCATACCAATGACCATGAGAGTGCCATGGCAACTGCCACAGTTAGCAGTCAGCACACGTAAATATACACCAGGATTCTGTCCCGAGTTTTCATAAAGGGGTCTGGGGAACTAAAGCATCGACGACTCATCTGCTGGCCTGATCCATGAATATGGTCCTCTGCAAATCCAGGCAGTAAAAAAAAGCAAATGGGTAAGGATGCCATGAGTATCCTCAATTTGACCATTCTCGGGGCCTTGGGAAGGGGGAGGTATCCAAGCCTATTGATCTGTCCTGACCATGGTAGTTTGTTGATGTTGTTCCTCCTCAAGGGTGAAAAGACCTGTGTTTTTAAAAATTATCAGCAGAAAGGCATGTGGGGTAGGGTGGATGGGGAAGAGATAGGAAGAGAAGGAGCAGGAGGGGGATATTGCCAAATAAAAGATTTATTTACACAAAAATCACTGTAATGTAAATGTTTTGTGCAGAGTGCAATTTTTATGTGAAAAGCCAACTTCCATTGTTTGTTTGTTTGTTTGTTTAGGGAGAAGTTATGAAATACACAAAAGTTCTCTGTAACAACTTGACAACATGTAGTTATTAATCCTTCTACAGTGTTATGGTGTTTACAACATCATTTCAAGTTAAAGTGGTGCAATGCTGAAGCATAGGTGGAACTGTTCTCTGAATTTATTTTTCAAACTGCTACCTACATCTTGCAATGGTTGGCTTATTTAATGTATCCTAGCAGAGTGTCATGGTCTAGAGTTGAGACTATCACTGTTATAGAGGAATAATTATACTGAAACAGACTCTCTCTCTCTCTCTCTGTGTGTGTGTGTGTGTGTGTGTACGTGTGCGTGTGTACATGTGTACAATACAAAAGTGATACAACAAATAATAAATGGAGTATTTCACATAGTATGTCCTTGTGAGTTGCATTCTGATACAGTGGAAACATTCATACCACGATCTCCTCACCAGGCATCCATATGTAGAAAGATGTTTTCAGTCAATGTAGTCCTAAACTGGTTGAGAAAATGACATATTTTCCCATCTATAAGACTCCGCCATGCATAAAACAACTCTTTGGAGAGACAAGGTATGGCAATTTCATAACTGCATAGTTCTCTCCTTGGCTTACTTTCATGCGTAATACAACCCTCAATTTTTAGTCTAATGGTTTTAGACAAAAAATAAACTTATACATGGAAAAATATGGTATATGCACAAAAGTGTACTACAGTGGTCCCACGCCCATTTGTGGTTCAGGTACTGTGGTCCCGCTATATCGCGGGACTGCAGTATATGAAAAAAGCCCCCCTGGGATTAGGGGGGGGAAGGCCTGTTTCAGACCTCCCTTACTGACTGGCGCTGCCCCAAACAGGTCTGCAAGGGCCTCCCCAAGCCTTCTGGAGGCCCCCAAAGGCCCGGAAAGGCCATCACAGGCCCGTTTGGGGCAGCGCAGGCTGGGGGTAAATACAAAATCCCCCAGCTAGGCACCTCAGGCATCCACATATCATGGATTTTCAATTATCGCCAGTCGGGTCGGGTCCCTAACCCCCCCCTGCAATAGGTGGGGGATCACTGTATATAGTGAACACTTTCTATTTCTAATGCCTAGGCATTACTGCAAACTGGAGATAGCACCAACCAACACTTTGAGAAGTAGAATAGGTAGCTAGATTTATTCCATCCACTGTTAGCTTTTCAGAGTTTGATGCCCTGAAGTCTTATTTTCCTGGCTCCCATTTCTTTGAAAATAAAGCACCATGAGGCGACAATAAGGCTACAAACTATAAGTGATCCACTGAAGCCCTGTCTAATAGA
>JAHTLZ010000129.1:83028261-83070931 GCA_023846285.1 Phrynocephalus versicolor | reverse complement strand
GTAGTAGTAGTAGTAGTAGTAGTAGTAGTAGTAGTAGTAGTAGTAGTCTATTAATGCTGTAAGATGTCCCTCAATTCCTTGTTCTCAAATACTTGAACATGTCTTAATTGTGTGTGTGTGTTGTGTCATTACAGTCGTGACCGACTCTTTGTGACTCCACGTCTATGGAGTTTTCTTGGCAGGAATACTGGAGTGGCTTGCCAGTTCCTACTCCAGGTGCCTACAGCACCTGGTATCCCCTGGTGGTCTCCCATCCAAGTACTAACCAGGAACGACCCTGCTTAGCTTCCAAAATCAGGCGAGATCGGATGTACTTGTACTGGACTGTATATTAACCCTCATTACTGTAAGCCGCCTTGGGTCCTTTTCCAAGGAGAAAGCAGGGTAAAAATACTCTAAAATAAATAATATAAGTAGTAGTAGTAGTAGTAGTAGTAGTAGTAGTAGTAGTAGTATATTAAGGTAAAACACTCATATCATTGTCTTCCTTTGTTGTTGTTATTTTGGATTGAGGATGCAAGGCTGGTCCATTATTTTTCCTTGCTTTGGGAAGGGTATAGTTTTAAACATAACTTCTTGCTCTAAACTAAATGTTATCCACTTAAAAATTCCTGGAATCATAAACGCAATTCAGTTTAAAAGATAAAATTGACTTACTCCTTCATCGTGCATTTTCTCACTTCTAACTCCAGACTGAGAGAACAAGCAGAGGCTGGATGGTCATCTGTTCAGAGTACTTTGATGGGGTTTCCTGCATGGCAAGGGGTTGGACTGGATGGCCTTTGAGGTCTTTTCCAACTCTATGATTCTATGATTCTATCGCTGAAGCCATTTATGTTATAGCAGTCATTTTGAAAGGACAGGGGAGCATGTCATCAACCGTACCAAACATAACAGAACAAAAACCTATTCTGACTAGAATCTCCTGGGCCCAATTTTCCCTTTATAGATGAATAATAACCATGAAGCATCAAATCTTATTGCTCCCCAAATCCAGACATGTATACTCAGGTGTCTCTTTTCATATGAATGCGCTTAGGTGAGTTTGGTTCCTGGCCACTACAATTAAGTAGACGCTCGACAGTTGGAAACAGTCCTATAGAGGCCCTTTCCTTCCAACATTTGCAAAATATTTCAGTTATATTGATACAAGGTGTCTCTAGCCCAGTGAGCTGCCATAGCATGGGAAGGCAACGGAAAAGACCTTTTCCTGATCATTCTAAGAGATAAAACAGGATCACTATTTCCGAGTTGGAAGAAACAATCCATCCGAGTACTCCATGTTTGTCAAGGCAGAGTTGTTTTTGGCACTTCTGTATGGAAAGCTGTGGATTTCTTTTTGCCACATATGTTCCCTAGAGTAGTTTTTGATAGAGACAGAGTTTTTCAGCCATGCTTCAGGGTAAGAAGAGTAAGGCCAGGCTGTGCTTGGAAGATTGTATTCCAATAATATGTTTTTACAGTCAGTGTGGGCTCTCCCTTCAGGGCCTTAAACTGTGTGTGTGTGTGTGTGTGTGTGTGTGTGTGTGTGTGTGTGTGTGTGTGTGGTCACCACTCCTCCCTTAAAATGAAAATATGTATTTTGCAGATGCTGAGACGCACACACATATACACAGTGTATATACACAGAGGAAATTAATGGATGAACATATCAAGTGTCCTAGAGAATGAGAGTGTGAAGAGGCCAAACATAATGTAATCAGCATTATCAGCTTTTCAAATCTCATTTTGCTGCCTGTTTTATCAGTTTATTTAAAATTCAATGAATCTTTGAAAATAGGTATATAAAACTTAGGGATGTTAAAAGGGCTTTTGCTTCTGTGTCACTGATTCTGACCTGCATATATTCTTGTCTATGCTTCTTACTGTGTTGTAAGACTTTGCTTCTCTTCCATCCTATAGTCTTAGGACATATTTTCTGTTGTGTCCTTAGATTAATCTAGAACTGCCTGAGCTTGGAGGGCAGGAACAATAGAGCTGTAGGATCCAAGCTCAGCCTACCTCCAGCCAATCAGAGACGGGTGAAGCTCCCAGGCGCAGCCAACCAGAGGCAGGTGTGTGGACATGGGAGTTTGGGGCTGGAGAACAATAGACAGGTTGGGGTCAGGCCCATTCAATCGGGGGCCAGTGAGCCGTTCAAACCACGCAATGGCCTGCCACAGTGGGAATCCTTGCCATGTATTATAAACTGGCCATCGGGCCATCTTCAGTTGTTTTATCCTCATGTAATCTGTGTGCTTGATTGAATAAAAAGCTGAATATTTACTCCAGGCATCGTCTGGTTCTGTTGGACCCACAACACTTCATTTTCCTATTCAGTTTTCTTAGTGGACATCTTTCTTTTACACATTTCTCTAATTCATTGAAATACATTTTAGTACATTTCAAAACATATACATTTCTACTTTTGCAATTTTGTGTGCATTTACAGTGGGAAGAAAGGGGAGACAAAAAAAAAAATCTGATCATCACCACTTCCTCCTGATGTGTCATAGAAGCATAGAAAGTGATAGATATGTGCATGATTTCATTAATTGTCTTATAGACCATGAATTGGATAAATTCATATAATTAAATAATGAAAAATCTGTTACAGCATGCTGCTCCCACCCATCTTTATTCAAGCTATTGGAATGGAAGTAAATGTAATGTATTGCACATCAAGAATTTTACATGGACAATTTGCTGAAAGCGAGCCCACAGGATTAACTGAAAGTAGAATATGTTCCAACCAGAAGGTTTTGATTTCACTATGTTTTTGTCCTGTAGGAAGAGCAGTATGATTTTGTTATTAATATGAATGTCCCATTTGACTGGAAATCACCCTTAAGGAAAATATATGTAGCAGCTATGTTTGAGGAGAAGTTATGCTTCTATGGCTATTTATTTTGACAATGTTCTGTGTTCTTGTGGTTGCATGTCATGCCTAGCTTGTTGTTGCCTTCTCTCTTTCTTTTCCAATTCACACTCCAATGCGGTTATTATGAACTTTTTAAGCAGTACCATCAGAGCACCAACAAGAAAAAAGAAAACAAAGGAAAGAGAAAGAAAAGCAGACTCGAATATCTTAAACTGAAGTTTTCAGTTAACCACAAGAATGCAGGTGTTCATCTGCACATCTTCATCCACACATCTGCGCAAAACCTCCTATGGATTGGGTCCTTCCTGAGTATCTGGCAGAGCGAACCTCTCAAAGGTCAGTGTTGGCCCGGCCCACCAGAGCATTGCTGGCACTCTCACTTCGGTTGGCCGCTCCTCAGGAGGCTCGTAAGGTCTCCACCCATAATTGTGATTTCTCAGTGGCCGGCCCATTTATGTAGAACAAACTGCCCAGCTAGATCCGCCAAGCTGAGCCCCTAACAGCCTTTCGAAAAGCATTAAAAACTTGGCTTTTTAAAGAAGTTTACAGCGATTGGTAATGTGTTTCTCCTCCTGGTTTTGTTGTCCTTTTTGGTACCCTCTAGCCTTTTAGCCTCTTGCCAGGCTTTTGCTTTTGTTTGCTATTGTTTTATTTGATTTGTTTGATGGTTAGTAGTTTGTTCATGGGTTTTAATTGTTCCTTCTTATTTGGCTTTCGTGTTAACTACCCAGAGTTCCTTTGGAAAAACTGGAGTGGTCTATAAATAAATAAATAAATAAATAAATAAATAAATAAATAAATAAATACACACTAATCCTCATCCTCATCTTTTATCTGGAATGGGTCCCATGGATCATCAAGTCCAACCCCTGTTAAGTAGGCGCAACAGGGAATCGAACTGCCAACACCTGGTTCCTCAGCCAGATGCCATAACCACTATAAAGCACTTCAATCCTAGCAATAGGAATTACCATGCTTTTTTTTAAATTGGGGGGAGCGGGGCTCAAGGTAACTCCAAGAATGCCAAAATGAATGTGAAAGACTTGTGCAGGGTACTTCTTTGTCCCACAGGTAAACCATGAGATAAAACAGGCTACCTGTTTTACCTCACGGTCACAATGGAACCACACATGATAACTCCAGTTTGGTCTATATTTACACGTTTTCCCAAGAACCCTAACCCTAACTCTTTCAGCTAGATTCCAAGGTAGCTTGGCAGCATGGACAGGCCCTGGGAAAAGTTGGTAATAAAAAGGGTAAGGACAAGCTTGTATTGAACTCTCTGTCTCACTATATATAGAGAGATATTCAAACATTCTCATGTATATTCACATGAAGTCATATGGATAGACCACTATATGTAAAATGTGTTACAGCTGAGATTTGTTGTCCATCAGAGATTTTCCGCTAATATATGCAAACATACCTGCAGTTAACACAGCTGTAACACATTTTACATACAGTGGTCTATCCATATGACTTCATGTGAATATATGTGAGAATGTTTGAATATCTCTCTCTATATAGTGAGACAGAGAGTTCGATACACATCTCTGTAACCCACACATTTCCACATACATAAAAGGAAGCCTTTGGAAATGTCCAGTTCAAGCTGCTCCAAATGTCATAAGCTAGCAGCTTTTGATGGAGCCATGCCCCTTGTCACCACCCCTTTTCTCGGGGGCAGAGCTTCAAAGATTAGTGAGGATCTTCTCTGCAGCTTCTCTAACCGATGGGAGTGTCATGGAGGATTCATTGGACCCCTATGCTGGAGATTTCTCCATCACTAGCTGAAAAGACTATCAAGGTCCTTGTTTCCTTGTCAACTACATCAGTTGCCCCTACACCTTGTGTTCCCATAACTGTTGCCTTCACTCCCATCTTGTTGTCATTGTTAACCTACCTGTGTCTATATGGGGTTATACTGATGTCCGGTAACAGCTGCTGTGTTTAAAAGACCACATGGTAATGCAGTAACACTCTGCAGCTGGAGTGGCAGCATTAGAAGTCAGTGTGACAGCAGCAGTGCATGGGGGAGTTTGAGTCTTGCCCTGAGCTGCATGTTGGATCAGAAAACTGAAGTGGCCTGATTTGTATTGCTTTGAGTCCTTCCTGAAGTGACACAGTTATCCCCACTGGATGTCTGGCCCTCAGTGCTTTTCAGATATCTGGGGCATAAGAGCTGTCATCAATAGATTCAGGGGAAAGGAAATGAATTTTAGAAATAAAAATCAAAGAGCATTTTCCTCACGTGTACCCAGTCAAACACAGTGACAAAACTGAAAAGAGAATAATATTTGGTTTAACAGTGAGTCTCAAATGTATAACCAATCTCATATAATTTAGTCTTGCTGTTAAACAAAATATTATTTCCCTCTCCTGTTTGGCACCATGCAGGACTGTGTACAAATGTACTGAGGAGTAGTAGGGAGAGAATATTCTTTGCTTCAGAAATTCCTCTTCCTTTTTCCAGATCTCCCCCTCCCACCGAACGATCTCATTCTCACCCCTGCTCCATTTTAAACTTCCTTTCAACAATCTGTCCATACAAACATTAGCATGATCACATACGTATTGTTTCCAAGTCTCTTGGAGTTAGACTGTGGGACGGTTTTGCTGATAAATTAGCAGCTCTGTTGAATGAACAATTACTGTAACGTAGCATTAATCTGGGGGGCCTTGTTATGTCAGCATAGAATTGGAGGGGTGGGAGGTTTCAGAAATAATTTCATTTTATGAAGAGGTGCTGAGAGGAGATTCTTTGTGTGCTTTCTAGATAACCACATAGCGTGCCCTGGTAGGATTTCCCCGAGATGTTACGGACTGTACGTGTTTGTAAAAGCTTCCCAGTAGAAAGGTCTGCTCTGTACAGATAATGCAAGTGTTGTGGGTGGGGTTGAAAGAATGTTCTTACAGCTCTCCCTTACCCCACATGCATTTCTGTTGCTTTTGTTTCAAATAAAACTTCGCTCTTGCCAGCAGCCATATAGCTGGGGATATGTTTAAAGCAGACTTTGGGTTTCTTTTGCAAAATTCAAAAGGTATGAAAACACCTTACAAAGATGAAAACAATAAAATGAAATGTCTTTTGAACAATAGAACACATGGGGACAGAAGAGAACAAATTTGGGATAAAACATGCACGAAGAAATTATGGCTGAAAGAATGTGTACTTTTCCCTGGGAGTGAATCTCCATCCTCAACCAGGCATACACAGTACTCTTTAGGCAGGCTTTTCCTCAATGACTGGTGGTCTGAGAGGATTTTTAAATGGATGGTTGTGCAGTGTTGCTTTAAATGTGTTTTAGTATTGATTTTATTAATCATTTTTAATACAACATCAATTTAAATCTTTTAAATATTTGCATATTTACTTTTTTATCTTTAAAATTGCCTATTTAATGATGTTAGCTGCCTTGGGACCCTTTTAAGGAGAAGGGTGGTATATATAATACATCTCACTAAACTCAACAATGAGTTGAGTGTACTTCTCAGTACACATGTTTAGGACTGCTCTTCAAGATGCCCCAAATGTCCAAAATGATTTTTAAAAAGCTTTCATAATTGATTAACCAAATACTTTCAGCACATAATATTTAGGATGAATGTGGAAGGAATGAGAATGGTCCTAAAAGTAGGACAATTTGGGAGAGGGATGTGTGTCAGTTTCTTAAAAAGTCCCCATCCAAATGGTCTTAACCGTAGCCTGCTAAGTGGGGAAAAGCAGTGGATGGACCCATTCCATTTTCACCATGACCAGGAAAGCTGATGAGGAACTTCTCCCTGTAGATTCCATGGTCAGCATTAGGGGTGGGCACAAAATGAAAAAAAAAATAAATGAAATGCTGAAAAATGAAATGCTGAATTGTTGGTTTGTTATGTAACGAAAAGAAATGAAACGAAATGTTCTTATGTTCTTATGTTAAAGCAGCACCATTTCATTACAGATGAAATGAAATGGTAGTTTTTTTTTGTTAGAACAGTTTTGTTTGTCTTTAAAATGGCCACCTTACCTACTTGTGTCCCTCCTCCGCTTCCGCCACCGCCGCCGAATTCGCCAAAGCCAACACTGGAGCTGCCACCACCAAAGCCACTGCCACTGGAGTTGCCACCACTGGAGTTGCTTATGCCAGAGCCACTGCCAGCCACCTGACAGGTGGGCCCAGCAGGCCAGCCTAGGCCCATTGCTGGAGCCGCCACCGCTGGAGCTGCCGAAGCTGCCGGAGCCACCAGAGCCACCAAAGCCACTGCTGGAGCTGCTGCCACTGGGGCCGCTGAAGTTTCACCACCCAGCTGCTGAGTGGGCCTGGCAGGCTGGCGGAGGCCCATCACCGAAGCCACCAAAGCTGCTGCTGGAGCCGTTGCTGTTGGGGCCACTGAAGCCACTGCTGGAGCCACCGCTACTGGAGCCCTGCTAGCCAGCTGGTGAGCAGGTTCAGCAGGACAGCCTAGGCCTGCCATTAGAGTTGCCACTGCCACAGCCCAAAAAGAGGAGGAGGAGCTGGTGAGTACAGTAACAAATCATTTCGCTACTGTTTCATTTCATAGAATTTTTTCCCCAAAAAATTAATATGAAAAAATGAAACAAAATGTGGGGGGAATGAAACAAAATGGAACAGCACACCATTTTCCCATTTTGTGCCCATCCCTAGTCAGCATATCATTCCTCAATAGAAATGGGCATGAACTGCAAAATTCTTTTAAAAATCACAAATTTGTTGATTCGTATTCATACAATAGATACTTCAAGAAACATGAATTAATAATTTTTAGCAATTTTTGATTTGTCAATTTGTTGAGCTATACAATGGCTCTCAGTGGACCTAGAGACAGCAGATTTGCAGGGAGACTTTCCCTAACTCTTCTGTACAATATCTCCAAATTTGGGGAAAATTTGAGTTAAAGGATCTGAGTTTAAAAAACAAACAAACAAAAAAACACCAAACAGTCCCACCAGGAAGTTTTCCCCAGGTACCCAATGACACCAAACTTGTAGAGAAGTTTCCACTGACTCTCCTCTATAATCCTTCCATGTTCGTTGAATCCAAAACCAGTTGGTAAAGGGTTCCTAGTTGGGTGTATAACTCAGACATCTGGAACCCAAATTCACCAAACCTGCAGGGTTGTAAAGGAGAATCATGGGAAACTTCCTTGCAAATGTGGTGCCTTGCAGGACATTTTATGGGGCAGTGGTGGCAAAACTTTGGCCCTCCGGATGTTTTGGACCACAACTCCCAGAATTCCAAGCCTCTGTTGCAAATGACAAAGGACTGTGGGAGTTGTGGTCCAAAACATCGGGAGGGCCAAATTTTGGGCACCACTGTTATAGGGCCTTAAAGTAAATAACAAATTTATGAACCGATTCATTAATTTCCCGAGGGGGGGATCCTGTACATTCATTTTGTTGACCTTGAATCACCATTTTTCTGATTCATCCCCATTTCTACTCCTCACCTCAGAATTGCCAGGACACAATGTCATTCTAGCTCAAAGGATGTTTTCATACATATTTAAGTGTATTCAGCTGGGTTGCAGAGCAAATGCATATGCAGACAGAGTATTCTAGCTCTTCCTTTTGGTTGCTGTGATTGCCCTGAAAATGGAGACAATCGCTCCCTGCCACCCCCACCCCTCCGAAAGGCCTTGAAGACACGTGGGGGCGGCGGGGAGTGATCGCATTGCCCCACGCCACCCCACAGGCCCCACCCAACCCGCTTCTGCATAACACAGATTTTCAAGCATCGCGGGTTGGGTGGGTCCCTCACCCCTGCGATAGGCGGGGGGTTTACTGTAATCCAAACAGCTTTGTCAGTCTAAGAAAAGCTAGTTGCGAGTCCTCAGTTTTGTAGTTCACTTTGACCTCATGTCACCCTGGTCTGAAATATGCTCATAAGATGAACAATGACTTAAGGTTATTTTAAGTCCCACCCTTAGCCTTCCCAACACCCATTAAGTATGGGTCATTGGCTATGGCCTTGGTGGTGGAGGTGTGAACTATTTTTGATTTGTCTGGGGATTGCTGAAATCACTGCCTGATAAATAGCAGATAGACTGTGCATGAGCCCCTACTTCTATTGAGAGAGGAGTTTTCAATACTCACATGAATGGCTTCCCTTACCCCTCTGTCAAACTACCAAACTTCTCTGTCTAATATGTTTACATCTTCATCTTTGTATGAATGCCCTTTGTCCTTTGAGTGGAGATGCAGTATTTTTCCATGAATAAGACTATAGTTTTTTTCTAAAATTGTTAGACTAAAAATATACATGGGATAAGCCAAGGAGAGAACCATATGGTTGCAAAACTTTAATTTGGGGTAGGAAAAACAGGGGCCGTCTTATCCACGGGGTGTCTTATAGATGGAAAAATACAGTATACTACTGACTCTGGTCCGGAGCTGGTGCCCCTCTTATGTTGGGCCATCTTCCTGTTTAATGGCTGTTTAGTTTCTCCAATGTAGAGGTCTGCATGCTACTCACTACATTGGACCACATATGTTATATTGCTCCTTTTGTGTTTTGGTGTCGGGTCCTTTGGATGGACAAGTATATTCCTTAGTGTGTTTGTGGGTTTGAAATAAACAGGGATGTGGTGTTTGCCAAAAATCCTTTTAAGCTTTTCAGACACTCCAGCCATGTAACGAATGACCAGGTTCTTCCATTGGGTCTGGGTCTCAGGATGATCCATTGTTCTTCTGGGTTGGCCCACTGCTTTGTTAAAGGCCCACTTTGGATATCCACAGACCGTAAGTGCTGTCTTCAGGTGCCTGTCTTCCTTCTTCTTTGCTTCTGTGGTTTTCATTTAGAGAGTGTTGTGAGCTCAAATTTTCATTCAGTTTATGAAAAGGCATATTTTCCAATCCTTGTTCTGCATCATTTTGTTCAAGTCAATACTGTATGCTTAATACTTTATGCACACCTTTAATAGATATTCTAGTAGTGCAAAATAACATGCATAAAAGGAATAGAATGATGACTCCTGAGTATGAAATAAAAATATAACGTTTACTGTAATTGTGTTTATTTTCATTTCTTTAATTGTTTTGTTTTGTTTCATTATTAACAAATTTTAAAGTAGTTTCAAAATGAAATGAAACAAAACAATTAATTAATGGCTCCCCTGGGTCCTAGAAGGCACCAATATTTGGAGAGGTTTGGGTTTCAGAGGGGCGAGTTATTAAGCTCCAAAGGGGGTCCCCATAGCTAACTGCAAGAGTGTGTATGGCACGTGCCAGCATTATAGGCGTTAACATTCACCTCTTAAAAACTCCTTTTAATCAGTCATACCAATAAAATTCTAATATGACCATAATCAAAATATCCTGAACTAACTAGGGTTCTAAAATTATAACTTTAATTAGACAGTTTCCTCAAGGGAATGCATCTTGGAAAGTAACAAGATGAAACCCCAACTCGACAATCTCAAAAATCCCCCAGATTTGGTAGGACTTTTATAAGTTTATCCAGGAAATAACCACTGGAGGGGGTGGTGTATGTGTTGGACCGATACCAGAATGTTGCAGGGGAGAGACAATGTTACAAATGTTCCCTGATATGGTTTCTTTTAGAAGGACCCAGAGGTGGTATATGTGCCAGCACAAAAGTTTACTGAGCATTGTCTGCAGCCAAGCCAGATAGAACTTACCAAGGACTAGGGGAAGGAAAGGTGAATGCTGGTGCTACAGATATGCCCGTGTCTTTAAAATAACATCTGCAGAGGGAAAGGCTCAATCAAAATCTCCTGGTATGAAAAAGCAGGCAAATTAAGCATGGTTTGGTAGGGAAAAGGCTGGACTAGAGATGGGTATGAAACCATTCCATAGGTTCACCCTGGTTTGTCACCACCAATGACACATGTTCCCTTCCCCTACCCCACCCAACCTGGCTCCACTCACCACTCAGTGCAACCTCCTCTTCAGGCTTTTGAACAGTCCCAGTAGGAGCCCCGGTTTCCCTCCTTGATTCCTGATTCATCAAGTTCGATGAATGATGGATTTATATTTTTTCCTGATAAATTGATGAATTGATTTGCCTATTTATATTTGCCTTTAAAACCTTATAAAATGACCCCCAAGCACTTGGAGACACAAACTATGCAGAGATTTCCCTGGAGTCTCCTCTACAAACCCTGAAAGTTTGGTAAAGTCTGAGTTTTGGATCTCTGAGTTATACACCCAAAAAGAGGTGATTCCCCAGGAAAGTGCACCCCAGGGATCTTCTAAAGACACCAAATATTGATGAATTTTGAAATTTGCTTTTTA
The DNA here is from genome assembly GCA_023846285.1 of Phrynocephalus versicolor. NCBI lineage: Eukaryota > Metazoa > Chordata > Lepidosauria > Squamata > Agamidae > Phrynocephalus > Phrynocephalus versicolor. The sequence goes on along the minus strand of JAHTLZ010000129.1, from coordinate 83,059,811 downwards.
ATCCATGCACTTTTCTAATGTGTAATTACACCAAGTTAGTTTGACTATAAACTCTTTTAATACTTTTTGGGAAGGTGGAAACGCCTGTTCTCACTTTCCACAGTTAAGTAATACTTGGGCTTTTATCTCTAAATATTATTAGAGGGGTGGGAAACTGTTGGGAAAGACACACATGGACATTGGCGGTTCTTCGTTCTGACTCTGTGGGCTTGGCTTGGTCATATTTCTTCTAACAGCCTAAAAATGAGATGAAAGCCAGATTCATGTCAAGTGTCCCACAGCTAACCTCTACACTAATTTTTATTGCCCCAACAAGAGAGATTGAGAAAAAATATTTATAGGTCCTGGAAGAACACTAAAAAGTTTGCAAGCATTTAGGGCTTTTACTCAATAAACCTTTATGTGCCCTTCACGCACTAGTTCAAGATAAAAATAAAATGAAATAAAATAACAGAGGGATCTCGTGTGCTGACAGTAAGCCGAACATCCTATAAATTCTGATCTAAGCTTACAGCCATGACTTCTTGGAACTTGTGCTTAATTGAAACAAGGGGTGTTATGCAAATATGTTCACCCTGTAAGAAGTAAGTCCCTGCTAGCAACTGAGGACAAGGCTATGAAGCTGTAAGTGGTATCAAGGACTGGTACATCAGAGAGGTTGGTATGCATCTTTCATTGCAAATGCAACCAAGGTGAAGTTCCTTTGCACTGAGGTAGCTGTCCCAAAGCTGTTTCCAGAAGTAATGTAGGACGCCCCTTTCAACTCAATTTTTCTATTATTCTTTGGCCGCTATCTCACAAGGGGGAAGATCCAGTGATTGTGAAAGTCCAGCTTTTCTCCTTTCCTGGTCCCATGACTGAAGATGTGGGTTCTCTGTTCCCATGTACAAGGATTTTTAAAAAATGGGGGGGGGGGAGCAACAACCAGCCCCAGGGCCAGCTGGTCAGCACTAGGAAAAAAGTCAGAAAACTGGATCATATGTGCTCCCATGGACTTCTGGCTCTGGAAAAATGTGCATGTTTACCAGAGCAAAAAAATACCCAACATCCAAGGGAGGTCTTAGAAAGCTCGCTAGAAGGGGTGTTACTGGGTTCTTGTTTTTTTAAAAGCCTGGTGGACATGGGGACAAAATTTTTGGAAACAGTTTATCTGAAAATTAGATCAGGATGTTAAAGGATGTGTGATAGAACCCTTTGACAATGACAAATTCATTCACATTAACCATCATATACATCTGACTTTGCATACATACATCTTTCCATTTCTTCTTCATTCTAAGAGTGATATGTGATATGTTCTTCTAAAGCTGTTACCGGAGTAAACATTGAATGAAAAACATGCTGCCATTTTGGATCCTATCCATAGGCCCCAGCCAGCTCTGGAATGTAGCCTCCATAATTTCTCTGAGAGGAGATTTGTTGAGTATCCCCAGTCTTGCTCAGGAATAAAACAGCATAAGTTCTATGGATTCACCCATGAATACGAGTCCCTTACCACCATTGTATAAACAGTAGCTGTTCAAAAGACCACAAAAATGGGAAATAAGGGGGTAAAACCACTGGAAATTAAGTATTATAAGGAACTGTTGAGAGAGCTGGGCAAGCTAACCTAAAGAAAAGACTAAGAAGTAACATAATAGTCAAATATCAGAAGGACTGTCAATTGAGAGAGAGAGAGAGAACAAGCTCTTCCCCCGCCCCCGCCCCACTGCTCCAGAAGGTATGATCCAAACTAATTGATTGTAAGTGCAAAAGGGGATTTCATTAGTGGTAACTTCTTGACAATAATAGCTATTTAGCAGTGGAGCAGACTACATTGGGGGTTACAGACTTTCCTTCACAATGTTTTAATCAAAAATTGGATGGCCATGTCTCAGGGATACTCGAGTCATGGATTTCCTGCATTGGTAGATACTTTCCTGTTGTATATATTCTAAAGTTAAGTATAAAGAGTTCTAAAATGCATAAAACTATTAAGGTAAGTCCTCTCGGTTTCCTTCCTCTTATTGTTGCTCCTGCAGATGCCATTTAGTAAGGCTTCAAGGCAGAAGTAGCTCTTTAGTGGTCCTTCAGAAGTCATCAGATGGTGACTCCCAAGAACCTTAGGCAATGCAACCAGTGATGGAGGATGGCAGACATTGCCATCCAACAGCTCCTGGTCAGCTACAAGCTGCTTATTTCTATCTTATGAAATATTAAGGGAAATGGGATGTGTTTTTAGGACTGGTGTTTTGAGAGTGGAGAAGTTTCAGGTAGTTTGTAAAGTTCAACACGCCTTTTAACCTCACTTTTTCAACTCCAAACCAAAAAAGAGAACTACATTAATGGATAAAAATGTATAGTTTCTGACTCATTTGGGAGAAACTATACAGTAAACCCTCGTATAACGGAGGGTTTGTATAACGAAAAATCCGTATAACGGAAAAAAAATCCGCCCCCCCCTCCCCCCGCGGCCACCGGGGAAGAGGGGGGGGAGTGGAGAGAGAGAGAGAGAGAGAGAGAGAGAGAATGATACCCTCAGGAGATCCTCAGGAGCGGGGCTTGGAGGTGCGCAACTTTCCAGCGCAGACGGAGCCGGGTGTTGCTCCAGCAGATGTGGGGGGAGTGCGCGCACGTGTTGCCTTCCAAATATTCTTTGCGGGCTGTTTCTCACAGGCGGAAGAGGTTGCCGCTTCCTGGACCCGGCACACCTCTTTCTTATAATGCGAGACCCTTCCCTCCCTCCGCACACAAGGCAACACGACCCCCCCGAACCCTCCGCCACCGGCGACGAGCATAAGAGCATCGCCTGCGCTCCCCCCACCCCACCCCTCGCCTCGTCCAGGAAACCCTGCCTGCTGGCCCTTCTTCGCCAGTTCTAGCCCAGGAGCACCCGCACCCGCCTCCTTCCCCCCCACTTGCCCCGCCGGCGCCCGGTGCTCAGTCCCCCCCGCCCGCCCGGAGCAGCAGCAGCAGCAGCAGCAGAGGCGCCCGGCGAGCGAGGCAGGACTGCTGGCCGGCGGGCCACCGAGCACTGCCCTTGCAGAGGCTGCCCCCGCTCCTTCCCTGCCTCCCCTCCCCCCCGACCACGGCGGTGGCGGCAGGAGAGGGAGAGGTGGCAGAGGGATCGCCCCGGGCCAGGAGGGAGCCAAGGGGCAACAAGCCCCTCCGTGGGAACTGCCAGGACCGGGGAGTTGGGAGTGGCCGGGAGTCCGAAGGAGCCGGCCCAGAAAGGAGAGAGAGAGAGAGAGAGAGAGAGAGAGAGAGAGAGAGAGAGATTACTGGGGTGTAAAGGGAGGAGAAGGAGGAGGAGGAGGAGGAGGAGGAGGATCTTCCCGGATGCCCGCGCGCGCTCCGCCGGGCCAGCCCTCCTGCGCCGCTGGGCTGGATCCTGGTAAGGGGGCCGCTCGGGGCAGGTGGCTGGGGGGGTGGGGGGTTAGGGTTAGGGTTAGGTTCTCCCCATCCTTTCAGGATTTCCCCTCCCCCACCCGCCTCTTACCGCCGCCGTGGATGCTTGAGGGGAAGGGGGTGTGTGACCTGAGGCGGGGGCGCGCGCACTGGGAATCCCCCCGCCCGCCTCCCGCCTTTCCCCTCCACTCCCCACGGCACTCTCTTCTCGGCTCCCGTTTGTTGCCTTCTCCCGATGCCTCAGCAACCTCGCCAAAGGGACTGGTTTGTTCCGCACACTTCCGGGCGGGGGGCTGCACTGAGGGAGGCAGGGGGGCGCGTGGGAGGGGGCTTGAGTCGGTGGGCTCCCAGCCCCCTCAGGGATGGGACCAGGACTGCCTTGGCGGGAGGAGGGGGAGGGTGTCTCTCTCTCTCTCTCTCATTACTTGACTATGCATTGGAACGGATTAAATCCGCTTCCAATGCATTCCTATGGGAAATTAGGGTTTGTACAACGGAAAACTTGTATAACGTAATTTAATTCGGAACGAATTAATTATGTTATACAAGGTACCACTGTATATCAAGGGGAAAGTTTCTATAGCTGTTATTAAGTTTTAAAAAGTTGGAGGACGACCAACTGTTTGTAACAGGCATCCTAATGCTATATGCCTGTAACTCTAATTTTAGGAAAACATGTGTTTTATATTTTGCAGTCAAATATGCCAACATGGTGGCTCAGTGGACTAAGGCTTCTGAAAACTGTCGGCTGCAATGTTGGCAGCTTGGCGGTTCAAATCCTGGGTGTCACGCAGCGGAGCAGGCTCCCACTGATAACCCCAGCTCCTGCCATCCTAGCAGTTTGAAAGCATGTAAATGCAAGTAGATAAATAGGTAGTACAGCTGTAAAAAGCAGGAAGTTAAAACAGTGATTCCTTGTAGCCATGCCAGCTACGTGGCCATGGACTTGCACAACACTGGCTCTTCGGCTTGAATATGGAGATGAGACCCACCCCTAGAGTCGGACATGACTAGCATGAGGGGAACCTTTACTTTTACCTTTATGTTATTGCTGTTGTCTCTATGCCTCGAAACAGCTTTTCCTCTGTTGCTTTATCATGTTCTTTAGTTCATTGGCACTAAACATTAAGTTTCCATTTTAATGCATTTTTTTAAAGCCAGATGTTTGAGACATGGGGATTTATCCCTGAGCTGAGGAAACTGGACTAAAACAAACAAGGAAGTGAATGTGCTTTGCAAGTCAAGGAGACTGCAGCCCAAATGGCTTGTTGCCAACCTATAGGTATTATTTATGTTCATTTCCTGAACCACTTGCCGGAGTCTTTGCACAGGGAATGGATTTTCCATTCAACTGGTTCAAAGTAATTCACTTCAGAGAGTGGTGCCAAGACAAGCAGGTAAAAGGCATTATTAGCACATTCCTATCACCTAGAAAGAGACTGTAGTATGGAGTGCCCTAGGAGAGACTATCATGTGTTGGTGTTGTAGAAAACAATATATTCAGATATTGGTAACAATTTATTTATGCATGTTGAAACATCTTCCAGGCAGAGACCCTGATTCATGGAAAGCCATGGAACTCACTGCCAAAGGAGTCCAAGATGTACCCCTTCTTGTTGCTTGCCCTGGGGTGCCAACATTCTTTTTGCTTCTGTTTATGAACCCTCAGGAAAACTTATCAGTTGATGAGAAAGTTACCTACTGATATATTTTAAGTCTTGTTTTTAAAATGTTTTGAGGATTAGTGCTGTGGAGTAGAGATGTTTCATCCTCTCTACTCCATGGGCAGGGGGTTGGATTGGATGGCCCTTGAGGTCTCTTCCAACTCTATGATTCTATGATTCTCTGATCCTTGCACCCATGATTGAAACCCCCAATGTTATTTTAATTAATCCTTGATCTAGGAAAGGATGAGGGGTTTTGTGGTGCTCTTTGTAAAACAATCATACAAGAGTGGGAATTTTCACACAGAGGAATCTGTTCAGAACTGTTCAAAGGACACTAAACTGAAATAAATGCTTAATGTGAGTAATAGAGATGGGCACGACTTAGCGGTATTTCCGTTTCCGTTTCCGTTACTCGTTTCCGTTACTCTACGGAAACGGAAACGGGAATTACTCCGCCAGACTTCGAGCTCGAACCGACGAACGAACAATTTGGTCTGATTTGTCGTGCTCGTTACTTGCATCACGCGATCGCGCGCGATGCCAAGCGGCACAGAAAAAAAAGTTTTTAAAAGTTAAAAAGCCCGGTTCCCGGCCAAAAAGCAGGCGGAAATATGCCTGCCGTGCCTCAGGGCACCTACCAGAGGGGTGGTTTCTGGAGGTCCCCGCCCGGCCTCCCCCCCTCCTCCGTCCTGGGATGCTCTGGTGTGGTGGTGGGACTCGCCCGCCGCAAAAAGCCCAGTCTCGCCGCCGGCCGCCAAAGCACAACCAAGCGGCACGGGCGGCACAGGAAAAAAACTTTTTTAAACTCTCCCCCGGGTCTCTCCCCCACCCATTCCCGGGCCAAAAAGCAGGCGGAAAATGCCCGCTTGACTAAGGGCACTCACTCAGTAGGGCACCTACCGGAGGGGGGGTTTCTGGTCTGGAGGGGGGTGTCCCGGCTTCCCCCGTCCTGGGCAGCCGGACTCGAGTCGCCTCGTCGCCATGCCATGCGGTGCGGGCGGGGGATCGAAAATGGGGCGGCGAATGCAATATTGTTTTTGAAATCGTGGTCCAAAAACACACAAGCACAACAGAAACACGCGGAAATGGAACTGCCAGATTTTTCACAGTAGCAGTGGTTTTTTTCTTGCAACAAAATGTCTCTCCTCTCCTCCTCTGTCCTCCATTGATTTTATTTTATTTTATTTTATTTTACACCTGCGCAGTGTGCAATGATGGGCTGGCCCAGTGGCCTGGCCAGCCATGTGGGAGGGGACGACCATGCAAATTTTTGGAGCCATCTCACCAATCGCATGGCCACTTGGCCACTGAGACTTCTGGGATGTGCCAAAAAGCCCCCTAAAACTTGCCCTAGCCCCCTAACCCGCTAACCCTAATCCTTGACTCCTTACCCATACGTCACAGACTGTCTTCTTAGTGGGTCAGAGAGGCACCCAGAGGTGCAACCCAATAGCCCACCGTAACCTTACCCGTCATTAGCCTAACCCTAGCCCTAACCCTAATCCACCTTAGCCCATAGCCAGATCGACTTGCATTGCACTACACACGCAAGTACGATTCCCTTCTTTGTGGGACATGGCAGGTGCGACCCGCTCGTACCAAGGGACCAGGTAGTTGAGCAGGTGCAGTGGCACTGCCTGGCCTGCAAATGGCTGGCGACACGCTCGTACCCAGGTATGAGGTACTTGAGCAGGTCTCACTCTGCCTGCAAATGGTATGCATAACCATATGGTTGTGCATGCCATTTTGCAGCAGCAGCAGGTGAGGAGGGGAGACCCCCATGTTGAGGGGTCTCTTGGAGCCTGCTGCTGCTGTCCCTTCCTTTATAGCGGGCCGGCGGAGGTACCCACCCCACAGAGGTGCCTCCAGGAGCCCGCTACCCCCCCAAAAAACCAGTATAACATAACGAAAAAAACGAAAAACGAAACGACTAATTTTTTCCGATTTTTCGCGAAAACGGAAACGAAACGACTCGGACCCTAGCCGAAAAAGAAAACGAAAACGAGGTTTTTTTCCTGAGTCGTGCCCATCTCTAGTGAGTAATGCAAGTGACAGAGAAGAACAGTGGCTGCCGCTTTGTAGTACGGTCATTAAATGTTTAAGAGGAACAGAGAGGCTGTCTGTGTCCCCTTTTCTTTTACCATCAGCCAGTCATTGTATGCTTGCTGTGAGCATGTGTTCATTTTTCAAAGGGAAAAGGCTCTTGTTTTTGCACAGAGACATTTTGTGCAAACTCTGGAACCCTTGAGGAAAAGAAATAGCACGTCTTCTCTCACTCTTATCTGGAGGTATAAAATGTCATGGGAAATGGAAAATCCTTACTGTGGTGTCTTTTCAAGGCAGCTTAAACTGACATGAATGAAGCATGTAGGGAGTACTTTACATACCTACTTTGGAGTGGGAAGATAGAAGTTCTACACTTCTCTTTAATGTTTTCTGTGTTTTCCCTGTATGTTTTAAGGGACTCCTGTGGTTAAGTTGTCACTTAACCTTTTGCTAGGGGGGGAAAAAAGAATGTAAACTGAATTGACTGAAAAATGAATCTGTGGAAACAAGTTTTGGAGAAGGTAGCCGTGTTAGTCTGTGCAAGAATTCCAGGCAAAATCAAAGAAAAACAAAACAAAAGACAAAAAACATGAGGCACCTTAAAGACTAACTTTCATATTTTAATGTAATGTTTCATGGACATGTCCACTTCTTCAGACATGTATGTGGACAAAGTAGATAAGGGAAAACGGTTTTCCCTATCACACAACTCTAGAACTAGAGGGCACTCCATGAAACTTTTGAGTACTAGATCTCAAACAAGAGAAACTACTTTTTCACCGAAAAGTAACTGGTCCATGGAACTCCCTGCCAGATGAAGTGGTGACAGCTGTGATCCTTGACAGCTTTAAGAGAGGATTAGACAAGTTCATAGAGAACAAGGGTATCAATGGCTATCATTGTGGATGCTGAAGGACAACCTCCAGGTTGGAGAGATAGGCAGAATATCTGTCAATGCCATTTGCAAGGAATTGTAAGCGGGTGAAGACATCTGCTTGGGAATACAATAACCCCCCGCCATTTTGCAGTTCATGTACTGTGGTCCTGCAATATCGCAGGACCACAGTACATGCTGGGGCTCCAGCTGATTAGCGCTTGGGTGGGGGGAAAAACTTTATTTCCTCAGCCCAGCCCCAATGAGATGGAGCCCGGGGTGTGGAGAAGGGGGAAACAAAGGTTTAAAAAGCTGGGGCTTTTAAAACCTTTTCTCCCCTTCCCCAAGACCCGGGGTCCATCTTGGTGGTGGATCTGATCTGCCACCATCGCTTGCCCAGGCTGCTGCAAGACTTCTTTGAGAAGTCTTGGACCAGCCCCAATGAGCGGTGGCAGTGGACCTGATCCCCCACTGTTGCTCACCTGGGCTTCTCCAAAATTTCCTTCCTCCTTACCATGCCATTGGTGAGCGATGGAGGTGGTGGCAGACCTGATCCCCCACCATCACTCACCTGGGCTACTCCAAGACTTTTTAAAAAGTCTTCCAACAGCCCAGGAAAGTGGTGGTGGTGGGTCAGTTCCACCACCACCACTTGCACGGGCTGCTGCCCCCCAAGCCCCACCCAACTTGCATATTGCAGATTTTCAGTCATTGCGGGTTGGGGGGTCCCTAACCCCCATGATAGGCAGGGGGGTTACTGAAGCAAATGGTGACCCTGAAGCAAATGGTGAGCCACTGTGTGAGACAGAATGCCGGACTGGATGGGCTGTGGCCTGTTCCAGCAAGGCTGTTCTTGTGTTCTTATGTTCTTACAGGTGTACACATTTAGCCCATTAGCCACATTATCTATGTTTATATTTCCAAATTTGAAACGTTTGGTCCAGAACAATTTGGTCATTTTTATCCGTATCTTCTCATTATCCCCTAGTCAAAGGCTTTCCTGTACTCAGTAAAGTATAAACAGATCTTCTGACACCAAGCACTGCAATGTTCATATGCCCAATTTCTTGCTTTATGGTGTCCAGTTTACTTTGATGCATATCCCACCCTATACATTGCTTGACCATTCTCTGGAATAGATCTTAATGTTGTGTGTTTTGAGGCCCAGTTCTCCATATAAAACCAGTAATCTTAAAAGCTCCCATAAGCACTTCTCACACACCTGGGGAGTTGTGATCATTGGGATGGTTGTGTTTGCCTGAAAGCATGCCTATACTAGAGTTTTTGACCAAAGCTGCTCCATGCAGCAGAGCTCTGCCTCTTGGCTATTTTGAATTAGTAACCTATATTTATAGTATAGGATCAATTTCCCTGCAATGTTACCCTCATCAGTGTAACTGCAGAAGATGCTACTTTGCCCCTTCTCTTTTGTGCTTTTCAACAGTTGCCTGAAGCACAGAATATTTGACTGAGTCTTGGAGGCAGGCAAGTGAAAGGGTGTCGCCTTCTGTCTGCAATCAATCTTTTGCCTAGAGTGTCAAGAGTGACCTCACAGAGGGTCACTCCACAAGGTACATCCATTGCTTTCTATTTGTCAGGGGAAAGATGGCTTCATTACCAGCTATAAAGGAGCCATTGATAATGCCCTACTTCCCAGCTTGGGGTGTGTGGGGGAGGGGTGCCCAAAGCAGTACTTGCTTCACTAAATACTTAAGAGATGAAAAAGAAAGAGGAAGTGCCAACATGGGCTGCACATTAGCACATTGTGGGGGCTGTGGGGACAACATTCATGCAATATAAGTAAGTACTTGTATCATTAGATTGAGATGCTGCACTGAATGTCAAGACTGGCTGAGTTGCACTTAGGAATTGAAAATGTACATATTGCACATTTAATCTATCTCTTGCATTCAGATTGTTGGGCCAGATCAGCACTCCCAGGGTTATCCATAGAAGAAAATGGATAAATGTCAAAGGGAAATAAAGGGAAAATGACAATACGACACCATAAATTGCACCAGTTCAGAATAAATGCATCCCTCATGACAGATTATTTATGGCTGTGTCATGGTAATATGTTTCAGGCATGGTAAGTAGGAAGGAAATTTTTATTTCACATTGGAGGAACCTGCAGTTGGAATGGGCTTTTGGGGTCTCTTTACTGCAGTGTGTTTTCATGGAAACAGAGTCAACAATTCTAGCTGGATTGGAATAATCCAGTTTTGCAAAGCCAGGAGTCCTGATATTTGTGATTAGAGATGGGCACGAAACAAACAATTTTTCGTTTCTGTTTTTGGTTTTTTGTTTCATTACGTAATGAAACGACAAATGAAATTTGTCTCTAAAATGAAACGAAACGAACAGAAACACCAGAAATTTTGTTGTGCGTTTTGTTTCCGTTACTGCAATATGAGTGAATTGCTTAAAATCCTTTAAAAAATCACAAAAATTTGAAATAAATGGTAATGAAATGGTGACAAAACAAACAAAACAAAAAATGATTTTTTTGCAAAAATTCACCAAAAACGGAAACGAACCGAAACGGACCCTCCAAACGACAAACGACAAACGAAATGCCATTTTTTTATTTGTGCCCATCTCTATTTGTGAAAGTAGGCATTCTGGCCCTTACCAGAGTCAGTTATGCTAGATTATATAAGGATGCCACTTTGCAAACATTCATTCAGAACTTCTGGACTTATCGTATGGCAATATGTGTGGACCAAGACTTAACATGGACTGACACTCCTGTCCCCCTCCCAAATCTCTCAGCAACTTCAAATAGCTATAAAGAGCATGACTATTTTGTTGAAGCAAAAGCAAAAATGCAAAGTGGTCTGCTTATATACTGCCCCATACTACTTCAAGTAGTCTCTGGACAGTTTACCGTTTAATTACAGTATGCAGGCTACACATTGCCTGTGTAGCCCCCCCCAGCAAGCTGGGTACTCATTTTACCGACCTCAGAAGGATGAAAGGCTGAGTCAACCATGAGCCGGTTACCTGGGATTGAACCCCAGGTTGTCAGCACAGTTTTATCTGCATTACAGACATTTAACCACTGCGCTCTTAAGAGACCCAATAGCTACTTTCTGAAATGATTCTTGCAAATAGACCTCAAAGCAACTGCATCACCCTGCCCATCACCCCACTGTCCTAGAGGAAACTATTGTTGACTATATAAAAAGCCATGGAGAGTTTCAAAATATTACAGTATCATGTTTGTCTCAACAAAAGATATCATCCACCAGGGAGACCAAAGCTATGTCTAAGTTCAACCCAAGTTTGGATCCAGACTGAAATGGGTTTCAGTAACCTGATTTCTTCATCAGAAACCAAATCTGAACTACCAGGCTTCCTTCCAACACTTCACCGCCAATGGGGATGTTTGGAACCAGGAGATAATCACATTGTGTTCAGGATCCAAAGAAATGGCCACATAGCCACTGCTTCTGACAGGTTCTGTCATATTCTACACATCTTTTTTGTTTTTAAAAAAGGTGACTTTGCTGTGTGAAAATCAGTGCTTGAGTGAATTTAAATGAAGTGAAATGGGGCCGTGATGACTGGAATCATAATAATGCTTGCTTATCTCTCTTGCTATTTTAGCTTCTCATGCACATTACACCAATGACCTTCATTTGTACCTGGTGAGCAGAGCAGAGGAATTCAGCTCATGACATGTCTCTCAGGTGTTTTATTGTGTCTCTCAGTGAGATGGTAATCCTACATTGGGCAATGACTCCAATATGCTAGGATTTAATTGTTTTCAGTCTCAGACACCTGGCAAAATGGGCCAAACCTAATTTAGCTACATTGTCAAAACATTTCTAGTACAGAGCAGGCATCAACTTTTCAAGTTGGCTTCAGTCCTTGAACTGTTAAACCTATGAACCAGCCAAGAGTTACATAAAATGATCTATCTATTCTTTTCTCTTTCTATAAAGCTCAAAGCTGTAATCTTAAAACATGCATAACTGGGAGTGAGCCATATTGGACACAAATGAGGTTCATGTCTCATGATGTGCACAGGCTCTAACGGTAGCTTAATATTCATAAAATATGTAATGCCATGATCTTTCCATTTTACAGATGGCATTATCAGTCTAACAGCACATCTGCACTGTAGATGAAAGCAAGTTTACACATTGTGGTAAAGGCTGTAAAATCTTTTTAACACATAGAAACCCTGCTACCTTCCAATATCTATCAGTCTCAATATAGCCAATTGTTAAATATTATGAAAATTGTTGCCCAAAATATCTACCTGCCCAAAACAAGTTGACTATTTTAGGATTATTATGAGTTGAATTGGGATTGTGGAGGAATTAAGAATCCAGCCCTAGAGATTCTTATTCCCCAGAATTCCTAAGGCCACTTTGTAGGAAACCATATATAAATATTAAACTTGCAGGATCAATGATTTTACATTGGGCATCTAGTGAAGGCTCACAATTGTTATATCCTATAGCAAGCAAAGTAGACCTTTAGACATGCTGTCACATTCTGAAAGCTGGGGTATTTCTAAGTCTAAAACATTCACAAGTCAATACATACAGGTATGTTTTTGAATAGAGAAAAAAATACCATCAAGAGACACAGGATGTTTATCCCTGGAAGGCAATGCCATCTAGGTTTCTGTAAAATTTTCTAAAAGAACTTGTGTCTGGAAACCCCTACAGGGTGAGCATTATATGAACTAGATTTGTCTTCTGAAAGTAATTACTGGGTTATATTCAACCAAGGTGTACTTCCACTCCTATATATGTAGCTTAATTCTAAGCATCTACACTACATTCAAAGTATCTGACCAATTTCATCTTGGGCTTTTGTTTTCAAATAAGTATGCAGTCACTATTAGTATCACAGAAGTAAATGTTACTGTTTTGTCTTTTATTTTGTTTATTTTGTTTTGTCTTTTTTGTGGTTTTTTTTTGGGGGGGGCTGGAATTCTTGCACAGGGCTCCCACAAACCTAAAAGTAAATGGGTTTAAGGAAAAATACTCAAATTTGAATAGCCACTTAAAGATCACTTCTTCTGACTTCTGCTTGTTCAAACCTACGGTGTGCTCTGCTCTTCCCCTTCTGGAACTAAAAGGTAAAGGTAAAGGTTCCCCCTGCAGATGTGTGCTAGATGTGTCCAACTCTAGGGGCGATGCTCATCTCCGTATTCAAGCCGAAGACCCAGTGTGGTGGAAGTCCATGGCTATGTGGCCAGCATGGCTGCAAAGAAACACTATTCTACCTTCCCGCTTTTTATGGCGGTAACTATGTATCTACTTGCATTTACATGCTTTCGAACTGCTAGGTTGCCAGGAGCTGGGGTTAACAGCGGGAGCTCGCTCCGCTGCGCAGCACCCGGAACTCAAACTGCCAAGCTGCCAACTTTGCTGTCAACAGTTATCAGAGCCTTAGTCCACTGAGCCACCACACCCCTTTTCTGAAACTAGTTCCCTTCAGTTAGACACACCACAAAGCTGTTATTTCTAAGCTCTCATAAATGCCAAATTACACAATTTAAAATTCTTAAATATACTGTTTATTCTTTTATTTTAACTTTAGCAAAGGTAGTGCTTTAAAAACATGAACATACTCAAAAGACAATCTGAAGCTCAGAGACTGGGGAAATAAATGGCACACACAGCTTTGGAGATAGAGTTTCCTGCCATTTCATTACACAATATCACCATTATGTCATTTGCATTCATGAGTGAGTACAAGGATAACTCAAGAGACTTATCTCTTCATCTTTGTGAGTAAAGATTAATGTCAAAAGTGATCAGAAATCATGCTTATATACACACTCATAATGTACATTATTTTGTTCTTCCATGTTTTCCAGGAATAAAAATGTTTTAGTTGATTACAAGGAATAAATGCTGTCAGATTTTGAATATGGGATGAGACGAGTTATTTCATCAGGGGAAAATGATAACAACAGTCATGTGGATCAAGATTACATATCTCTCTCTATATGAAGAATGGCATCTGATCTCCTTTCTCCACACTGTCATGAATCATATAGGGTATAAACAGATTGACCTTAAGGCCTTAGTGATGACTTTACCTTACAGATGGGCACTTTGTGCTTCAAATGAAGCATGAATCACCACTGTCCAGATGTAGCAAATCCTCCTCCTCTCCCCCCCCCACCCCAGCCATCCTGACCTCTGAGCGGGCTGCATGCATTGACTGGGTCCTTTCCCTGTGATGGCATACCAATTGTCATGGTTGATTTGGCCAACTCTTACCAACTTCAAACACAGTTGACCACTCTGTTGGGGACACAGGAAGAAGAGTTTCCGTGTGCAGCCAGTAAGTGCTCAGCTCTACGTGGGGCTGGGACAAGCTGGCCAGGATGCAGGTGACAATTATGGACAATTAATGGCACACCACCACAGGGAAAAGGCCCCGGTGGCATACAGAACCCAGTGAGTGGTCTAGTTGGGTGGGGAGAAATGGAACAGTGATTGGCCACAGCTAGCCAGCAGTACTCTGAGCTTCATGCAAAGTACAAAATGCCATCTCTAGTTTACACTTACATAGACATAGAGCCCAAAATCCTGCTGCATAAGTTATGCCTATGTAACAGTAACGATGCCATTGGCAGAGAAGGGCTTCAGTAATTAAAGAGCTCCTACTTCTGTCCTGTGGCTTGTCTGACACATATGTAATCACGCTCATTGTTTGCAAGCCCTAGGAAAACAACAACACATAAACTAATGGTAGCGGATCTCCTTAGTTGAAACTCACCGTCTCCTAGCTATGCCCTAGGCCTAGACCATTCTTCAGTGAGATATAGGCACCTCTCAAGGTGGGGCAGTATACAAACAAAATAATAGCAGACTAATGCATAGTTTTGTTAAGAGTTGCTGCCAAGTCTCTTCCAACTTAACGGTTACCTTAATAGGGTTTTTGGAGTATGGGACTTAACAAGGAGTGGTTTATAACTGCTTCCTTCAGTGAGATTCTGAGGTTGAGCAGGGAATGGAACCCAGGTGTTCTGAGTGCTTTTCTGTCATTCTGTCCACTATACCACGTTAGTTCTCATCTTATAGTTAAATGCTACCATGGCTCCCCCTCACATACACCTTAGCTCCATTCACAGCAGTGGGATAGGCATAAATTAAACTTACAAAGCTTTTATAGGCATAGAATTCCAGTGATGTGGAAAGATTCACTAAAAAAAGAGAGACCAGCTTATTCTATGGCTATAACAGGCACAACAAACTGTGCAGAAGACACAAGTGGTGTTTGTGATGGAACCCTAGCCAATTTTGCCTGGTAACAAGAGAAATAAGATGACTGGCTGGAGGAATGCAGGAGGTGAGCCCATCAAGAAGACCCTGGAGGAGGTGAAGCCTAGAATTGCTGGAAAGAAGAGGAGATAAGTTAATTTGTAATTGTAACTGGAGAGGGAGGTTGTGTATTTTAGCAGGAGAGCTGTCTGTAACTAAAGAAGGATCTGTGTTGAACTCTGTTGACTTTAAAAGTTGTTACATCTTAATAAATAAGATATTGTTTTTGTTATCCTTAAGCCATCTGGGCTCCTACATTTATGGCTGAGGATAAGCCTTTTTAAAGGAAGGTTATTTGAGAGTTGGGGAGCCTGGGTGAGGTCAGGTCACAGAAATGATCAAGCTGCTTGTAACTGTCCCCCTCTCTGGTAATATAGTGACATATACTCCAAGTCACCTACTTTCCTAGTTGTAGCCACTAGACATGGGCACGACCAGAAAAAATGACGTTTCGAGTTTTCGTTTGTCAGAACGGGTCCGTTTTGGGTCGTTTTCGTTTGTCGCGAAATTTTTCAAAAACTTGTCATTTCTGTTTGTCGTTTGTCATTTCCACCACGATTTAGCAAGATTTGACTTCCCAGAGCATAGGGCCGGCACTAGGTGTTTTTGCGCCCTAGGCGGCAGGCGCAGTGGGGGGTGGGCAGTGAGGGGATGTGCGGGTGGGCGGCGGTGGTGGGGGGCCATGGGCGGGCGGCGACAGCAGCAGAAGGGAGGCACGGGCGGGCGAGTGGGAGGGCGGCGGCGTGGGCGAGTGGGCAGTTAGGATATCACTTAGTTAGGATAGAGGTTCTGTTCTTGGCTTGTATCAGAAAAAAATCCTCACAAACTGCCAGAGAAGAAATAAAGAATAAACTGCTATTCCCTTCAGCAGACAAGAAATTATCTTCTAAATTCAATTCCCTCCCTGCCTGCCTAACTTAAATCCTAAAGCCTCCAGCCTCCCTCCTCAATCTCGATCGGATCACACTATGCCCTGCGAGACATCCAGAAGTGTCAGTCAAAAACCTGGCTATGCCATTGGTGGAATGGTTCAAAAAATTTGCATGGTCCCATCCCATGCCCAGCCCAAATGGGCAGGTCTAAAAAATAATAAAATAAAATAAAATAAAATAAAACCAATACAACATTTTATTGCTATAAAAAAACCCACTATTAAAATTCAGGCATTTAAAATAAATAAATTTCACATGTTTCTGTGGTGATTTGGTGTGTTTTTTGACCACGATTTCAAAAGAAAAATTGCGGTTGCCATTTTGGATCCTCCCCCCACCGCATGGCATGGCGAGACAACAAGGATGCCCCCCCAGCCTGGTGCAAGCAGCCCAGGACAGGAGAAGAGGGGGGGGAAAGGCCGGGGACCCCCCAGAAACCACCCCTCTGGTAGGTGGCAAAGCCTCAGGCAGGCATATTTTTGCCTGCTTTTTTGGCCGGGAGTCGGGTTTTTTTAAAAAAACTTTTAAAAACTTTTTCTGTGCTTCGCATTGCGCGATCGCCGCGATGCCACAAACGAAAACAAAAAACCCGACCAAATTTTTCTTTTTTCAGTTCGAGTTCGAGTTCTGACAGCTTAATTATCGTTATTGTTACCGTTTCCATTACATAACGGAAACGATAACTGAAAACGGAAACGACAATTTCGCCGAGTCGTGCCCATGTCTGGTAGCCACAGATGGAATAGCTGGATAGAAATACATATTTCCTCCACTCTTTGGCTGCAGTTTCTAAATGATGTAGTGATGCATGTAAAATGCATTCACTCACTGATAGACAAAAACACACACACACGTACACATGCACACACCATTTCCTTCCTTCTTCAAACCAACCATCCAGCTATACATTTATTTGCTTAGATTTCCAGCTCCACCCTGAAGACTGAGAGCAGGCTACAGCATGTTAGGAACAAAAACATATACAAAATAACAGCTGTTGGAGGAAGGTAGTGCCATTCTCTGCCCCCCTCCACAAAAAAAAAAAAATGTCCTGTCTGCTATATACCAGCTTTTCTTAGTGGGAAAAATTGTCCCTTTCCCCTTGGCTTTTGGTCTGCAGAGCATGAGTGCTATTAATCTCTGTAGATCAGAAACAGAGAACGCTTTCTGTAGAAACTCAAGTCTAGAAAACAAAGGCTCCAGCTCAACAGAAATACCCATGACAGCAGAGTCTGTCTGCTTTAGATTCCTGTCCACCATAAAAAGAAGAGCAACAGAACTGGGAACAAAAGGGACAGCATTTCCACACTCTCCAACAAGAATGCAAGAACCACACTGCATCAGACATTGGACAACCTACTCCTCTAGTTGCACAGCAGAGGTGTGCAGACTTACAGAACAGAATTGCTTTAAGAATCCCAGAATAGACCACTCTCTTTCTGTAATCAACTGGCACTTGCAATCTCAATCTCTTACTCTGAGACATTTTAAAAAAGGAATAAAAAGGTTTCATTTACTTACAGCTGAACTGTTCAAACAGCACACTGAACAAACATTAGTGCTTACAGCAACAGGTCTCAACAGACTCACAGCCTGATTCCAGCAGGCTCTAGATCACTTGAACTGCCAGCAGACTAAAAAGAGGGAGAGAGAGGTGATGCATTCTTTGATATCAGGGACAGGGAAGGAACAATGAGTTACTGCTGGACTGATTAATAGTCACCCCATTCCAGAATGGTTCCTCCAGCCAGGCCTTCTTAAAGCAGCATGTAAGCCTGCCGAAACTCCAATACTGTAACAGTTTGCTAGCCACATCTTACAAGGGACCAATATTTGAGATATTCACTGCTGTGCTATCCTGATTGCAAAGGTAAATTCTGATATCAATTCATCATCAAGCAGAGCATCAATGAAGGAGCAACAGTAGCATTTCATCTCAGGAGAGTACTTCTAGTCAAATACACACACACACACACACACACACACACACACACACACACACACTTTAATGCATTACTCTTAGTTTCCATCATTTTGTGACTATGCAAAATGTTTTTGAATGGAGGTCTACGGAAGATCTTCAGCATAGACCATTGGAACTGGCACTGTATTTTGGTTTTCCGAGTTGGGATTTACCCCAAAAGACATCAGTCTTTAAGCATGGCTTAACCTTTTCTCCAATGCATATAATAGCAATCCACTGCTTTTTCTAATTGCAATCTCTATTCTCTAAGTTTTAAAATCTGCAAACAGTTGAGAGGACATTCAAAACCTACTGTTCCCTTGCCCTAGTCTCTAGTATCCCCTGCTGTAGAGACAGAATCCTTGGCAGCCAATCAACAGTACTCACACAATTTCTACAGCAGACTGGAAGGACATTTTGGCAGAGCTGACTTTTATAGTATCTGTTCTGCACTAGGAAATGTATATAATACTGTATATGTTCTGCACTAGGAAATCTGGGTAAGGATTGGTTGATTTGTTCATTTCACTTTTTCCTACATTTTCCTCTTTAAAATATTTAACCTTTTTTACATCTCATTTATGGATAAATGTGCACATTTTTGATACATCCATCTCTAAAACGTGCAGCAATTTCCAACATGCAAAATCTTACCTTGTTGTTCCCGTGTACCCCGTAGTCACGAAAGCTGAGGAACTTAACCAAAAAATTTGACAGCTCCAAAACTCAACACCTGAGCACAAGCTGAATATAGAGGAGTTCAGAGACAAGTTTTAAAAGAGCTACACACTCTTTCCTCCAATTTTAATTAAAACTAAAACCAAAACCAAAAACTTCTTTCCAACCTAATTATGGAAAAAAAAAAAGAATTTTAGCAATTTTTCATTTAAAAATGTTCTTAATGAAATGCTCACCTTTTTCTAATTCTGAACATGCACATCTTCAGTGTTTAGGGCCACTGCATGCTCACATGTTTTATTTCTCAACCATGAGGCACAGAACTTCCCCCATTCCCCTATCCCCCACCCCCCAAGTGTGAGGTTATGGGGACTAAACAAGCAATTAGCTTACACACCATATAAACACCACTCTATTCAGGACAGTCCTGAATGTTAGGAATATTTAATTGGCAAGGGAATATAATGGGTCTACCTTTCCCTCACCCTTACCCAGCAGTACCATGTCAGAGTTCAATCTTCTGCCATCTAGGTTTCCCAGTAGTAAGAGAACTGCTCACCCCAACTGGTTAATGGGACTTTCTCCAGCAGGAGGGGTTAGAGGCTGTGACCACTTTTCCTGTGTGAAATTAATTGAGCTCCCAAGGTCAGAAGGTCAGAAGCAGGCTCATTATGACAAATGATTTCTGTTTGACTAAGACCTTTAGGGTCATTTCAGATTTTTTCCTAAATTTTGTAATTATGTCTGCCTCAGGCCTTAAGCAAACAAAAACATGTGGAACAGAGGCTGCCTGGAGATTAAGCATGGAGGGTGGATAAGAATGGGTGAAGCAAAACAGTCCTGGTGAAACAGGTTTTAGGATGATGTATCAGTCAAGGGATGGTTTTTAAAAAAGAATGTTTGGTGAGAATTATTGACCTGTAGATGCATATATTTTTGGCCAGAGAACAATTACTTACTTATCCCAAGGTGCTTTCTTTCTGTGAGATATTGAGGGAGACAAAGAGAAGTTTAAAAGACATGTTTAGCACCATTTCTGACAGGAACTTCTGTGTTTCATGCCAAATCAAATATTGTATTACAAGCAGTGAGGATTCTTCCATTGTGGGGAGATATATTTGGTTGAGGAGAATGAAGGCATATTTTAACAAAGAAATATAGACAGAGAGCAGACTATTGTTCTGAAGCATCTTAAAAACCAAGGTATGTTTCGGGACACACAGTTCTTCATGGGCAAGGTCTTGATCAAATACATAATGACACCTACAGGATTTTACAGTGGAAATAAAAGTTCTCTGCCTTCAGAAATATAGCTAGCAATTTTGGCAGCCAGGGCTTCTCTGCCCTGTTGGTTAAGCTTGGGTCATGAGAGGTAGGCACACATGGACAGAGGAATGGGGTGGGATAGTTGGTTTTCATCACATCATGTGTTGGAGGCATTATAGTCACTCAGGTTTGGCAGGTTTCTGCACCAAATACCAAGGTGTAGGATCACACCCCTTGTGATTCTACATGTTAGCAAACCTTGTGTCCTCGACATGCTGGCACCTCAGGATTAAGCCCTGGTCATCCCTGTCCTTGTTAATAGATCTGCTTGTTTTTAAGTTGTTGTGCAGCTCATGGATTTTATTTTTATTTTTTTGCAATGGAAGGAAAAAGGATCATTAGAACATATTTACAATACAAACACAGGCCTGTTATTGCTTCCCCTAGAAGAATCTCAGGAATCTTAGTTGGACAAGACTTGTGCTTGCGTTTGACAATTCAAGGCTCTATCCCACAGAAGATTTATCATTTGGCAAATAGGTAAACAGGATTCTGTTCTAGGGAGCTCAAGTACACTCTTCTTACCTATATCATTAGAGCTTTCTAGTGGGATAATTCTGATATTTCACCAAATTAGAAATCCCAGAATTCCATAGGATGGTTACAGTAGGATCGAGCTGTGATAACTGTGCAATGTAAATATCCTGGTAGGCCACTATCCTGTTCAATATGAATGCATAAGCAGCTCCCCAAGTGCAGAACTCTGAAAAGGCCAGCCACATATGACTGGGCTCACAACGAGTCACAGTGTTCAATTGCATTCCTGAGAGGCTACCAGGTGGGAGAGTGAGAGAGCCATATTTCATCAATACATGAATGACATTTTAGACAAAACATATGAATGACTTATTCCATTATTTTCACACAAATATTACAAAGCATGTGGCATGGAATGGAACCTTGAAGCACTCAAAATGTCAGGGGTTATGAAATGAAATAAAAATCAGTGCATCTCATTCTTGTAGGTAAGAACAAAAAAGGCAAACAATTCTCACTGTTCAGAGAAATTAAGGGACACTTTATTTATTCTTACATTTTGGCATCTTTTCTAAACACAAAAACAAAAGGGAAGGGGTGAATTTACCCAAATAGTTTGGGCTTTTAAAAATAAATAAATAAAATATTATATTTGAAGCAAAATAAAAGAGTTTTTAAAATGAAAAAAATTATGTTCTTCCCCCACAAAATTATAGGTTTTTGTGCCCACCCCAAGTTTTCCTAACATTTTGATTGATGAAAAGACTACAAGTCTTTCGATTCTCATGCAGGAGCAAAAATGTTGCAGTATTTGAACTTTTTAAAAATAGTGTGTATTGATATGTCAAAACACCCCTTTAAAATGAAGATTAGAAAAATATGCATGCATTTTACATGCTATCATGCAACTCAGTCCTCTATTTCTACAGAAAGGTTTGGTCTCCTCCATTTATATGTCAGCCCATGTGATGACCTGTCCTAGAAGGATGCAGTGACCAATGATAACGAAAAACACTGAAAGAACCAGTGGAACCAAGATCTGTACTTTCCTCATCCATTTATCATTGTAAGACACCTATCAGGGCAACCAATCCCAATTCCATCTGTAAATCAGGCTGGAGTGTGGATTTTAATGGATGGAAATAATTTACATACACAATAGTGTCTGGAGTTGAGAGACCATGACCTTCTTGATATGAAGTACAAATATCAAAAAGAAAAGTTTGGTTGGTCTATGCCTGGCCAGTGGTTTGTTCCATAAGAAAGTCTGGAAATTTTGGTGATAGGATGACTGTTATATTTAAGGAACAAACACATGTCTGGTTTGATATCCCTTGAACTATAAACTTGTGTAATGATCTTGGAGGGTTCTGACTTGTGATTTTAGAACATTTGGGGTTTAGCCACCCTGGTTCTGTGGCTTTTGACACAATGCATTATCTGATTTTGCAAGTCTGGTGCAGTCAGAAAAGCAAGCCAGTAGCAGACTTCTTCTGTCAGTTCTGAGCACGGAATTCAGAGGGTTTATTTTACTAGTTAAACTAGATAGATTGTATTTTCTTTTGGATGAATACATTAATTTGTTTTTCTTGTACTTGTGTAATATACTTTATTTTGAATAGTTAATATGATTCACAGATACACAACTGATAATGTTCAACCTTTAAATGAACACAGTTACTGGGCTTTATTGGAACATATTTTGCAAAGCCTTTAGTTATGGAAATGTCAACAATATTGAAGCTCTGGTGCACTTAAACATCAGATAGCACAAGCAAAACTCAAGGACACAAATCACAACTCTATAAAACTCTGTGCTATGCACAAAGCAGCACATCATCTTGATGTGTAAGGCTCCAAATTAGAGATGGGCACGAAACGAAAAAAATTCATTCCATTATTCATTATTCATTTTGTTACGTAACAAAATGAATAACAAAAATTGTGATGAAATTGGAACGAACTGAACAGAACCACAAAAATTAGGTTTGTTACATTTTGTTTTCATTAATGGCGACACACAATGAAATGAGCTGTTTTTAAATGTTAAAAAATGTCCTGAATATCCATAAAAACCCAGCGATAATTATTTATTCTGCCTGATAATACCTACCAGGGCGTTTGGGGTCCTTAAAATGTGCATTTATGTATTTTCTCAGATCGCTGTATTTTTTTCCTTTAAGGGGAGTTAGGGGACATCGACCCAAAATGGCTCCCAGATGCCTAATATTGATTTCTTGGGTATCAAAATGCCCTGGACATCTGTAAAAACACAGTGATAATTATTTGAAATTATTACCTACCAGGGGGTTGGGGTCCTTAAAACATTTGTTTTTGTCTTTCTCCCATCACGATGTATTTTTTCCTTCTCCTTTGACACAAAATGGATTCCAGCCACAAAATGGATGCAAGCCATGTGATGGGATCATGTGAATTCTTGGACAATTTCAACCAATAGCATGCCCAGATTGCAGACTGGGTAGGTGTGGCAGCCACAGAGGGCATAAAAAGCTCTGGCAGCCCCCGTCCTCCTTGCAGTCTGCGGCGGGAGTTAGGGTGGGATTGCTGTCTCTGCGACTCGTTACTTTAGGCCAGACAGGCAGCTGTGTGTCTCTGTGTTCCTGCTGGCTGCAGTCTGAATCTTAGGGGAGAGAAAGAAGATATTTCTCTTGCAGCCTCCCTGTGTGTGCGTGTACCTCTCGATGAGTACCCTCCCCTGCCCCGCAGTGCAGTCACTCTGCGGCTGCCTTACGCCCTGGGCAATGCCCGCTGCTGCCTTTGCAGCCTCCCTGCATACCTAGTCTATACTGTGTCTCTGCCAGCATCATTTTTTTAGTGTTTTCCCTCTGATCTGGGGCGTTGGGGGACGCCCACACACGGAAATGCTTTAAATCACACAAAAAGAGAGTGAAATGAAAAACGAAACATTTTTTTCAAAAATTCGCAAAATTCGTGGATCGACCAGCGGTCAACTTCGGCCCGTCCAACTAGGTTGTCGCGGGCGCACATGCTGTGCGTGGCCACGCCCAGGGAGGCTCAGAGATCTTCCACCCGTTCCCGAGCCTTCTCTGTGGCTGGCCCGACGCTTTGGAACCATCTACCAGCAGAAGTGCGCCTAGCAGAGTCCCTGCCTGCCTTCCGGAAGGCTCTTAAAACCTTTCTCTTCCGGGAGGCATTTGGATAATTTTTTTTCTTCCCGCCATCGTCATCTCCTGCGCTTCGCTGTTTTATCTGTTTAGTTTCTATTATGTTGTGGAATTTGTTGTTTTCTTAATATGTTGTAAACCGCTCGGAGTTCCCCACCAGGAAGACGGGCGGTATATAAGTCCCACAATAAATAAATAAATAAATAAAAAATGAAAACGAACCAAAACGGACCCACAACAAAAAATGAAAAAACAAAACATCATTTTTTCGATTCGTGCCCATCTCTACTCCCAGTTGTTGGAATATTTTCTTTCCAGTGCTTTCCTCTCATTGGGTTTTCTATCTCTGGTAGTACAGGCTCAAAAACATATGACAAGGTACTGCGTGTCTGTACACAGTTTGTTATTTTGGTCATTATAATTCATCAAGAGATGTCCTGGTTCACAAACCTTGCATCTTTCATAAAGAGCCACACTGCAAAGTTCCCAGGCAACTCATCATCATTTGCATCTCTCTTCTCATTTGAATGGTGTTACCAACAGTTTCCACATCACATCACCTTTTCTTCATCTGACTCCAAAGTCGGCGTTCAATTCTAAGCTAACTAAGATCATGTTATTTGGTCATCTAACGTGATCAAATAGGGCATGGAGACTGTGTCAAGCAGGTTCAACACAGCAGGATCCTCTGCACATTAGCAATGATTGATTGATACGAATGTTTGAAACTGCTTTGTATCAAGATATTCTTTTCCTCTCTAGAGTCTGACCTCCTCCAATCATCATAGGACACTTTAGCATCTCTCCTTTGAAAATGTTAGAACCAAGGATGTCAATCGCAGGCAGGATTCACTATCATACTTGGAGTATATGTCAAAGACCCTTGGTAATACAGCCGTTACAGGGATAAGTCATTTCAGCTCCAAAATGTGCATCATTTCAGATTTGCAAAACTGAAGCACGATGGGGACACATTTGTCACTGAATTGTGCCCCACTCATCTTGGCTACTTCAAAGCCACCCCCCAGTTTTCCTTTTGAGCTATGGAAAGTTTATTTAAAAGGAGAGGCATTGTCAAACCTCAGCTTTTCTGCCAGCTTTATTTTTGGGGATGTCCAATAAAGGTTTAAACTCCTAGTGAAGTAACACCCCCCATGGCTTTTCCAGCTCCAACACAGGGAAGAAGCCTACGTCCTGTCATGTTTTCTAGACTGCAGCAGTCTTGTCACCATTGCAATATGGAGAATGGGGTGATGGACCGTACTTGTAAAAACTCTTTGTGTTTTATTGAGTTTTTATATTCATATTTATTTACTGGATTTGCCATTGTTATTTTGAATGGTAGAAAAACTGTCTGTGACATTGCATGCAAGCCCTGTTCAAAACTGCAGATCAATTTGTTTAATTTATGGTAGCTGTTATGTGCCATTAAGTCACTTCCAACTTATAGCAACTCAGCTGGGGTTTTTGAGGTACCTGAGATGTTTCAGGACTTATTTATTTATTTATTTATTTATTATTTATTTATTTATTAAGCTTATATACCACCCGTCTTCCCGGAGGAACTCCAGGCGGTTTACAACAACAATATAACAAAATTTACCATTGCCACTTCATGGCCAAGTGCAGATCGGAACGAAGCCAGTCCTCCTGACTGCAAGTTGGACAAACTATCTACTACTGCATGATACTGACTCATGTTGGTAGTTTGCCCACTGCTTCTTGCTTCCCCCCTCCTCAAATTGGGATTGAAAGGGAAACAACTTTTAAAAACTTCTGTACTCATTGGAGCAGCTTCATACAAGCATAACCTTTAGTTAAATGATCACCTGTTAAACAACAATTGTCCCAATTGTCATGAATTCTGCCACCACTCCATACTCCTCCACAAACAACATACATTTAGATGTTACACTTGATTTGAGGTAACATTGCTTGTTCTCCATCTTAAACATTGCTCATTCATAGGGCCGCCAAAAGTCAGAAGTGACTTGATGGTATATAACAACAAGATTGCCAGAAGAGCAGGCACACTGTACTCCATGAAAGAAATGTGACTGAAATCTTTTAAAACGTGTAATCTGAAGGACTGCTGAGGTCCACAGATGCCCTACAAATGTGCCAGCATGTCCCCCTCTTATGAATACAGATGATGTCACTTGGTATGGGGTTTCATGGGGAATGTATTATGTGTCAGGCTTCTAGCTATTTCTGTTGCCCTTCTAGTGACATTCTTTGAGATGAAACAAAAAAGTCTGATTCATAGGGAACTGAAAATTCAGAAACATCAGAAGGAAATTTTGAAGGATGATATTCATTGCATTTAGCTCCAAACTACAGAATAATTTTCTTCCTAACCTCTGCTCTAAAAATCAGTTAGCACTTAGTGAGTAAATACAGTGGCACTAATTCACACATTTAGATAATATGAACACATATTCAGAAGGTCATTTGTGTCTAGTCTGAGGATAACTATATAAGACACATGCCATTAGGTCAACGAGGGTCATGATTTTATTTTTTAAGTTTGGCCCGCAACATCTTCAGCAACTGTGATACTGTGTAGAAGAGTCCTAATGCAGAAGATGTCTAGCAGTGATTCTTACCTCAGAAACATGGGACACTCCTTCCCATAACCCACAACTCTAGATAGTCTCCAAACACATTCATTGCCTCATCTACCTGACAGCTGGATCCCAGTGCTACAAATGACATGTCTTAAATATCTCCATCATGTAAAGCTCCTTAAGAGTGCGAACTAATGCTATTACTCATCTTCATGATTTCCTTTTGCATGAACAGTGCAGAGAAGGTGAAAGTCTCATCCCTGTACTCCTACTGTACTTTGAAGTGATCCGCTAATCATACATTGCTAATATACAGCACATTGAAAACATGGGACAGGACAAGTAGAAAATATACATCCCCACCCCACCCCCACCCCCGATTCTGGAAGAAATATGCAAGACACAAGTGATGGGGAAAACTCAGGCCACACTTTATTAGCCATTCAAAATTTACTTAACCAACAAGTGGGCTGCAGTAGCGCAGAGCAAGAATTGGGCAACCGAGGTCACCCTGGACCTCCCCAACCGCTATGCCATAATCTCTGGGTGTGTCCAATACCCTCCATTGAGGCAGTCAACAAGATGGTGCATAGGGGCTGTTTAAAAATCCATAAGGCCCTCCCAGATTGCCAATCTCCATTAACTGGCTGTCCTTAGTCTGGGGAGATTTCCGGCTTATCCTTCTCATGATACTGTAATCTCTTGATCCACGGTATCATGACATTGGATGGGCTAGAATAACATTTTTTTAAATGTGGACTCATCAACTTCTTGCCTTCCACACTACCCACCAGCATGACCAAATAGCAGACATACTCTAAACTGAGTCTTTGCCTAACATAAACCCCAAATCAGTGTGGCATAGGCAAAAACAAGCAGACTCATACTGGTTACAGGGCAGGCAGGTGGGATTAGAGCCTCAGAAGAGGCTGAAGCCCTGGGATAGAGTGGCTTTAAAGCCTGCTCCCTCCCCCTCCCTTCAGGTGCAAGCTTCATGTCTTACTTTATCCTGAATGGGAGGCAAAGCAAGCTCAGCAGCGGAGCAAGCATTTTCCACAATGGGTGGTCTGAACCTAAAAAGTGCAACTTTTTAATGTATTCAGTTTGTTTTCAAAGGATGTAAAGACATTTGCAGGAATATCTTATGATTTCTTGTCAGGCTTATGCTGTTCTCATAACCTCCTCTGAGACTTCAGTGAGCCCCCAAGAGATTGCTATGCTTCTTCCTTTTGAGTTATCTTGGTTTCAGAACAATTCTCAAATGTGAAATGTGGGCTGGACTGCCCTCACTGCTTTTCACATATACTGACCACCACGCCACTCAGTCTCACTTCACACAAGGCAGCAGCACACACAGAGATGCTGTCCCATCCATAATACCTGCAGATAGTATTAAAATGTAAACACCAAATTCGAACTTTAGAAGCAACTACATAAGCAAACTGAAGGAAAGAGGCAGTGGTATAACAAATTAAACAATCTCAAGTCACACGTGAAACATTTGATTACAGTACTATCCTAATTATTTTGGATGGGAATATGGCCAAATCTCTAAAATGAGGCTACTTAATTTGTTCTAGTTTCCATTTTGCACTCTGCTTATTTTCTTCTCCTTTTTTCCAACATAAGATGCTTATTTGGTTTACTATCACCACCACACCCAGTGAGTTTCCACAGTTATTTGAACTCTTGTCTCTTCAGTTCCCATCCAACACTAGAGATGGGCACGAATTGAAAAAATGATGTTTTGGTTTTTCATTTTTCATTCTGGATCCTGTTTCAGTTTGTTTTTGTTTTTTGCGATTTTTTTTTGAAAAAAACTGATTCGTTTTTTGTTTTTCATTTTTACGCACTTTTTGCATGACTTAAAGCATTTCCGCGCCCAGACTCCCCCAACGCCCCAGACCAGAGGGAAAACACTAAAAAAAAATAATGCTGGCAGAGACACAGTATAGACTAGGTATGCAGGGAGGCTGCAAAGGCAGCGGTGGGTGTTGCCCAGGATGTAAGGCAGCCACAAAGTGGCTGCACTGTGGGCAGGGGATGGTACTCACCGAGATGTACGCACGCACACAGGGAGGCTGCAAGATAAATCTCCACTTTCTCTCCACTAAGAGCCAGGCTACAGCCATCAGGAACACAGAGACACACACCTGCCTGTCTGACCTAAAATAACGAGTTGCAGAGACAGCAATCCCACCCTAACTCCCACCGCAGACTGCAAGGAGGACAGGGGCTGCAAAAGCTTTTTATGCCCTCTGTGGCTGTCACACCTACCCAGTCTGCAACCTGGCCATGCTATTGGTTGAAATTGTCCAAGAATTTACATGATCCCATCACATGGCTTGCATCCATCTTGTGGCTGGAATCCATTTTGTGTCATCCTTAAAGGGAAAAGAAAAAATACATCGCAATGGGAGAAAGACAAAAACAAACATTTAAGGACCGCTACCCCCTGGTAGGTAATAATTTCAAATAATTATCACTGCATTTTTACAGATGTCCAGGGCATTTTAATACCCAAGAAATCAATATTAGGAATCTGGGAGCCATTTTGGGTTGATGTCCCCTAACTCCCCGTAAAGGAGAAAAAAATACAGCAATCTGAGAAAAGACATAAATGCATGTTTTAAGGACCCCAACCCCCCCCCCAGGTAGGTATTATCAGGCAGAATAAATAATTATTGCTGGGTTTTTACGGATATTCAGGACATTTTTTAACATTTAAAAACAGCTCATTTCATTGTGCGTAGCCATTAACGAAAATGAAACGTAATGAACCTAATTTTCGTGGTTCTGTTCGGTTCGTTCCAATTTTATCACAATTTTCATTATTCAGTTCATTACATAATGAAACAAATAACCAATAACGGAACAAATAAAGTTTTGGTTTTGTGCCCATCTCTATCCAACACTTACTAGTAGAGATGGGCATGACTTAGCGGAATTCCCATTTCCGTTTCCGTTACTCGTTTCCGTTACGGAACGGAAACGGTAATGGGAATTACTCCGCCAGAACTCGAACTCGAACCGACTAAAGAATAATTGGGTCTGATTTGTCATTGTCGTTCCTGGCATCGCGGCGATCCCGTGATGCCAAGCGGCACAGAAAAAAAGTTTTTAAAAGTTAAAAAAAACCCGATTCCCGGCCAAAAAGCAGGTGAAAATATGCCTGCCTGAGTGAGGGCTCAGGGCACCTACCAGAGGGGTGGTTTCTGGAGGGGGGGTCCCCGGCCTCCCCCCTCTCCTCCTGTCCCTCCTGTCCTTGGGCTGCGCTGGTGGCAGGCATCCTCGTCGTCCCGCCAAAGTTGCCGCCAGCCGCCGCCCACAATTCAAGCGGAAGCGGCACAGAAAAAAGTTTTAAAACTCCCCCCCCATTCCCGGGCCAAAAAGCAGGCGAAAATATGCCTGCAGAAGAGTGCACCTACCAGAGGGGTGGTTTCTGGGGGGGGTCCCGGCCTCCCCCCCCTCTCCTGTCCTGGGCAGCCGGACTCGAGTCGCCATGCCATGCGGTGCGGGCGGGGGATCCAAAATGGGACGGCGACCACAATATTTTTTTTGAAATCGTGGTCCAAAAACACACAAGCACCACAGAAACATGCGAAATTTGCTAATTGCTATGCTAAAACTGCCAGTAGCAGTGGGTTTTTCTTGCAACAAAATGTCTCCTCCCCTGTCCTCTCTCCATTTATTTTATTTTATTTTATTTTATTTACACCTGCGCAATGATGGGCTGGCCAAGTGGCCATGTGGGAGTGGACCATGCAAATTTTTAGAGCCATCCCACCAATCACATGGCCACTTGGCCACTGAGACTTCTGGGATGTGCCAAAAAGCCCACTAAACCCTGCCCTAGCCCCCTAACCCTAACCCTAATCCTTGATTCCTTACCCATACGCCACAGTACACTGTCCTCTTAGTGGGTCAGAGGCACCCAGAGGTGCACCCCACTACCCCACCCTAACCTCACCAGTAACTAGCCTAACTCTAGCCCTTGCGCTAAGCTGCTGTCCCCTAAGCCAGATCTACTTGCATTGCACTGTACGCAAGTACGATTCCCTTCTTTGTGAGACACAGCAGGTGCGAGAGCCTTAGGCATCACCCTATGGCTCTGGGTTCTGCCAGTGCACACTGACTGGTCTCATAGTCTGCAACTGGTATGCATATCCATATGGCTATGCATGCCCTTTTGCAGCAGCAGGTGAGGAGAGGATAGCCCCATGCCATGAGGGGTCTCTAGGAGCCTGCTTTCCCTTCCTAGTGGGTGAGGATAGGAGGCACCCATGGGTGCCTCCAGGAGCCCGCTTCCCTTTATAGCGGGCCAGCAGAGGCACCCACCCCCCAAAAAAGAGGTGCCTCCAGGAGCCCGCTACCCCCCCTAAACCAGTATAATGACAGACGGAAAACCGAAAAACGAAACAACAAATTTTTGCGAAGTTTCATGAAAAACGGAAACGAGCCGACACGGGCCGCCTCCGACACACGACAACTCGAAAACGTCATTTTCCCTAGTCGTGCCCATCTCTACTTACTAGTATAAGGCATGCACTTAAATTTAAAAGATCTGCAGCTTTATACCATATGTCTGCACAAAGCGTTCATGCTACTCCTCTTCCTGGTGACGACTCTGCCTCATTTGATGTGTTTGAACTGGCCCAGCTGAACTTCCTCCTCTTTCGCCTCCCATTGTATCATTGCATCCATTCATCCAGATGGAGACTCATTATTAATTCTTTATCCTTATCCCTTTCAGCAGACCCTGGATGTGGCTACTTTAATATTGATCCAGGTACACCACACAAACCTCTCTCATGACACTTCCCTGGATCATGTCCATTGGGGCAGCATATCTATTCATTTTCTCAAATTCAGGCTTTATTAGGAGATGAAGGTTTTTATTGTGATTACATAAAAAGACATACATAGATATATGATAAACTTATGTAGATTGTACAGAAAGTAGAAAAAGCAGAAGATGTGAGTACAGAGCACTCTTTGGGGTAAAAACTTAACTAATTTTAACCAGGCAAAATTAGATTGAAGGATATATTTTGATGGGTGTATCAGTGGACAAACTAATATTTTTTAAAAAATTGCATTTTGTTTCTAGTAATTTCTTTCTTTCTTTCTTTCTTTCTTTCTTTCTTTCTTTCTTTCTTTCTTTCTTTCTTTCTTTCTTTCTTTCTTTC
>JAHTLZ010000129.1:83007586-83028251 GCA_023846285.1 Phrynocephalus versicolor | reverse complement strand
TTCTTTCTTTCTTTCTTTCTTTCTTTCTTTCTTTCTTTCTTTCTTTCCTCTATCCTGCCTTGGTGCCAATACCTTCTTGATTGAATGTGTGTCGAAGTGACACTACAAGAATAGATGGGCAAGATCCAGAATGTTTAATTAATGCTCCGTGGCTTGCCAATTCAAGAAGAAAAGAAAAAGAGGGGAGAGGAGGGGAGAAGGCGAAAACTACAGTAGATTTCCTCCCCACCCCAGACATTAAAAGGGATTCCTCATCTCCACCTCTTCTTTAGATTCCAACTGCCCCAGCTGGAAACCTTCTAGGCCTTTTAAAAACACGATTAAAAAGGCAGTTTTCTGCATTAGCACAGCTCAAAAGGATAACCTCAGCTCTTTTCTCTGCCAGGCAGCTTTTTAATCCCGAATCACATGTCACTTCAAATTATGAATATGATTTTCACGTCCCCCTCGGGCCTAAATTTCACCCAAGTAAATCCTCTCATTCAGCAGCTGGAGAAATGTGTCAAAAGCAGTGATCTTCAAGTGCAGAGAGAGCTCTGGGAGAGATCAAACTGTCCCAGCCTGAACTCTCTCAGTGCAAGCCATCGTTTTCCCTCTTGCTTATCACTGTTGACACCCCCTTCAGTTAGAAAGGCTGAAAGGGCAAGGCTGAGGAGAGCTGCTCTCTGCTACTTAGAATTTCTGGGGTTGACTTCTGGCTTCCCTTCTCCCTCCCTCCTTCTCACCCCATTCCCCTCTCTCACTTGTTTGGGAAGGATGGCAATTTAAAAAAAAAATCCATGAAGAGACTGGACATCAAATAGCCTGACAGACCTCTGCATTTTTTCATCTGTTTTTACAGGGTGCTAAATGTGTTCAGCCAATCAGATTAATCGGAGAGCCCCAAAGCACAAAAGCCATCAAGAATGCGAGGCTCGAGCAAAGTCCACTGTTTTGAGAAGATGACATTCCAACAATAATGAACTTTTCACCATGTATAATGCTAGAACAAAACAGCTTCTTCACGCCAACTCACAAAATGCCTTCAAACCCTTAGGCCAGAATCCTCTTAGTTCCACACAGAAGGTCATTTTGGTCTTCACCTTCCTTGTGTTAGGAAAGGAATCACATGTCCACCTACACACTTGGTTGCACAAGGATGCAAGTAACACAAGGAGACTCGTGCCCTTATATGCATGGCTTTTACCAATAGCATTCCTCCGTTCAGCTTGGTGAGTGGCCAGTACAATTCTGGTAGTGGCAGTCCAATTTTTTTCCTAAGCTGTGGAAAGAGATGCCCCCCCAGCCCAGAAAAAGAGTCAGACAAATGGCATTGGGTTAAACAGGGCCACAAATTTATTAACTTATTAAATCAACTATTGAAGAACAGGGAGCCTGTGAACTGAATAGGTAGGAACTGGGACTCCTTGTGAGTTCTCATCCCAGATTGCCTTAGTGAGATCCCTGTTAGAAGCGTGCTGCCCACCTGCTCAGCATGCTTCAAACAAATATAGGTATGAATACCTCCAGGCAGCCCACTGCCACCTGCCATTTTCTTTTTCATCTTCAGCATTGGCCACATGTCCTATTTACTGTACGAGGGCTACCAAGCACCAAATGGATGCTTCTGGGATCATTCACATCCTAATAACCTATTCACTACCCACCAGCTGTGACCAATGAACATGGAAAACCTAACCCCAAAGTAGGTTGAGGGTGGGATTGGTGAAAACACGCAGCACCCCCGGAGCCAATCTAGGGTGCTGCCAAAAATTCCCATCCGGCCCCAAAGTGACCAGCTACTGTTGTCCTCAACCTGGGATGGGAGGGTGGGGTTGCTGCAGTGCCGGGGCAAAGATGATGAGTTCTGGGAGAGCCAGCCTTAAGTAAACTGATGCCGACCCTCCCAAGATGCCCCCCCCCCGGAGCTGCCTCATGTCATCCTCCCATGCGGGGAGGCAAAGAACCCCCTCAACCAGACTTCGCCGGAGAGGAGGTAACCTTAATCCGGCATTCTGTTTTGAGCTGAAGCTACCCGGATGGTTAAAGGAACCAGACAGCCAACTTTTTTTTACAGAGCCAGATACCTAAGTGAAATGCAAACAGAAGTACCTTTGACCTCAGTAGGAAATATAATCCAAGTCGGGGCACATGCTCAGTTTTACTGTCCAGGTGCAAAGTATTGATTGGAAAATTGAAGGCCATGATTGTCCATCTTTGTGGTTCTTGAAACTGAACTTAAACTTGACAGCTCTTTGAACAAGAGGCAGTAGTAAAGAGAAGAATATCATCCATCAGCCCTTAAAGCAGAGGGCTCTTTTACTCTTAAAAAAAAAAAAACTTGGCACACCAAATTTACAGGTGTCTACACCTCATGCAAATATTGCATGGATGAACAACTTTCAAGGTTTAAGGAACACATATGAACATATGACCAATCTTGGACCTTAGATGGCAGTACCCAAACCACGTCATATGTAACCCCCAACTTAATATTGGATCATACTTTCACAAATTAAAAATAGTTTTTAAAACTGAAAAAGCCCACTCACATTCTCTTGTGACATTTTTTAAATTATTTTGGGGGGGATAAGGGTGGGGAGATGGGGATAAAACATGGGCTTCCTGTTCCCTACCAGGTCTCATACACCTTACTGAAGGTCATTTCCATTATTTTTACAATTGGGGTAATTGGGGTACCCAGGAGATAATTTCCATTTTTATTTTTATTTAAATCTGGGATGGCTGGAGCATGCTGGGAAACCACATCAGTCCACCCCTGCTATATTCCCTGCAGAGCTCTACTATGCCAGGGCTGTCCAACTTTGAACAGCCGGCGGCCTACCTCACATTTCTGAATGTCTGCCGTGGTCGACTCTTAGGACGTGTGTGTGCAAGTGCATGCACACACATGCAAATTGTGGGGGCATTTGCGCAATTGCGTATGCACGATCGCGGGGGCATACACACAATTGTGGGTGCATGCACACAAATCTGGAGCTCGGGGTGGGTGCTCCAGGACCCCCGGGAGGTCTTCCTTTCACCTGAGTTCATTACACACCAAGTTCAAAAGGACCAAGGGAAGGCTTGGCTCTTTTGAATTTGGCACCATGTGAGCACCCTCCAGGCTGCTTCTTCACCCCACGCGGCCGCCAGGGCACTTATCTGGCGGGGGAGGGAGGGGAATGGGGGACTTCACCACTGCCTCCCACCCTTCAGCTGGACCTCCTGCCACTTCTCCACCCGACTCTTGTCCCTGCCCCTCCCCCCAAGCTCCCTGACGCATGCTGCCAGCAGTAGAGCCCAGGCCACTCACTCGACTGCCAAGGTTCCCATCACATGCTGCCACCGCCGCCACCGCTGCTGCCAGCACAGGTACAAGTCGCTGCATGCACTCTCTCCCCCTCCATCCCTCCTAAGGTCCACGGCGCACGTTGCTGGCGGTGGCAGAAGCGGAGGTCCCTGGGGTTGCACATGCACTTGCCCCGCACCGTCCCTCCATCTCCCAATGTCCCCAGCAGCAGCGGAGGTCCCCACGCTGCACGTGCACCAGGCCCGCTCCTCCACGCCCTCCCCAAGGTCAATGGCACTCGCTGCTGGTGGGCGGAGGCAGACTTCCCGGTGTTGCATGCATGCTTTCCCTGCCCTGTCCCTCCACCCACCCACCCCAGGTACATGATGTGTTGCTGGCAGAGGCAGTGGAGCCTCAGCCGCCCACCCACCCTCCCACAAAGTGATGAAAATAAATCCCCCCCCAAAATGGCGGCGGGTCAGGAGGAGGGCAGGGACCTGCCAGGCGAACTCCCAGGGCCCCACGGGTTGGACAGGCCTGTACTATGCAATTTCTATTTCAATGTGTAGGATCAGTGAGAAAGGAAAAAAAAGAACTTGGTTGACTTCCTGTATGTACTTATGTATAAATCCAGATGTGGTTGAAAGGCTGGCACTTGGGCTAGAAAGGCGACAACTTGGATTATGGTTTAACAAACATTCTATGTCCCTTAGTTCCAAGCAGGTGACTACTGGAAATATTTCAAGGGAACTTTAATAAGAAGGCTCCAAAAAGCCTTCAGAATGAATGGCTTAGAGCAAAATATTATATAGGTAGGGCTTTTTGGTCTGAATAGGTAGCATATTTCAAAGAGGGAAAGGATTGATGGCACCATGAAGATTGCCAATCATTCAGAATTGTACTGCTCAGCTGCTTTCAGAAGTACCATGTCCTATGACTTCTTAGGCAATGTGTCAAAGCCATTTCCCATAAATAAAGCATGCTGAAATAGTGCTGTTTGTGGTGCAGAAGAACAAACAGTGATGTGGAAATGGGGGCATATAAACATTCATTTTCTTCTCCTTCTTTCAGATGAACAAAATCCAATATTCTTCCTACATTAAAAATATTCATTGAAGTGAATGAAAAGTATCAATAATGAATTTAGGTCTCCATTTCACTGGCTCTTTTCTAGGGAAACCAATGTTAAATTTAGTCTGTAATCTTCAATGGGTTCTTTTTTAAGGATAAAGGCAGGATAAATACATTTTAAATAAATAAATAAATATATTATGATTGTGGACCTGATTCAGTCAGATCCTGAATCAAATCTGATCTTGATTGGATCTGTCTGGAATGAGATTGCTCTGGATGAGGTTCATTTCAGATCAGAGGGGCAAATCCTGAGTGATTCTGAAATCTAGGCACCAATCTTAAGTAAAAGAAAGTCAGATACTACAACTCCAAACTATTTTGATAATGTAGCATAAAAAGATCTTTTTTTCTGGCAGAGAAGGGAAGAGTGGGGAACTTGACTTTAGCGATTGACAGGTCTACATCTAAATTTGATGCAGGAACCTTACCAAAGTACTCTCTACTTGTAATGCATGGGAGGAAAGAAGGTGAAGAGGGTTTGGCTTCTCTTTTGCTGAATATCTGTCAATAGCACATAAAATGAGGAAGCATTTTTAAAAAGTTTGCTTGTTGGTAGAGATGGGCATGAAATGGAAAAATAGTGTTTCGTTTCATTTCTGTAGTAGTTTCATTTAGTTTCATTTGTAAAAATATATTAAAGTAATTTTGTTATGAAACAAAAAGAAACGAAACAAAACACTATGCTCCCCTAGGCCCTAAAGGACCAAAATGGCAGGGTACCTTTTGCAAGTGATTCTAGGTAACCCCCTGAAATTTGGAAAGGTTTGGGGTTCAGGGAGCTGAGTTATGAAGCTCCAAAGTGGATGCCCTTAGGAAAAAAACTTTCTAATTGGCATCAGAACTTTGGAAGCCAGACTCAGCTCCCTGACCCCCCAAAGATTTTTCCTAGGGACACCCCCTTTGCTAGCTTCATAACTCAGCTCCCTGACCCCCAAACCTTTCCAAATTTGGGGGGCTTTCAGGGAAGAACTTGAGCCCCCCCTGCCATTGATTCCTCTAGGACAAATCATTTCATTCTGGATAGAAAAATGGTTTTCCGTGACAAAACAAAAGGAAATTCATTATACCATTTTGTTACGTAACACAGTAATTTCTTATCTAATGAAACGATGAAACAGCATTTCGTTTTTCATTTCATGTCTATCTCTAATTGTTGGGTATTGGGTTTTTTTTTTTGTTTACTGTGAATTGTGTTTCTTCTTCTCTCATCCTGTCAGTGCCTGACTATCTTTCTCAGTCCTTCTGCAGTCCAGTCTCATTCTTCATATTTGTTGCTTATTGCTTGTCACTGCATCTTAGTGCTGTTTCTAGATTAGGGATGGGCACCTTATGAAAATGGCATACTGTTTCATTATTTTGTAAGGTTTCAAAACATTTTGAAATGAAACAAAATGGCAGACAGCGTGTCGTCATGTTTTTGGTTCTGAGGAACCAAACCGGGGAGCTGCTGCTAGATCTCACTTCAGGCAAGGGGCTGTAGCAATATCCAGTGCTGTGTCCCTGCTCGGTTCTCGCCACTGCCACCCTGCTGGTTTTGACAGCTCAAGCTGTTTAAAAAAGCAGCTAGGAGCCTCCTTGGAAAATGTGAGAACATCCTCTGTGCCATGATGGCACCCACTCAGCTGATCCTTCTACTCCATTTAAAAAAAAGTGTGCTACTTATATGCCACTCTATAGCACTTAAAGCACTCTCTGGGTGGTTTAATT
The DNA here is from genome assembly GCA_023846285.1 of Phrynocephalus versicolor. Lineage (NCBI taxonomy): Eukaryota > Metazoa > Chordata > Lepidosauria > Squamata > Agamidae > Phrynocephalus > Phrynocephalus versicolor. Next base: position 83,022,139 of record JAHTLZ010000129.1, on the reverse strand, counting down.
GAATTATGCAGGCTACATGTTCTGTCCCTCCACCAGCAAACTGGGTACTTAATTTACTTGACTTTGGAAAGACTTTGGAAAGATGAGTGAACCTCAGTTCAGCTATCTGGGACTAAACATCAGGTTCTGAGCAGAGTTTCAGTTTCAGTACAGCAGTTTAACCATAGAGCCATCATTGGATGGCTTTTGACATTAAGAAGAAGAAATAGGGTACACATTGCCTTCCCCCAGGCAAGGTGGGTACTCATTTTACCAACCTCAGAAGGATAGAAGGTTGAGCCAACCATGAGCCAGTTACCTGGAATTAAACCCCCAGGTTGTGAACACAGATTGAGCTGCAGTACAGGCATTTAACCACTGTGCCTTGAGTGGGGTCAGTGCGCAGGCTACACATTATTAAATAGGCAGCAATACTTCTTTTATCCCTTTCATCTTACAACTGAAGTTGCCAGAGCTGCTATGAGGGTGAGGCAACAATGGGTGTGGCTCTGGGAACCACACAGGATGGGGCATGGTAGCTGTCCTGTCTTACTCTTATTCCCTGATGAACTAAATGGAAAGGAGCTGTTCTGCCCTAGCTCATCCATCAACTGTGGCAGGAAACAAAGTGTCAATGGCCCCACATTGTTGAGCCACCTCCACTGCAAGCCCCTGAATACTTGGAAGTGGGTGGGACTCCAGTGTATATCACCAGAAATAAAAAAGAGGAGGCAGCCTTTTTGCTTCTTGCATCAAGGAGGTCACAGCAAACCAAGCTCATTTTCCATAATGCTGGTTCTAAACAGAGGTCTTCTGAACCAAAACATGATGTGAAAGATAATCTTTGAAGTCACCTGTGTTTTGAAACCAACAGCTTTGTTTTTAGTATGTTTAATTAACAATTCACTCAACGGGCATAGTAACAAAACTAGAGAGATGAAGGAATGCATCTCATGATGGTTTTCAAAAAACAAAAGTAGCTAACAAAGAATCTTAGTTAGGTTCTAAATCTTGGCTTTTGTTGAAAGGTTTTCTAGGTGCAAGCACATAAATACAAGTAAAGTTAATGAGCAAGTTATGAAAATTAGGAGGTAACCAATGTTCTGATTTTTGATGTGCAATAATGATAAATCATTTCGGATTGAGTTGCATTTAAGAGATAAGCAAGTAAACTTCTGAAGCTACTGCTACCACAACCTACAATATGCTTCCTGTTTTGTTGTTGTGTCGTTACAGTCATAACCAACTCTTTGTGACCCCACGTCCTTGGAGTTTTCTTGGCAGGAATACTGGAGTGGCTTGCCAGTTCCGACTCCAGGAGCCTACAGCACCTGGTATTCCCTGGTGGTTGCCCATCCAAATACTAGCTAGGGCCGACCCTGCTTAGCTTCCAAGATCAGGCAAGATCTGATGTGCTCAAGGTTATAGCTTTCATAAAAAATGGAACACTAAATAGAACCAAAAGCCACAAGTGAGCAAGAAATCAGTTCATTATCCCAGGTAATCATTCAGCAGTCATTCAGGAAGTAGGGTACACCATTTCCAGTGGTACACATGGAAAACTTTTATCATTGCCCTGAATAAGGTTATTTCCCTTCATTCTTTGTCACCGACCTCTTGTAGTTTTACTGTCCTAGAATAACCCATATATCACAATTAGAGATGGGCACAAAATGCCAAAATGGTGTTTCATGTTGTTTTTTGTTTTCTTTTTCATTGTTTTATTTCATTTAAAATGAAACATTTTTTTAAAAAAATTCATTTTGTTTTTGTTTGTGTCTTTTTTAAACTTGTGCCGACCAGCTGGCCTGCGGGCCGGGTCAGCGTGTTTTTAATATTTTTAATTTTTAAAACTCACGCTGATCAGCTGGCCCGTGGATCAAGCCGGTGTGGAGTTTTTAAAATTATTATTATTTTCTTTAAAAAAAAAAACTCATGCTGCCCAACTGGCCCATGGGCCTTATTGGTGCAGTTTTTCTTCTTCTTTTACTTGTGCCGACCAGTTGGCCCATGGGCCAGGTTGGCACTTTTTTAAAAAAATCCTTTGATTTTTTTTTTTTTTTTACTTTCACTTACCAGCTGGCCTGCGGGCCAGGTTGGCATAATTTTTTTAACTCGCGCTGACCAGCTGGGCCACGGGCCGGGTCAGCACTTTTTAATTTTTGTAAACAATTTTTTTACTCATGCCGACCAGCTGGCCCATTGGACAGGTCAGCACTTTTAAAAAATTTTCTTTTTTTCTTTTTTACTCACACCAACCAGCTGGCCCACAAGTCAAGTTGGCAGATTTTTAAAAATATTATTATTATTATTATTATTATTATTATTATTATTATTATTATTATTTTACTCACACTGACCAGCTAGCCCACAGGCTGGATTGGCGTATTTTTTCTTTCCTTCTTTTTTTACTTGCACCAACCAGCTGGCTCACAGGCTGGGTCAGCGCAGTTTGTTTTTTCCCCACTCTATGGTGGCCGATCAGATGGGGGAAAGGCGGGCTTTTAAAACTTTTTCCCCATCAAATCCCTGCGCTACAGCTGATTGGTGGTGGCTTCTGTGGGGAGAAAAGCCCCTATGGGTAAACAAAAAAACGAAGCAAAAAAAATTGGAAATTTGTTTTATTCGTTCCATTTTTTTTGATGGGTCCCTTAGTATTCATTTCGCTCCATAATGAAATGAATAATGAATAACAAAATAAACATTTTTGTTTCATGCCCATCCCTAATCACAATATTCTGTTTCATAACAAGGGGGAATGGTGACCACCAAGGAAAGCACCAATTGCTCCTCTGATGCACACAAACCATGCAGTGCTTTTTGGAATTATAATGCCAGCAGCCATGAGGAAATAATGGAGAAGAAATAAAGCAAATTAAAACAATTGTGGCAATGCAAACAAATATCAATCAAATTAACAAATAATGAAGTCAATGAAATATAAATGAATCACCACAAAAACACAACAGAGAATAAATGAAAGTATTGTGGCAACTGTGATGCTTATTTTATTTCTATGTGAGTGTGTTCAATTTTTTCTGTAGTTGGGGGTTAGAATTAGGATTAGTTGTCTTTGTGTTGTTCTGTTTTGCTATGTTGCTGCTGAAACAGTGTAGCAAAGTTATATTTCTTAAATTAATACTTCAATCAACAAATTTTATTAAGAAACATAGTTTGATGAAAATGGAAATTGATGTCTGTAAGTAAAAATATAAAATGATAATATTCTCTTTTATACTTTTATAATTTATCCTTAGAGAAATCTATTTCAATATTCTAATGTTCCATATATAATATATGGAATATAGGGCTGAATATTTCTGGTACAACATTTGGCTAGTTTCTGTGTTCCATTCTGTATTCTGGACACCCCCTACCATATCCCAACTTCTGTTTTTCCCAAATTGCTTTCCCCCACTCACTAAATGGGGGGGAAATCCTTTAGTTTTATAGGTAAAACCATACTTCATAGAGCTGTGATTTTTGTCAAAATAGTGACTGAAAACCTAATGTTTAGCATAGTAAATTGCAACTACAGTAGGCCCATTGAATGAGCACAGATCTGATGAGTTTATTCCTCCCTAAGTTCTATTGATCCAGTTTGCCTGGATGCCGAGACATGATAATTGGACTTCTTTTCTTGAGAGATTGAAATGTTTCACTATTCATCCAAGCAGCTTCATCAGTCTGAGGAAAGTTAGTGGCGAGTTCTCCATTTTATAGTTCACTTCACACACCTTGGTCTGAATAGGCTCATAAGTTGGACAATAGCCTGAATATTCTCATTAGGTGGGCTACAAAAGTGACAGCAGAGGTGGGGGGACTCAGGCACAATCTGTCTGCTACTTATCAAGCAGTCCTTGCATTGATCCCCACACAAATCAGAAGCCCTTCTTACCTCACCAGCAAGGCCACAGCTAATGACCCATACTTAATGGGTGTTTGGAAAGGTTGCATAGGTGGGACTTCCATGCACCTTAGGACATTGTTCACCTAACCATTGTCCAATTTATGAGCCTATTCAAACTAGGGTGATATGATATCAAGGTGCACTATCAAATGAAGGACTCATCACTCACTTTCCTCAGACTGACAAAGCTGTTTGGATGAGCAGCAAAACATTTCAATCTCACAATAAAAGAAATCCACTTGTCATGACTCAACTTCCAGGTACTCCAGGCAAGTAGTATTGACAAAAGAAGATGTTTGATTTTTGTTTTGTTTTCTTTTGTTTTTGCATTTGAGGCTCTTTAAAATCTGGGTACTCATCTCCATCCAGTCCCAGTTGGTAACAGGTTTCAAGATCATGGCACAAAACTGATTTTAGGTGAGCTGTATTTGCAGAACTATACCGCACAAGTGATGTGGAGGGAGCTTGATGAGGTGTGTACCTGGGCTCATCATGCTAATTGAAGAAAAGGAGTAGTGCATGAGCTTTCCACAAATCCTACCAATGGAAAAGAACCTGAAAAACTTCTTCATGTGTCTGTGCACTGGAAGTAAGATGTCATAGGATGCCGGTCCTTATGGGAATTGCTGCATATATGCTGCAGCCGCTGGTCACAAGTTGTTGTATTTGTCATATGGGTAGTAGAGATGGGCACGACTCAGCGAAATTTTCATTTCCGTTTTCATTTTTTCATTTTCGTTAGGTAACGAAACGAAAACGAAAATTTTTCAAAAACAAAACGGAAACGGAAACAAAATGAAAATTTTTGCTGTGTTTTTCGTTTTCGTTATGGCAGACACATTGAACTGAAAAGAATGCTAACGAAACAGAAATTTTTCATTTTTGTTTTTGTTTTTCATTTTCGTTAGGTAACAAAACGAAAACAAAAAAATTGCGGAAAAACCCAACGAAAACGAAAATGAACCGAAACAGACCCCTAAACGACCAAAGGAAAAACGAAAAACAATTTTTTTGAGTCGTGCCCATCTCTAATGGGTAGCTGTAAAAAATGATTCTGAGGAGAGAGAATTGCCATCTTACCTGTGTTTGCCTTGCATCTGGACTCAATCATCTAGATTTCTACAGTGGCCATTTCCAAAACCAGCCGGCCCAGAAGCAGGTCTAGGCCTGTTCCGAACCTTTGCCACCTCACCTCTGTGAGACATGGTTACCAATCCATGTGACATTTCAAGGGCTTGCCAATGCGACATCACAAAGATCTCAGGATCAGGTCCTAAAATCTCAAGGATTTGGATGCTGCCACCTCGCTAACCTGGAAAAAAAGATTTAATCCATCTTCAAGAAGAAACTCTTGATATGGCAACCTGAAAAAAACTTGGAAGGGGCATTTGAGGAATGCCTTTCAGAGAACATTCATCATGTAGAAAAGCCTCATATTAACAACTGGAAAGTTTTTCTGATGTAATCAACCCAAAGGACATAGAATGGGAGCCAAATGCAGATCTCCACAGGATGGTACCACATTACATCATCTAGTTCACCATATCACTATTTATTTATTTTTATTTTGTTTTAGAATATTTTTACCCCGCCTTTCTCCTAGGAAAAAGGATCCAAGGTGGCTTATAATAATCAGGGATAATATACAGTCCAGTACAATTAAGACATGTTAAAGTTAATAGACAACATTACATTAAAGCAACATGGTTATAAGTATTGATAAACACAAAGACTATGTGAACCCATAGATTCCTATAAACCCCCCTACTGGCCCTCCCCCCCCCCCATTTGTAGTCATTTTCAGGCAGTGGATCTCACTAACTCCCCAACCCAAAGCAGAAGAATATTAAGGAAAGGGTAAGTGGGTGGAGGGGTATCATACATACTTGGAAGAGGCATCATCATATCATAGATCATAAAGGCAGCCAAAAACCTCTCACGTCTTAGGATATCATCATGATTTCTCCACCACTAGTACTTTCTCTTTCTCTGACTATTGTAGTAATATTCTGAAGTTCCTCTTCCTTCCTGTGAATGTTGCTTGTGGGTAAAAGATCACCAATGGGGGGGGGGAATTGTGAAAATGTTTTTGTTGAATTAGCTTAATGATTATATGCTCAGGGGAGAAATAAGCATAAGTCTATAGAGTGTTAGTCTCACATTAAACAGATGGCAAAGAAATTATGACATTTGGGGGGGGGGAGAATCTGTGGCATCCTTCAGTTTTTGCTGAAAGATAATAATACAGGTGGTACCATGTAGAGGAATGAGGTTTTGGCACAATTCTGGGCATTAAGCTTGTATTCCACAGGGTCCAATTCACAACAAGGATTGCATACCTCCTTTCCTTCTCACCACATGGACATCTGGTGCCATTAAAAGCCAGTAAAAGAACTGTTTTCAAAGCCTGCTCTCCACTGCTACATGTAAAGCCATATGGGGTAAATTTGCATAGCGTGCAGGGAGAGGGGACCCAATTGCTTGTTTATTGGTGTTCTGTATTCTTTTCTAATGAGTATTTGTGTGTTCATATAGTAGTTAATGGGGCTCAAAGCTGCTCATGTACTCTGAGTTTATCATCTTAGAAGTTCAGTAATCAGACAGTATGACCTAAAATTTTGTGGACATAAGATATTTTCTTATGCCCACAATGTCTTATTTCTCATGGAGTAAATCTAAATTCATACACGCCAGGAAGCCACTAATGTAAAACTAATCTCAGCTATGACTTTGTTTCGCATTAAGGAAACAATCATCTTCTTTTCTCCATCACAATTCCACATCTCCTCAGGAGCTAGAAAGAAACAGCAATTCATCCAACAATTCGAGAATCAAGGCTCAGCAATTCAAGAATAAATGTTTTTTAAAAGATCTACAGCATTTTTCTAGTTTTGTATCTCCAAATCATCAAATTATTTAGTTTATTTACCTGAGAGTATATCCCACTGAACTTTGGGAGTTTTACTTTGTATTAGACATATCTGTGATTACATTAACAATTTCTGCTTCTTCCTTCCTTCCGCACAACTATAAGGCAGACACCACAGGATGCCCTTTGATTCTGCTTTTCAATAAAGCCTAGTTGGGCTAACCAATTTCAACAAGAGGGAAACAGTTTGCACAGTTTTTCTTGATAATTCAAGCCAGCCTGTGACCAGATACAGATGAAACCATGGTATCCTTTGAAATTACATCTCTCTTTCCCAGCACTCCCACCACTGATGCCCTAACAACAGTAAAGACTAAGAGAAGACAACACCCTCACTTCCAGAAGCAGCCTCAACCCTGACCAGATATGCCTGCTCCTGGACCTATGTCTGAACACCACATATTTCATGTACAGAGGGGACTTCTACAGACACAAGTATGGTTGTGCCATGGGTTCCCCAGTGTCACCAATTCTTGCCAAACTATATATAGAAGAAGTGGAGAAGAAGGCACTCAACACCTTCCCAAGGACAACACCATCCCACTGGTTCAGGTATGTAGATGATACCTGGGTTTAAATCAACTGAGGAAGTACAGGCTGTTACAGACCACATCAATGTGGTGGACCCTAATATTAAGTTCACTAGGGAAGATACCCAATACAACAGGCTGGCTTTCCTGGATTGTGCAGTTATCATCAGACCCGACTATGGCCTGGGAGTAGATGTTTACAGGAAACCCACCCACACAGATCAGTACTTACTGTTTGACTCCCACCATCCATTACAAAACAAATTAGGAGTCATCAGGACCCTAAACCACAGAGCAGAGAGCATCCCCACCTCCATAGAAGCCAAGAAGGAAGACAGGCACCTGAAGATAGCACTTAAGGCCTGTGGATATCCAAAGTGGGCCTTCAACAAAGCAGTGTGCTGACCCAGAAGAACAAGGGATCAGCCTGAGACCCAGATCCGGCAGAAGAACCTGGTCATTCCCTACATGGCTGGAGTGTCTGAGAAGCTGAAAAGGATTTTTGGCGAACACCACATCCCTGTTTATTTCAAACCCACAAATACACTAAGGGAGAGACTTGTCCACCCAAAGGACCTGATACCAAAACAAAAAAGGAGCAATATTGTATATGTGGTCCAATGCAGTGAGGAGTGTGCAGACCTCTACATTTCTCTACATTGAAGAAACTAAACAACCATTAAACGAAAGGATGGTCCAGCATAGTAGGGGTAACAGTTCAGGACCAGAATCAGCAGTACACCTCCATTTAAGGCCAAAGGACACTCATTCAAAGATGAGGATATACAGATACTAAGCAGAGAAGATAGGTGGTTAGAGAGAGGAGTCAGGGAAGCCATTCATGTGAACATTGAAACCCCCTCTCTCAACAGAGGTGGGGCCCTCAGGTATAGTTTATCTGCTACTTATCAGGGTGTGCTTTCAACAATACCCAGACAAATCAAAAAGCCTTTACCACCAAGGCCATAGCTAACAACCCATACTTTAAAGATTTCAGCACCTTAGGCCATTGTTCACCTTAAGGCTATGGGTACTGTTGTCTAGACTCTACCTAACGAGCCTATTCAGGCCATTGTTCATCTTATGAGCCTATTTCAGACAGGGTGACAAGAGGTCAAAGATGACTATAAGATGGAGAACTAACACTAGCTTCATTCAGACTGATGAAGCTGTTTGTATGAGCAGTGAAACATTTATATCTCTCAAGAAAAAGAAGTCCAGTTGCCATGACTCAACTTCCAGAGTGTGGGACCCAAAGAGTCAAGCTAACATATGCAAACAAAGCCCATACAGATGCTAAGCCTAAGAAGGTATAGGGCTGGAATCACAGTGAGATACAGTGTTCACTCCCAACCTCCCTAGCTTTCGGTTTCCAGTTCTGAACTGGAAGGATAATGACAGAAAGATAATGACAAATTACAAGGTTTCCAGATGTGGGCAACCAAGAAGGTAAAGGGTAAAAGAACCAGCCCTGTGGTGAATGGTTCAGGAGCTTGTGCTTGGCAAAGAGAAGAACACAAGGTTATGTGAAATCCATCTTCCAGTATCTGAAGGTCAGTCACAGGAAAGGTGGAGCAAAGTTCTTTTCTTTTCCTCCAGGGAATGGGACCCAAAGAATTGAATGGATTACCTCAGAAGGTAGGTGGTGGACTCAACCACATGGGATGGAGTGAACATACATAAGAACATAAGAACATAAGAAGAGCCATGCTGTATCAGGCCAAAGGCCCATCTAGTCCAGCTCCCTGTACCTCACAGTGGCCCCACCAAATGCCTATGGGAGCGCATGAGACTAGATATCTGTGTCCTACAACCACTCCACTGCATCTAGCCCTTGAAGTACCCTGGTTTTAAGCCTGGAGTGGCCATCTCTCACATCTGCTTTAGCTGCAGATTCCTTCATTGGTAGCAGTTGGATTAGAATGCCTTTCCAAAACCTTTCACCCCTACAATTCTGATTCTGTGATTGCATTCCTCACTAATATTTCACAGTGGAAATAGGCTGCCAATCCATGGACTAGACAAACAAATATTCTATACAAACAGGTGTAATATGTTGGTTAGACTGCCTTCCGTTTGATGTTATAGTAAGAGGAGATAATCTGAGAATCAATCAGCAATCACCTTGTCACCCCCACTCCCCCACTCCCATCTCCCCTTCATTAATGTTTCCTATTAATGAGGGAAGGGAAGCTTTGCCAGCATCTTTCCCTTGATAAAGCCTTACACTGTCATTCAGCCCTGTTGAACATTTGCTGTTTGTCCATTATCAAAATATCATTTTCAGCTTCACTGAACACGTGTAGGAAATGTTGTTGTGTTATAAAGAAGAATGGGGTGGGGGGAAGAATAAGATAATCAGCCCAGATTGTATTGGTGTAATTATCCTTCCTAGAACAGGCTTTGGTGAACAGATAGATCTAATTTTTATAAAGTCGTAAATCTAAGAACATAAGTTGTCACTGATTAGATTAGTAACTAAACAATTGAAATTTCACATTGGAAATTTATGTGTCAAGAAAGCCAAATATAAAAAGGATTTTTAAAAAAAGAATGAAAGAGGTCGTTTTGGGGTCTTTTATTTTTAAGTGTCCATCTTATGAACATAATAAAATAAATGAGAAATAAAATAAAATAAAATAAAATAAATAAAAAAGAAATAAAAGATTTGAAGAAACAAAGCTATGTTCAAGATCAGAGAAAAACAAGGTTGCTCCTCAAATGAGTATAAACCCACATGGTTTCCACAAAGGGCATTCTCCACATCTCTATGAGGTAGACTTGTCTCTTGTTCTCAGACCCTCATTGGATGAGATGCTGATTCCATATTCAGAAGCAGTACACTAATAAAAGGAAAATATTATTAATCTAACTTGAGTTTTTCTAAGTCTGCAGTTGGAAAAACTGTTTGTTTTTGCTTTGTAAATAGATATGGGCCCAAATTTAAAAATGAGTTTCAAAATTCATTGAAATATTACTAATTCATCAATTCACATTTATACAACTTGAACCCCCCCCCCCAAAAAAAAACCTATGAATTGGGGATTTTGTTAGTGATTTTTTTTATTCATTGGACTATAAAATGGCCCACAAGCCACCTATCAACATCATATTTGCAGGGTACCTTCTGCTTATTCTTTTCTACAATCCTTCCAAGTTCTGTGAAGATTGGGTTTCCAGAAGCCAGACAATTGCCTTGGGGGTGGGATTTGTGTGTATATAACCCAGATGTCTGAAACCCAATCTTCATCAAACTTAGAGGGACTGCAGAGGAGTATCATGGGAGACTGCTCTGCAATTTTGGTGTCTCTAGGTGTCTGGGGAGAACTTTCCTGTGGTGGATCTCTTTGGGGTGCATAAATCAGACATCTGGAAAACAAATATTTAAATATTCTATTCTATTTAAATATTCTAATGATTATTTGGCTTTTAACTTTGCTTTTTTTAATACTTAAAGCTACCTTGGGTCGTTCAGTAGAAAAGTAATGAACAAACAAACAAACAGTAGGTGACCATGACAATACCATTAAGAGGGAATTCTGATTTTGAAATGAAAAGGAGCTTAAAATTCACTAGAACACAGAGAATAAAGTTTCTTTCTCCAGCTGACCAGTTAGCATTTAGCCCAGCATATTACTGTAACCAAACCCTGTTCTCATTCATTTCCCACACAAACTCTGCTCTTAGTGCCTACACAAAAAAAGATCTCAGCCCATCACTCCCAGCTCCTGAACTTTTCACACAATCTGTCTAGCCAAGCAGGAAGCAAGCTTTTGCTCAAATGCCAGTATATGGTAAGCCAGAGCCCTCCCTACTGTGTTTTCTCTAAACACTATTGGTTTGGGGGTTGGAGTCTGCTGTGGGTTTACATCGCTTCTGGTCTTTCTGAGTCATCACCTTGCTAACAAAGGCCTATCTGGAGCAGACCTCAGGGAGTGATGGGAAGTAGAGCGGATGTCCTGCATGCAGCCGCATGTCCAATGACAGATGAGATGGGAACCCTCACTGTGTGGTTTGTCTTGTTCCCATGATATTTGTTTATTTGCATTACTTCTTTCTCCTCCCTTGAGGCCTTTCTGCGCTAAGGTCTAATTTTAACCATTCTGGTTTTTACAGTGGGTTTCATCACATTTATAAAGGGTCAGCTAAACTGGAGAGTGGTTTTGGCCGGAGAAATGTCTCTGCATACTCCAGGGACAGCCAACTTTTTAAGCCTGTTGTTACACCATGCAAACAAGTCACCTTTTAAGCCTAGTGGGAGGCTGGTTAAGCTTGGAAGGCCAAGTAGTCTGCACAGAAGTGGATTGGTAGTCCCACTGTGGCTAGTGGCCATCCTGGTTGATAGATTCTGAGAATTCTGGATGAACATGTAGCTTCCTCACACTCTTACAAGGATGTCTGGAAGTTGAGTCATGGCCACTGGACTTCTTTTCTTGTGCGATCAAAACGTTTTGCTACTCATCCTAGCAGGTTCGTCACTTCCTCAGACTGACGAAGCTGCTAGTCTTAACTTCCAGATAACTTCACCTGGATGATTGAGAATTAGAGATGGGCACGAAATGAACAATGTTTTGTTTCCATTTTTGTTTTTTCATTTCGTTATGCAATGAACCGACAAACGAATTTTGTCTCCAAAATGAAACGAAACGAACAGAAACACCGGAAATTTTGTCGTGCGTTTCATTTTGTTACGGCAATACAGTTGAATTGCTTTTTAAAAATCACAAAAATCACAAAAATTGAAATAAATGGTAACGAAACAGTAATGAAACAAATGAAAATGAAAACTTTTTTTGCAAAAAATCATGAAAAACGGAAACGAACTGAAACAGACCCCCTAAACGACAAAGGTCAAACGAAACACCATTTTTTTGATTTGTGCCCATCTCTGTTGAGAATCCCTGCACATGCGTGCTAGCCATGTCTGACTCTTGGGATGGTGCTCATCAAGCCAAAGAGCCAATGTTATGCAAGTCCGTGGCCATGTGGCCGGCATGGCTGAATGCATTTCTGCACACGGAACACTGTTTAACTTCCTGCTTTTTACAGTGGTAGTATTTGTCTACTTGCATTTACATGCTTTTTGAACAGCTGGGTTGGCAGAAGCTGGGGTTAACAGCGGGAGCTCACTCTGCTGTGTGGTACCTGGGATTCATACCACTGAGCTGACAACTTTGCAGCTGACAGTTTCAGTGCTCTAGCCCACTGAGCCACCATGCCCCATGTTTAAAGTAAGAATGAATGGTGATAAGAAGGTATAAATGCTTCCCATTAATCTGATCCACAACAGGAAGGGCAACATTTCCTCTTGAATACCCTTCCATATAGAAGACTTTGTGTATGTCTGGAGGAGAACACTGTAAAGACAGAAGGTTAAACCGAGTATTTCTGCTGATTTTTCTATCCTATACTGGATAGGAATAATGGATTGTCCAGGATAATGGATTGAACAAAATGTATGGTCTTTGCAAGGCTCATATAACAGTCAAAAAGTGGGATTGTGCCCAGTGCCCATTTAGTGTAAAGGCTTGACTGGGGTGGCAGTTACACACTGCTTCCACAAATGATGGAATAGTTACATGATGTGAAATGGAGGGAGACAAAATGAGAGAAAGAGAAGAGCTCAACTTAATTCAAGCCAGATAGGCTGGGACCTGTGGGAGGTGGCCCAAGCTCCTTAGTGCTAAACATCCTTAAGATTTAGTTGTCGTATTCTGTTGGTAACATGGAAGCTCCTCCTTGCTTTCAGAGATTATCTAACAGCTATGAAAACATTACTCCACTCCCTTCTTTTGGAAACAAGATCATGGGCTGAAGGGCTTTGGGGAGTGATCTAGAAAAGTTAGGCACCAGAAGGGGAGTGCAGGTTCACTTCTATGCAATACCGACCTGAAAACACAAGGCACTTCTCAGACTGGTCTTTTTTATAATGGCATAAAATTTCACAGAAACAGACCATGTAAAAAGATGCATGAAGAGTTACTTCACTTGGCGTTTAGGGGCAAAAGACTTGTTAATTCTTTTAGGGATAAAACAAAAAACTATCATGGTCATCTCTTATATTTTATTTTTTTAAAAAAATAGACTTATTTTTGTTGAGTTTTTTATTTATGTATTTTGCAATTTTGATAAAAAATCATATTCTAGTACACTTCTAACCATTTTTTGCTGCAGTGGATAAATATAGGCATTCTTTATTATTTATTTAAAATAAATGAAATATTTCTACCTTGCCTTTCTCCCTGAGACCCAAGACCCTCTGGAATTTGCACATACAGACATGTATATATATATATATATACAACACTGAGAGAATGCTATAGAAATATTTTTTATTCATCAGGATCACAATGTTTCTCTGCTTTAATTTGGTGCAAACTATTAGAAATATGTGAAATATCAAAATCACTATCAACAAATGTTTTCTCTTTCTTTCCCCGACTGAAATGAATTTGTTACATTACCTCAGAAACCCAGTTTGTATTATTTTATTTTTAGTAATTGCCTCTACAATATGGACATTGCCTTGTGTATTTAAACCCACAATTTCACATGTTCAATTTTCTTTTGATTTTTTTTTAGGTGACAGGTGATTTTTTTTCTTCAGTCTTTCACACAGCCTTTCTACTTTAAAATATAGCATCTGCGTTCTTCTGCCTTGCCACAAAAGACCACAATTTTCTGAAGCAAAGTTGCAAATATCACAGCTCTCTTGTCAAATGTCCAAGACGCTCAGAGCTGCAATTTATTTAAAGCTAGCCTGAAGTGAACCAGTTAGAAGGAGCTGGTTTCCTGTCACACCTCATTCTGGCTCCTACCTTTGAAGCCCACTTAACACAGCTCTAGTGTCCTGCAGGGAGTTCAGCAGATTAAGTCAGACCTGAAGACAATGCAGTGACTGTTCCAGGACTGTTCCCCTTACTCTAAGGCTAAGCGGAATGAGGAAAAGTACATTGAAATGCAGGAAAGAAAGGTGTGAGAGGGTGATTATTTACTGTCTAGTTTCAATGTAGAGGGATGCATGTATCCAATACAAATTTTATTGTTGGAAAGCTTCTGTCTGTACATCCACACCAATTGCATATTATCTAATGGATTATAGTCCTACATTTCTTTGCAGTGTTCGAGCTGTCTGTGCCATTGTTGATGTAGTCTGAAGAGAACCAAAAATACAAACAAAACAACACTCAAGTTTGAAGTATCCA
>JAHTLZ010000129.1:82988610-83005066 GCA_023846285.1 Phrynocephalus versicolor | reverse complement strand
AAGAAAGAAAGAAAGAAAGAAAGAAAGAAAGAAAGAAAGAAAGAAAGAAAGAAAGAAAGAAAGATTGTTGTGCATAGAACCGGTGTGTGTGCGTGTGTGCATGTGTGTGCTTTAAATTGCAATTGCTGATGCTACACAAATAGATGCTAGAAAATCTTATCCATATGCCTTTTTCTTGCAAGTTGTCACATCGGTATAAAATCAAGGTAAAGCAGAGAGATGGAGATGAAAGGTGGAGAGAAAAAAACTGACTACAGATGTACATAAAACTGCAGGGGAAGCAGCTATTAGATATATGAGTGTACATTCTTGAGAGATTTTGCTGAAAAAGTGCTTATAATTTCCCCCCAAACAGAATGTTCATATAAACCTTGTAGGCAATAGAAGGAAAGGATGCAGTGTATATAACCAACTCAGGCTGTTTCTCCCTCTGGGAGATTTCAAGTGATTTGATTCAGCTCTCTAACATTGTTCAAGGTAGACTTCATCTCCCCCAGCACTCATCAAAGCTGTTAATAGGTACTTCAGAACTCATAAAGAGATGACCAAATCTTGGGCATTGGGGACTCTGCCTCATTTATCTTCCACAGGCAGAATCAGATCTGATTTTTTACACTGCCTGCTTGGATGCTAATGCATGGAATGGTCCCTGCCACTTCGCAGCAGCCCGTCTTGCAACAACGATCAGCTGGAAATGTATAGAAAGGGAAGCAAAAGCTCCATAGTGTTTCTGCTACTAGTTGCATCCATACAGCTGGTCATTTAGCTAATATCTTGCATTGCTAAACATCAGAGGACTTTCCAGCAAAGCCAACAAACAAAGAAGCAAACAAACAAACAAGCTAGCTTAAATGATCCGTGTAAAATCTCAGGATGGATTTCAGAATACTGGCTGTCTCAGATAGATTCATTGCAACACAGTTTTCTCTATCATCTAGCTCTGTGTGAAGTTTAGTTGTGTGGCAATAAATTCAGGAATGCAGATATATTGGAACAATCTTCTAACTATGCCTCCATGGAGAGTCGAATGATAAGTGAGGATCCATAGCCTAGTGAGAGGCAGATGCTTTGGATAAAGAAGGTCCCAGATTCAATACTTATTATCAACAGGTACAGCTATGGAATCATCTTCCTTGAATACCTGAATGGCTGTTACTCATCAGGGATTAATCTCTGTTAGCATTAATATTGTCCTTTAATTATATAAGCTTCCTTGCGTACTTTTAAGGGAAAAGGTTGGGTGAAAACAAACAGGGAATATACAAATGCTAAAAATGATCAAACAAATGCCATAATTTAAAAAAACAAACAAACAAACCATAAGCAACAAAAAAAAAAAACACATCCAAAGCAGTAAGGTACAACAATCCATTCAAAAAACCCACTTAGCCAGTCGCTAAGGGCTAAATGGATATTCTAAGCCATATCAACAAACCATTCTCAATAATTTAAAACCTGTTATGACTACACCTGCCACTTGCCACATGATTAGGTCTTTTATTTTTATTTATTTATTTATTATTGAATTTATACCCCGCCCATCTTCCCGGAGGAACTCTGGGTGGCTTACAAGCTGAGAATTCAACAGCTGTTAAACAAAACACAAATACAAAAATTGACAAGCAATAATCTTACTAATAAAATCATACGGCACCCTTAGGGACCTTAGTTCATTCATGGTCCTCAAGCATTAAAAATAATCGCAGTGGATGGCGGGGGGGGGAGGAGGGAAGGAGGGAAAAAAACTACTTGGGTAGGTCACTGAAGGCATCTTGGAATAGGATGGTCTTTACCGCTCTACGAAAGGCCAGCAGTGACTCTGCAGAGCGCACTTCACTGGGAAGGCTGTTCCATAGGGAGGGAGCAGCCACTGAGTAGGCCTGAGTGCGGGTTGATGTTTGCTTGGCCTCTCGGGGGGTGGCAACCCGAAGTGAGTGCGCTCGTGACTGCCGAACTGGTTGGGCCGAGGTTGATCGCTGGGTGATCCGCTCTGCGAGGTAGTCCGGGCCCAAGCCATGGAGGGTTTTATAAACTAAAACCAGGACTGGGAGTTGAGTCATGGCTACTGGACTTCTTTTTTGAGAGATAGAAACATTTTGCTGTTCATCCAAACAGCTTCATCGGTCTGAATACAACTAGTGCAAGTAGTCCTTCTTATAGTCAGCTTGACCTCTTGTCCCCTGGTCTGATTGGCTCATAAGATGAACAATAGCCTGAATAGGCTCATTAGTGAGACATTAGTGTCCATGGCCTTAAGGTAAACAATGGCCTAAGGTGCTGAAACCCATCAAGAATGGGTCGTTAGCTGTGACCTTGGTGGTGAAGGCTCTTTGATTTGCCTGGGTACTTTGGAAAGTACAGCCTGATAAGTAGCAGATAGACTATGCCGGAGCCCACCACCTCTGTTGAGGGAGGGATTGTCAATGCTAACATGAATGGCTTCCCTTACTCCTCTCTTAAACCACCTCTCTTCTTTGTCTAATATGTGTACATCCTCATCTTTGAAAGAGTGGCCTTTGTCCTTCAAATGGAGGTGTACTGCTGCAGTCGCCGGAGGAGAGTCAAGGGCAACCCCATGTAGAGGGCGTTGCAATAGTCCAGCCTCGAGATCACCTGAACCACTGTCCTCAGGGAGTCGCCATCTAGGTACGGGCAGATCTAGGCAATCTGGCGAAGATGGTAAAACGCGGTCCGGGTCACGGCAGCCACCTGGGCTTCCAGAGAGAGCGTCAGATCCAGGACCACGCCCAGATTCCTAACCCTGTCTGCCATCTGGAGAGAAACTCCCTCCAAGGTGGGGAGAGGGCCTCCGTACCCAGATGGCGAACTCCCAAAGAACATCACCTCGGTCTTCTCGGGATTGAGCTTGAGCCTGTTGGCCCTGGTCCAAGCCATAACCACCTCCAAGCACTGGTCAAGGGTCCGGACAGCTTCCACTGCAGAGGTGGAAAAGGAGAGATAGAGCTGCGTGTCATCAGTGTACTGATGACAGCAGACTCCAAAACTCCGAATGACCCCAGCCAGCGGTCTTACATAAATGTTGAACAGCATGGGGGAGAGCGACGACCCCTGCGGAACTCCACAAGGGAGTGTCCACGGGGTCGACAACTCTCCGCCATGCTGCACATACTGGGGCCGACCCTCCTAGAAGGACTGGAGCCAACTGCGAACAGTGCCTCCGATGCCTACCTCAGGGAGCCGGTCCAGTAGGATACAGTGGTCGACGGTATCAAAGGCCGCTGACAAATCCAGGAGGACCAACAGGGTAGAGCAACCCCTGTCGGCCGCCCGGATTAGGTCATCTTGCAGCGCGACCAGAGCTGTTTCGGTCCCCCGGCCAGGCCTGAAGCCGGATTGGCAAGGATCAAGGCACCGCTGTTCCTCCAGAAATGACTGTATCCGAACCGCAGCCACCCTCTCGATAACCTTGCCCATGAAGGGAACATTGGCAATCGGGCGGTAGTTTGCCAATTGGTCCGATGCCAAGCCCGTTTTTTTTCAAAATGGGCTTTACCACCGTCTCCTTCAGACAAGAGGGGAAAAAAAACCTCGCGGAAGGAGGCGGTGGCGATAACAGAAGCCCATTCGGGCATGCTCCCTCCGGGGAGATGGATGGATCCTGGTACTTTTGTCAGATGGATGGATCCTGGTACTTTTCAACCCTATTCGCAGTAATTCTAAAATAGGTGCCCTACTTTATCAAGGACAACACATCAGAATGATAGGAACATGCTATCAAATGGGTTGAAGGAGCATAAGGTCTGCAGAACTTTTTAAAAACACTAAAAAGAATTTTTTAAACTGTGCATTGAGAACTGACCACTTTCACTTGATCTGATGGGGTCCTCTTCATATTTTTTTAAAATGTATTTCTCCCTGTACTGAGTGCATGTAATATACTCATTGCTGCCTCTATATGATACACTCATTTCTTCTCTCGCAGCATTGTGGTGCTAATAATGCAAAAAAAAAAAAAAAAATTGCATGTAGGAGAGCCTTCTTTCGGTTTTTCAGGGATAATAATACTTCAAAGGAATTAATCTTTTATAAACTAAAACTTAGGATGCTCTCTAATTTTATTTTGTTGAAACTTCTGCCTGAGGTTCTTGATTTTACTGGTTTGAGAACTACGTATATGATCCCAAGGTGCTTTTAATATATTATTTTGATTATGATGGCTGTTGGTTTTTCTGACCATGGTTTTATTGTTGCTCTTTAGAGGTTCTACTTTCATTTCATTCCTTTTGGAAACTCTCTGGGTCTATGCAGATGTTAGCTGTTCACACATACATATTACACAATATACATAGATGGGGATGCTTCAGCCCTAATCCTTTACTGTCACTTTCATCACTCTTCTATACATGGCATGTGATGCATCTGGGAGGAAATGGAGGTTCCCCATATGAGTCAAGTCCTCCTAGGGAGAGTCTTGACAGAAAGCGGAGTGCTTCCACTTTAGACTTATTGCCTTCCATATGAAGAGGTGGAAGGGAGCATTGCTAGAGCACTTCCATCTAGCTTGGTGAACACACACACATAGATTACATCTGAATAGACCTTTGAATTCAGACACTTCAGCACATCATTACTGATGGACAGTAAGGAAAGAAAGGCCATTATTGTGTTTTATACAATTTTAACTTGAATGGGAGAGCAGAATGATACCATCTTTAGAGACCTCCGCCTGTATACTTCAAGGAACAACTCTGAGTTCTTTTCCAAAGAGGATGTTATTCCTAAGTCAGTATTTGTCATAATACAAGAAGAAGGTAGGACAAATATTGCAGAATGATGGGACATGTGATCTGAAAATCCTTATAAGGATTGAAATGGCCAGCAGTCTAGTATGGATGTGAAAAGCTATTTGCCATATTTACCCAGGAGGGGTGAAGGACAAGAGTCTGTGATATGGAGGAACAGAAGGGCCAGACAAGGCTTCCCAATAAATAGGGGCTAACCTTGTTACCCTAGTTGTCAGTCATCAGTAGGAGAGCAGTTTGCAGGCAATGAGGAGGTGGTCTCAATTTTGCCTCCAGGTGACTTCTGGAGGCAATGGCCATGGTGGCTTGAGAACAGCATTTCGAGGGGGAATATCCCTCATGGTTTGCAAGAATTTGGGGGTTAGGGGGTATGGACTTTGCCCAAGACTGGTTGTTTCAAGTGATGGCATCAGGCTGAAAAACCGTATTAGAGCAAGGCCAGCCCCGGATGCAGATCATGATTCTGCCCTACTTTAGTCCCCTTGGAAAGGGGATGTTGTGTAAATCAATTTAATAAAGTATGAATCATGTTTAAACCCACCTCTTGCATCTTGCCTCATTACTCCAGGCTGTTTGGGCAAATGGTTCGTGTCTGTTTGGCCTTTCAGTAGTACCACCAGACTTTTAAGAAGTCTAGTAGTGGCTAATACGTGAATTAGTATAGATGGTTCAGTTCAGCTGCTCTGGCCACCTGATAGGGACCAGATCTTGGAAAAACTTACTTTTCCAAATACAGTTCCCAACCTCTCTCAGCCAGCATGATGAGCAACCATTTTGACTGTGAGGTTTCTAATCACAAAAATTAACGTTTCAGCAATCTAATAGAAAGACTTGGTTCAACAGAACAAAGACACATGATGTTATGGCACTCAGAAGCTTTGATACATGAATAATGGGTCTGTAAAAGCAGAGCTACCTGGAATTTGTAGTTCCAGTTGTGACCAGTGTCCCTTGATGCAAGGTATTGTGCAAGAAAATCTAATACTGACAGTATTGATCCTTCCCAGACACACTGTTTTATGAAAAGGGCTTGCTGGTTCAGAACAGTTAGAGTAAGTATGAAAGACAGACATAGCAGAGAGGGTTTGGTAGAAAGAGGGTAAAAGTGGACTAGGAACTGTTTACCAGTTCCTTATGTACCATAAGTGCAGGTGGGGGAGTCAATTCCCTGTTTCCATCACAGTTCTCCCAAGTGCTTAACACAGGCATGTTGATACTTTGGTCCTCCTGATGTTTTGGAGCACAATTCCCAGAATTCTAAGCTTAGACTGCCAGTGACAAAGGACTATGGGGGTAGTGGTCCAAAACATCTGAAGGGCTGAAGTTTGGACATGCCTGGCTTAACACATTCACTAATTCAAGAGTAGACATGGGCACGACTTGGCGAAATTCTCGTTTCCGTTTTCGTTCCTCATTTCCATTACGTAACAGAAACGGAAACGACAATTAAGCCGTCAGAACTCGAACTCGAACCGATAAACGATATATTGGGTCTGATTTGTCGTTGTCGTTCATGGCATCGCGCGGCGATCGCGAGATGCCAAGCGGCACAGAAAAAAAGTTTTAAAAATAAAAAAATCCCGATTCCCGGCCAAAAAAGCAGGCGAAAATATGCCTGTCTGAGGGCACCTACCAGAGGGGTAGTTTCTGGGGGGGGGGTTCCCGGCCTCCCCCCTCTCCTGTCCTGGGCTGCTGGACCTGGTACCAGGCTGGGGGGGGGGGCATCAGTCTCGTCGTCTCCATTTGCCATGCGGTGCGGGGGGGATCCAAAATGGTGACCGCAATTTTTTTTTTTTTTTGAAATCGTGGTCCAAAAACCCACCAAAGGACCACAGAAACATGCAGTGGGTTTTTCTAGCAATAAAACGTCTCCATTGATTTAATTTTATTTTATTTTTATTTATTTATTTTTACACCTGCGCAATGATGGGCTGGCCATGGGATGGGACCATGCAAATTTTTGGACCCATTCTACCAATCGCATGGCCAGGTTTTGACTGACACTTCTGGATGTGCCAGAGGGCATAAAAACCCGAGGCACTCCCAGAACAGTCGAAGTCCGGGCTTGGATGAGGGTGGAGGAGGGCTGTGTGTGTAGCTGGCTGCTGTGCTAGTTTCAATTTCACAGAGCCTTTAGATTTTTCAGTTAGGCAGGCAGGGAGGGAATTGATTCAATTGAATTTTTAGGAAATAACTCCTTTCATTCCCTGTCTGCTGCGGGGAATAGCAACGCAGTTTATTCTTTTTTATTCTCCTGCAGTTTTATTGTGAGGGTTTCTTTTCTGATATTGCTTCAAAGAGGAGGTTTAACTGGGAGGGGAGGTGTGGATTTATTTTAAATATATATATATTTATATACTACCCTACCATTTTTTTTTCTATTTTCCAAAGTTCATTTTGGCAAGCCAAGGTCCATTCATACCCTGTGTGGGGGGGGGAATACTCTGGGACATCAAATCGTGCGAAATCGCGGTGGTAACGACAAACAACAAACGACACGATGAAACAACAATTTTTTTAAAAAATTCGCGAAAAATGGAAACAACCCAAAATGGATCCGTCCCGACAAACGACAACTCGGAAAAAAAAAATCTGGTCGTGCCCATCTCTATTCAAGAGTTTTCTCTGCTGGCTTATCTCTTGAGGTCTTAGCAGTTCCATGATGTAACTGGAGGAAACTAAACTCTCTGCATCAGTCCATTTGATGCCATCCTGTTGTGCCATATCTAAATTGTCTCTAGCAGCTGGAATTGTTATTCCAGTATGTTTCATTGCTATGGGTATCCAACAGGTTTTGGGGGAAGTGAATCACCAATTCTTTTCCTTCTTCCAGTGTACGTTTCTCCTTCTAGACCCTCCATGAATAGGTGTATTTCTGATGAGAACCGGGATTAGATGACCTATTTTAAAACCATAGTGTACAAACTTAGGACTGGAGTATGACGTGTTAAGTTTTTTTGTCCGATAGGACCAGGAGCATTGATGTTGAAACTGAAGCTCTGAATTAGAGGGTTGTAAGCACTCTGGAGGTAATGTATAAGAATGCTGGATGGAATCATTTTTTTGGCTGCAGCTTTCTAGGCTCCTTACTCTGATTATGGTCCTTTATTCCCTTTGGATCTTCTGATAACATTTCATTTTGCAATGATTATCTTATGGAATTGTCCTTTATGCAAGGCTCAGAGTTTTTTGCAATGGCCAAATTCTGTGCAGCAGCTATAGCTTGCCGCAGGGCACAGACCGTGTATGGCCTTTCAAATGCACCCACTCCTGTTCCCACATCAGTCCATGCCATGCAGTGTTAAATTTAATGTTCCTATCAGGAGGATCACTATGATGGATGTACGCTGGAATTTTAATCTCTTCGTATTTTGTTGCTTATATACTACACTTCGTTAATGGTTTATGTAAAATGGAAATGTTTAAATGGCACTGGCCAGATGGCCTCAATTAAAATTGTAAAATACCAATTATATTTATTCCAAATGTACTCCTATTAATTTTGTTATTATTTTTGTCAATGACTGTAAATAAATCTTTGCTTATATATTTGAAAGATAGTCAGCTGATTCAATCAGATCTCTTGGTTTCACTATAAATTGGGCAAAGGATGCAGTTACAGTTGGTGTATGACTATCTTGGGAATGCTGTCTCAAATTTTGGGATGGGAAGCCCCTATTCTGCTCCACAAGCTGCCCTAATATATGCCATTATTAGTCCTTTCCAGATTATTGCAGTCTTGTTCTCAAGAAAAAGGCTCATCCAATTGATCTCCATTTAACATGTTAAGTCCATTCGTTCCTTCTTTCAGAGTAGCTATGCTTGCCCATGGCCACAGCATCCTGTGGATGCCTTTATTTTGTTAATAAACATGACTTTCCATCATTTAGTTCCTTCTTCATTGTGGTGCACATTTTGTGTGCCAGTGAAGTAATGGAGGATTTCAGTGTTGGGTGACTTCTCCGTTAAATAAGGACCTGCTTATTCTTCCACATATCATGGATAACTTAGTGGTTTTGGTATCTCCCAGCCAGAAGTTAGGAGACTGATTCCAGCTGTGCCTCCTATGAGTAGAACCAGCCTGTGTGGTTGTGGGCAAGCTGCGAAATCTCAGGGCTCTTCCAAAGTGGGCTAGTAAACCACTTCTGAATATTCTCTACCTGGGAGATCCCGAAAAGGTTTGTGCAAGTCAGGATTGACTTGACAGCACATGTCTCTCTTTTCAAATTATTATTATTATTATTATTATTATTATTATTATTATTATTATTATTATTATTATTATTATTATTATAACTACTACTACTACTACTACTACTACTTATATGCTGCCCACTACCCAAAGGTCTCTGGGCGGCTTACAATCAAAAGAATTAAAACAGTTAAAAATAGAATATCAATACATAATCAAAGCAATAATAAAAATCTTACACTAAAGTCATTACACTAAAATTGTCATCAGAGGACTGACAGTCTATATTGTATCAATTAAAAACTTCTGGAACAGGAAGGTTTTTACCTGGCACTGAAATGTCATCAGTGTTGGCGTCAGGTGGATCTCAATCGGGAGGGTATTCCATAGCTTGGGGGCAGCTTCCAAGAAGGCCCTATGTCTACAAGCCAGCCTTCTCACCTCCTTGAGGGATGTCTCTTTCAAAAGCCCCCCCTGGCTTGATCTTAATTGCCGGGTAGGTTCATATGGAAGGAGGCAGTCCTTCAGGTATCTAGGTCCTGTGTTATAAAAAAGTCTATGAAGTGTTATAAAAATTCTATGAATGAACAAATGAAATAAAGGCAACAAAATGTAGCAACATTACTTCAAATTCTTTTTACGTTCCCTACTAGAGATGGGCACGACTAGGGAAAATGACGTTTTCGAGTTGTCGTGTGTCGGAGGCGGCCCGTGTCGGCTCGTTTCTGTTTTTTGCGAAACTTCGCAAAAAATAGTCATTTTGTTTTTTGTTTTTTCGTCTGTCGTTATACTGGTTTAGGGGGGGTAGCGGGCTCCTGGAGGCACCTCTGTGGGGTGGGTGCCTCCTCTGGCCCGCTATGAAGGGAAGTGGGCTCCTGGAGGCACCTCTTTCTGGGGGGTGGGTGCCTCCTCTCCTCACCCGCTAGGAAGGGAAAGCAGGCTCCTGGAGACCCCTCATGGCATGGGGGCCTCCTCTCCTCGCCTGCTGCAAAAGGGCATGCATAGCCATATGGATATGCATACCAAGTTGCAGACACAGCAGACTGGCAGAGGCACCCCTCTTTTTGGGGTGCCTTCCCTGCATCAGTCAGGCCTCGACGGGCATGGTTTGCATGGCACACAAATGCTGCCGAGCCGAGCCTGCAGGAGTCAGCCAGAGCCACAAGTGATGAACTGGCAGACTCTCTGCTTCCGCTGTGTCTCACCAAGAAGGGAAGCGTACTTGCGTATAGTAGTGCAATGCAAGTACAGATCTGGCTTAGGGGACAGGGTTAGCGCAAGGGCTAGGGCTAGGCTAGTTACCGGTGAGGTTAGAGTGGGGTAGTG
Organism: Phrynocephalus versicolor; assembly: GCA_023846285.1. Taxonomy (NCBI): domain Eukaryota; kingdom Metazoa; phylum Chordata; class Lepidosauria; order Squamata; family Agamidae; genus Phrynocephalus; species Phrynocephalus versicolor. The sequence continues at coordinate 82,994,785 of JAHTLZ010000129.1, read as the reverse complement.
GGGTGCACCTCTGCGTGCCTCTCTGACCCACTAAGAAGACAGTGTACTGTGGCCCAGTGTGGCATATGGGTAAGGGTTAGGGTTAGGGTTAGGGTTAGGGCTAGGGCAGGGTTAGTGGGCTTTTTGGCACATCCCAGAAGTCTCAGTGGCCAAGTGGCCATGCGATTGGTGGAGTGGCTCCAAAAATTTGCATGGTCCACTCCCATGGCCACATGGCCAGCCCATCATTACGCAGGTGTAAAAAAATAAAAATAAAAATAAAATAAAATAAAATAAATGGAGAGAGGAAAGAGGAGACATTTTGTTGCAAGAAAAACCCACTGCTACTGTAAAAATTCTGGCAGTTTTAAAATAGCAAATTTTCGCATGTTTCTGTGTGGTGCTTGTGTGTTTTTGGACCACTCCACGATTTTAAAAAAAATATTGCGGTCGCTGCCCCATTTTTGATCCCCCGCCCGCACTGCATGGCATGGCGACTCGCGAGTCTGGCTTGTTGTTTGCGAGTCCCCACCAGAGCAGCCCAGGACAGGAGAGGGGGGGAGTCCAGGGACCCCCCCCCCCAGAAACCACCACCCCTCTGGTAGGTGCCCTCTCAGGCAGGCATATTTTCGCCTGCTTTTGGGGCTGGGAATCAGGAGGTTTAAAACTTTTTTTCTGTGCCGCTTGAATTGCGGCAGCCAGCGGCGAGTCCGGCTTGTTGCGAGCGACTGCGAGATGACGAGGATTTCCCCCACCAGAGCAGCCCAGGACAGGAGAGGGGGGAGGCCGGGGACCCCCCCCCAGAAACCACCCCTCTAGGTGCACTCACTCAGGCAGGCATATTTTCGCCTGCTTTTTGGCCGGGAATTGGGTTTTTTTTAACTTTTAAAAACTTTTTTTCTGTGCCGCTTGGCATCGCGGGATCGCCGCGATGCCAGGAACGACAACGACAAATCAGACCCAATTATTCTTTAGTCAGTTCGAGTTCGAGTTCTGGCGGAGTAATTCCCGTTACCGTTTCCGTTCCGTAACGGAAACGAGGAACGGAAACGGAAAAGGGAATTCTGCTAAGTCGTGCCCATGTCTATTCCCTACAATCTCCCAGAACTTGTATTCCCTGTTAGTGAGACATTTGGAGAGGAATGGCAGCTACTGTAAACTGTGTGAAAAACAAATTTGAAGGGGGGACCAGCAAAATCAACTTTTTTTTCTGTTTTCTCTTGACTTAGCAAAAAAACTACATCCCACATTTAAAAACTCTACATGTTCTAGTTCTGTGTCACAGGGCCCAGCAAACTGGGCATGCTACCTTCGCCTCCGATTGTTCGAAACTGACAGGATGAGGTGAGCAAAGAAGAAATGGAAAGGGCATCCCCCCACCTTCTGTGTCTTGTTTTCCTCAGAAGCAGAAGGAGCCACTTCACCTTCTCTCACTACCAATTACCCTTCATCTGGTCTTTCGCAACGCTCACCTCATCCTTCAGATCCTAAGCATCATTATTTTAGGCTAAGGAATGGAAACATCTCCCCCAGCCTCTGTTCTGCATATTTTGACATCGAAAACACTTTTTTTTAACACCTTTTTTTCCCTGGCTATGATCCCTGTGTTAAAAGGCCCCATTGAACTCTTGTTTTATGGACACAAAAAGCATCATTTTCTCTCTGTAACTTGACACATCCCAGCGGCAGGACAGCACTCAATTACCTGATGTGGCAAGCTTTGTGCTCCAAATGTACACCTTGCAGCCCGCAAGTAAAATACACCCTCCAAGGCCTCAACCAGGATTTCTTTGATGAGGAAGTAATCATTATGAAGAATATTATTCAGGCATTCAGGTCAGAATCCCACTAATTTAACTGTTTTTCTTTTTCATCTTTCCTCAGCTATTTATCTGCTGTGTTGTGCAGAGGAAACCAGAAAGTGAGATTGTCATTTTTGTAAGGGAAAAAGCTTCCATTCCAGCTATGTGAATATTATATTTGATGGTGGTGGTGGTGATTGTGGTGGTGGTGGTGGTGATGATGATGATGATGATGATGATAATGATCTATAATACTTTATTACATTATTCTATCCTAATTATTCTACCCTATTATAGGGTGTGTTAAAGTTAGTTTGCATCCCACCTTTCTCCCAAATATTTAAGCTCCTACGACAGCTTGCATTAATATTCTAAAGGTAAATGCAACTAAAAACACGTCAAAAGGAATTAAACATATTGTATTAAAAGTGAGGCTGACAAAAATAATTTATAATAATTTAAAAGCACATTAGAAAAAGATAATTAGAAAAAGAGAAGTAAAAAAGCCCTTTCCACAGCAGGATAGTGCAACATTTCCATAAAATGTCACACTGTTGAAGGTTTCTGTTGAGGGTTGAGGAATGCCAATCCACAAACATTCAAGTTTTTGATGTTCTACCTCCCTGTAATATTCAACACTCTGTACAGAAGAAGCATGTGTTCCACTCATGAGCTAACTGATCTAAACTGTTGAACGAGAAACCTCAGGCCTCCTGAGTCCTAGTCTGTCATACTGTTCACTACAACATACATGGTACCTACAGAGAACCACAGTCAGTTAGATTTTGACAGTGTCGAACACCATGGATCACTTCCCATGTTACAGGGTTACTACCCTTGTTACACAGAGGCTATAGTTTAAATGTTTAGGTCTTGTGTGACGCTAGTGTCTCTGACCCACAGACAGAGGTATGGACGCTGGAACTGAAGTCAGAACTGCAACTGTAGTAGGAGTCAGTTCTTGGATAAAGGAGTGGTAGAGTAAGAAGTTGGACAATGCCCTCAGGGGTAGTGAGAATTGGCCAGGATAAGCTAATGGGCTTATGCGTAGGCTGCCAGCTACTTATTTTCCTGGTTGAGCAGTTGGGGCATCACCCTTAATTCAAAAGCTCAGTCCAAACAGAATATTATGCAGCAGCACATCTTTCTACCCTGGGGAGAAACTGAATCAGAGTAAGCCATAGTTGACATATGGCCATCACCTGCTAGATGTTCTTGGGGTATGACAGCAACTGTCATCTATAGGAAAACCTCTGCACATTAAGGAACAAGGGAGATAAGAACACGCAAAGGCATATTGAATGTCAAAGCATATTGAGTGTCAAAACTGTGAGTCAGCTTCAGAAATCATTGCCTTAGATTTCTAGAAGCTTTTATTTTCCTTTTTCTGAACAAAAGTAGGAGCCTTGTTTTCCAACCCTCAGACCATGAATGTTTTTTTTTAACATGATTAGTGTCTTGTGGGATGGATGACAAATTAATGTGGCTTATTTATTGTTTGAAAATACGTTTAACATTTGCTCATGTCTTCTTAGATTTGATGAAAAGACTACAAGAATTTATACAATAAATATCAGAGCAAACCAAAATGGCAGATTTGTGGAGAAGGTAGAGAACCTGAAGTATTTAGGTCGTGTAACTCTGGCTTTCGGCTCCTGTGTATTCAGCCATGTCTGTGATCCTGAATTATATTTTCCATGCTGGTAGGGTTTGGAGTAAAACCAACATTGTAACTAACAATTGTATAGTAAGTGTTGTAAGGGTTAAATTGCAGATGAGCTCTGTGGACTAATCAGAGCTCAGCTGATAGTGGTTGTGTAATCAACTCTGCAAAAAAGAAAGCAAAAGTCTAGTGGTTCTTTGGTCAGCAATAGACATGGGTACGACTCGGCGAAATCCTCGTCTCTGTTCTCGTTCTTCGTTCTCGTTACGGAACGAGGAATGAGAAGGACAATTATTCCGCTCCAGCTCGAACCCGACCCGATAAAGATAAATTGGGTCTGATTTGTCGTTGTCATTCATGGCATCATGGCGATCGCACGATGCCAAGCAGCACAGAAAAAAAGTTTTAAAAATAAAAAAAACCCGAATTCCCGGCCATAAAAGCAGGCGAAAATATGTCTGCCTCAGTGAGGGCACCTACCGAGGGGTGGCTTCTGGGGGGGGGTGTCCCAGACCTTCCCCCCTCTCCTGTCCTGGGCTGCTGGTAGCAGGTTGGGGGGGCATCGTCATCTCCATTTGCCATGCAGTGGGAGGGGATCCAAAATGGTGACCCCAATATTTATTTTTAAATTGTGGTCCAAAACCCCCCCAAAGCACCACAGAAACATTTGAAAATTAGGTATTTTAAATGCCTGATTTTTTATAGTAGCATCAGTGGGTTTTTCTTGCAACAAAATGTCTCCATTGATTTTATTTTATTTTATTTTATTTTTATTTGTTTACACCTGCTCACGCGCAATGATGGACTGGCCATGGGATGGGACCATGCAAATTTTTGGAGCCATTCCACCAATCGCATGGCCAGGTTTTGCTGAGACTTCTGGATGTGCCAGAGAGGGCATAAAAAGCCCACCAACCCTAACCCTAACCCTAAGCCTAACCCTAACCCATATGCCAGTACACTGTCTTCTTTGTGGGTCAGAGGCACCCAGAGGTGCAGCCCACTAACCCACCCCACCCTAACCTTAACCGTTACCCTAAGCCTAGCCCTTACCCTAACCCCAACCCTAAGCCAGATTCATACGCAAGTACACTTCCCTTCTTAGTGGGTCAGAGTGGTGCATCGAAAGGTGCCTCCAACTCCGGACCCACTCCCTCCCTTGTAACCTGTACGCCAGTACGCCAATACGCCAGTATGCTTTCCTTCTTAGTGAGTCAGAGTCAGCGCCGAGAGAGGTGCCTCTGACACACTAACCCCCAGCCCTGGCTAATATGGCTAATAATGGCTAATTGGCTTATGGCTATAATGTTCTTAGTGAGACAGCGAAGTGCCGATGAGGTTTCCTGTCACACTAACAACAACCCAACATAATTGGCAGCAGCTACGCGTTACGCTTCCCTTCCCTTCTGGGTCAACTCAGAGGGAGGCACCCAGAGAGGTGCCTCCCAGAGCCCACCCCTCCCCCTAAACCTGTACAAACGACAGACGACAAACAGAACGACAAATTTTTGAAAATGTTCGCGAAGAACGGAAATGACCCGAAACAGGCCCTTCCCGACAAACGACAACTCGAAACGTAATTTTTTCTGGTCGTGCCCATCTCTAGTCAGCAATATGTGAAGATAAGAACATGCTCTTCAGCTGCCAGGTCGTATATGTTTGTTAAGGAGGCTGTTACTTTGCTGGATTATTTTTGTCCCTATAAATACAATACTTCTTTTACTTACTCCAAATGGTTGTGTGCTTTTGTACAGTGCTCTGCAACAAGCAATAACACTGGGTTATGGGCCCAGCAAGCTGTCGTTGTGCAACTTTTGGAGTTTGTTTGTTTTTCCTGGGCAATGCCTACAGAGGAATGTAAATAAGACAGACAGACAGACCACAAATAATAATAATAAACCATACGGAATTATGTTCCACAGCAATATTAAGCCATTTCCTTTAACCAAATGTGGATGTAGATGCACAATATCCCATGTTCTTAAACTTCAGGTGTGTGTGAAGGGGAATAAATAACAGAATTTTAGGGAAAATGTGGGGAAAAGTCTGATAAATGTGTAAAAATGAGATTTTTTAAAATAAACTGTGTTTCTTTTGTTCAGAACTGAACATGGATCAGAGATATACAAAAAGTATATGCCTGGAAAAATGCATATCACGGATATATATGGATTTCAATCTTGGATGCACATGGGGATTTTTATAACCTGGGTTGTTAATTGTTTGAGACAGAATGAGAATGTTAGTTAATTCTGAGATACACAATAAAAATATAACTGATAAATATCCTACCTTTGCTGATACCTGTTCTGCATTTATTATTTGCCCCATTTTGGCTACAATGCTCCCTTCATTTACCATATAATTTTACCATTGAGGGGATATTGTACAAATACATCCAAACTTTATTAGCTTTCCTTTACTGACAAAATGCATTCCTCTCAACTCCATTAGCTATCAACAACCAAAATCCTACTCCATGTAAAATATGCCTGCAGAAGAGAAACTGGAATTCTAAATACTACTTATTGAGTTTCCATTCACATTTTGGAGTACTTACCTGGCATGTATGAAAAAATGCAAATATGGACTCATTAACAGCTGGCAAGAAGCTGCTATGAAGTACACCATCTGTTTTCTGCTCAATAGGATTTTGACATAATAATAATAATAATAATAATAATAATAATAATAATAATAATAATAATAATAATAATAATAATAATAATAA
>JAHTLZ010000129.1:82929074-82982762 GCA_023846285.1 Phrynocephalus versicolor | reverse complement strand
GAACACGGGCAGCGCGGATATGGGTTCACTGCCAAAAATACAAACTGCCCCATCCTCCCTGCAGACGAAGAATTAATAGCATTGGCCATAGGAAAACCATTGCTGGATCTCCCCCCATTCTTTAGGGCAAAATAATATTTAAAAACACTATTGTAGTTGTAGAACTCAAAGGTTATACTAATGTCCTGGTTCGGTACAGCTAATCATTTTTTATGCGGACATTTTGAAACCGCTGTATCGAAAAGCTGATATGAGTATGCTTCCCTTTCAGCAGATCAGGAATATTCCATAGTGCTGATTATAACAGCAGCTACTGATAAAACTTTTCAAACAAACACTCCATGTGCTTATCGATTCATGAATGTTGTAACTTTATTGTGATAACCATTTAATGCAATAATACAAAATATAACTGTAACAACGAACTATAACAACAAATAAACATCCCCAATAGTGATCAACATTTTAAGTGGTACATTCCAAGATTGTTCGTTATGGTCAGTCCTGAGCCATGAACTTTTCACCTTTCTCTGGCCATCAGGCTCCGAACAAAAGAGCCTCGCTATCTGCAGGCAGGTGCTGGCCTTCTTGGAGCCTGCCAATTACAAACTCCACCCATTTTCCTCCAGGAACAATGGCCAACTCTTAGCCCTAGCTAGAAAATGTTTCCATTCCTGACCTTCAACCAACGTTGCTGGGTTGAACTGATCTATTTGTAGGTGTTTTGCATGAGCTCTGCAAAATAGCACAGTTAACTGTTCCTGCTAAATAAAAGTATTCTTAAACAAAAGCATTGTAAAATCTACTAATATTCCTTGCAATAGGACAAATGCATATTTTTAAATCACAACCCCAGGTACATTATTGCAGTAATTTAAGTTACCAATGTAAAGGGCCAGATAAACATACTGCTAGGCACCTGGCAAGTGAACTCTACGGTGACCCTTAATCCTATTGGTTAAAATTAGTTTCATTTTCCAGAGAAATGTGCTGGATCCCTAGGACAAACCTTATAAGAACCCCTCAACTTTTCCCAGCCACTCGTGGAGAGTTAGGAGTTACTTAGAGAGCAGTTGTGCAGGGAAAAAATTATTTTTCTTGTCAGAAGATAACCAGGCCTTTTCTTTGGAGATGGAGGGAGGGAGGGGCCGGTTCTGGACGGAGGCGGAGGTGTCCAGTCTGCTGGATTTCTTTATTGACAATGAAATGGGCCCAGTTCTGTTTCATCTCCACCAAAGAGGAAACCAGCAGGCTTTCAGACAGGCTGCTAGAGAACTGGCAAGGCTAAACTATGCCCGGAATGCCAACCAAATTAGATCTAAATTTAAAATTATTAGACAAAATTTCAATAGGGCATTGTTTTATTTTGGAGAGAATGCAGCAGAGGAACAGCAAACAGCTTTTTGGCCTCAATTATTGGAATTGTGGAATCAAGCTGGAAGGCCTGACCCCCAACATCTTTTTCCTTTGGGTAAGTTATACAAACTTTCTTTTAAAAACGTTACTACTTTTGAATTACGTATGACATGTTTAAATATCTAAAAGTGTAATCTGAGAAGTATTAAGGGCCAATATAATTTGGTTTAAAGTATAGATTTGATGTAATTATGCTGAAACTCTAGATCAGCAAACGGCAAAGCAGGCTAAAATATTAAAAGATGGTCTGCTCCCAATAAATACCTGAAGTGACATTTAAAAACATTCCCTTTAAAACTGTTACCCTCTAGTAAATATCCTGGATAAAAAGGAGAAACAACAAAGCTTTAGAACAGATATATAGAAATAAAACTTCTGACAAGGACATCTTAGAGTTGCAGTGAACAATAGAAATATAAAACTATTTCCCACTTATGTCTCAATAGGAGCTGGACCAGGAAGGAGGCATGGCAACAGGGGTGGTGCTCTAAGGCCTCCAAGGCACCCAAACAGAAGGGAAGATTTGGAGCAGCAGGCCAATGACACAGATGAGGACGAGGAACAGGCAATGGCCCATGATTTCCAACCACCAGTGGTCCATGAGGGTCAAGGGGAAGCAAATCAAGGTGCAGGTCACGAAGAACAGGGATTGGCGAATGTTCCAGGCAACGTTCAGGAACAGCAGGTTGAGAATGAAGGTGTGTAAAAGTCATTTGTGGGCCTCACTAAGGTGTGTACACATAATAGACCGTTAATTTACAAAAGATAAACATCTTTTTCTTCTTTTCAGAACTACAAGAGGATCAACCGCTGGACATTATGCAGCAACCAGTGACCCGCGCAGAACATCAGAACTGGGTTGCTGCTCTTCAAGAGGCAATAGAGAGGATAGCTGCTCTTGAAGAAATCGTGCTTGCAGGAAACAGAGGAGCACCTCCAGCAAGGAGAAGACGCCGAAGGCGATGAAGCCTTTTTTTGGGGTTATTGGACAATTTAGGGGATGTACACTGGTTCTCCTGTGCCAAAATATTCCATTGACTCACGGGGTAAAGGACTGATGTTGTACCCAGCAACGTTCCCTGGGGTTATCCTTTTGTGCCTTAATGTTACTGTGTTAGCAATATTTACAAGTTTTATTTATAAATAATCTCCTAAGAAAATATAACGGCTGAATACTTTTAGTTTTCTGGTGTTCTACTTTGTGCACTTTGAGCAATTTTAAGACATGATACGGTACTAATTGAAGCAATTAACATGCTGTTCTAGTTGTATTTTTTAAAAAAGGTTTCTGTATGTATGAGGCCGAAGAATATGAAGCCTCACACGTAATTCCTTTAACCTGGACACAGAAAACCACTGAAAATCCTAGTCTCTTAGGTTATAGTTGGAATGAATATATTAATCTGTTGAGCAATCTGATTAGCAATGTACATTATTTCTTCTAATAGCCACTGCCTAAAAAGTACTTTACAGCTTTTAGGTGCTGTGAAAGTATAAGTATTTTTTTTGTCTTGTAAAAGACCACAGGCCAGTGTTACCTGCACAGGAGAGCAGCATTCATTGTTAGAACTAGTAGAGGGCAGCTCCTCCTCTCATAAATCTTACTTTATAGTACTCAAAATAACATAAAAGTGCACAAACCTATACTTTGCCTATTCAGTTGATAGAAATAAAACAGTTTTTTAAAAAAATCATCAAAGTTTCTGTTTCTTATGTACTCTGGGTTAGTTCATTATGGATAAGTTGAGGGGGAGAATACACAGTGAATTTAAATTTCCTTGAAAATCATGCCTTACAGAGGTAGATTAGTGTTTTCCTGCAGTTATTGCTTTTAATTGTAACTGAATTTGCTTCAAATGTGAAGCACTTCAGCAATTTTCCCATTAAAAATCATGGCCTGGGTGTTCTGTCCCTACTCCCAACCTTGGCATGTTCACATATTTACTCAAAATAGAATAAGTAAGCAACTAGGGTGAAAATATTTTCTTCTTGATACGTCTTCTTTTTGGTGTGGTTAATTTTCTGGGCACAATGTTTTCACTACCACTTTCCTGCTTTACAATCAAATACGGTGACACAGGGAAATGTGGTTCTACTGCTCCCTGTTTCTGAGTACTAGTCATTGGTCTTTTCTTGTGGTCCTGCATAATTTTTTCCCCTGGTTTGCTTCCCTGAACTGTTGCTCCCTTTTTTGGTTTACCAAAAGAAATAAGGGAACCTGAAGACGTAGAGGGCAGGAGTGATACTGAGCATTCAGTATCACTCTCCTGCTCAGAGGCAGTTTCTGAGCCACTGGTCCCCGTTGTATCACCATCAGAATCACTGTTCTGTACATGATCAGTGTTTGGGGAACCATTAGAGAGCAGGATTTCTGTCTGGTTCTTAGTGTGTTGTTCATTATGGTTTTTTTCTCCTTCCATGTTAACCTTTTTTTTTGCCCCTTGATTGGTTAAAAATTGGGTTAGTTTAGCAAGTGAATCTGAAGCCACCCTTAGATTGTCAATAACCTGTTTCTGGAACATCATATCCTGGTGGTTCCAAGAATTTAGTGTAGATTCTTTTCTATCGTCCGAAGCCTTAACCCAGTCCACAAAACCAGTAAGTGTGTTGTCCAGGCGTGCTGCTGCTGTTGATCTCTGCTTCCTTTTCCTTAGTAATGCAAGTCTGGTTGCAGGATCAAGCGTGGCTTCATAGTTTGTTGTTCCCGCAGAGTCTGTAGTTAATAAGGATAATTTAACTTTAATTGTTATGCAGTGTACAAAATTATCCATTATAAAATCTGTATATTGAAAATTTAAAAAAAAATATTTAACATCAGAGATGTTAATAATTCAAGAATTTAAAGTATTTTAATGTAATATTAGTATTTACAGAGTAAACTGCACGGCAGCTTGCTCAATTATTCAAATTAAGTTAGTTTTAATAGCTCAGTGTTTTATTACTCACCTAATCGTTTAGGTGTGCATAATCACTCAGTGATAGTAGTCCGGTTAATAAAGGTAATTATTTCTATAAAGGTTTAAAATCTCTAGATCGGAAATGAACATACCTTTTTTACCAAGCCGTTCAGGTAATATTGTTTGGGGACTCTGGGAAGAAGAACAGCCAGATGTGGATGGTTCACAACCGTCTGTTGATTGGTATTCTGAAATTAAAATAATTTATTTAAAAGGCAGTAATTTACATTGTTTATGTTTAAAATACATTACCATGGTCTGTAAGGATATGATTTACATGACATTCCTAATAATCCGACTAGTAGACGTTTTGATTAAATGGCCAGCCCTGCTAGCATAACTTTAAAAGTGTTCCTCACCCATTCCTGAAGCTTCCGAAGCCACGTAGCTTTGGTTCATGCCTTCACTCTCATCGAAGAGGGACTGTGATCCGCCATTATCGCTAACTCCAGGCATTGCCTCCGTGGTTGCTGCATGTGGGAAGAGGAATATAAGTTACTGTACTTCCCTCGCGTTGCTACACACCATAATGCAACGCACAGGAAGCAGTCTTTTAGTTTCCGGAGCACATAATTGTTAAGGTAACATGATTGGGTACTTCTGAGGCATGTCCCGCCCCTACTTATTTTTCGCCCGAATCAAGGAAATTTTAGATCCGGTATACTTCAAAATGGATTCATAATCTTACAACAAAGCAAACTTCATTTATAATAAAGATAAATATGTCTACTTTACTTCCTGCTTTTATCTCGGTCGTTTTTCGATGCATCGAATATCTCTGGGATGTGGAGATACAATGTATCATAAGTAAATTACAATTCGGATACTTTTAATTACATATGTAATCTCTTTAATAATAAAGAAATACCGATACATCGATGCACTTCTTCAATGTTTGTAAATCAAAATCCGAAATAAATTTATGAGAGGGAAATTAAACGCATCCGTCCATAAATCTGAAAGATTTACAAGTCATCCCGTTCCCTAGTTGCTTCGGTTTATCGAAGGACACAACGAGTTCTGAAAACAAATGTCTGTACTAAGGTGTAGCATTACAAATCGGAAACTTTTAATTACATATGTAATCTCTGTAATAATAAAGAAATACCGGTACATCGATGCAGTTTTTCAATGTTTGTTTATCCAACAACGAAATCAATATATAATAGGGAAATAAAAGTCATCCCTCAATATATTCGAAAGATTTACAAGTATTCCCGTTCCCTCGGTGTTTCGTTTTATCGAAACACTCAACGTGTTCTGAAACCAAGTAACTGTACTTGGGTATATTAATAGAGTTACTATTATTAACATAATATTTCTCTGTGAAATACAGGGAACGTGACGTATTTTTCGGTATATATAAAATGGAACTTAGTCAATACTTACCAGTGCTCCCGCTGGATTCGCTCTCGGTTGTCCGCAATGGGTGAATTGAGGTGTCTGTTCGAAAAATGTTTGCCATTTCTTCGTACCAAATAAATTTTGCACGCCCAGCTCCAGAAGTACTGTTTTGAAGTACAGCCTGTTTGTACAGTTTTCGAAGCGATTTGCATTTAGTTCTACATTCCGTTCCAGATCTAAAAAATCCAATCTTTCGCAATTCTTTTGAAATCACCTCATAGATTTCAATATTCCTTTTGAGGGAAGACAAAGCATATTTTATCTCCGCCTCACCCCAAACCTTAATTAAGGCTGCAGTCTCCTCGTTTCCCCAAATAACCCCTCTCTTAATTTTGGAATGAACAGAACTGGCTGTGCAATTCTCTGAGTTGTCCTCAGAATCCATCCCTATAGCTGCCTTGTTAAATTATTTTTCTAGGGAAATCCTTCTGTTTGAAAGGACACCAGCAACTGCACTCAGTTGCCTGAGTGCTAACTTCCTTCCCTTGCACCTTTTGGCTCCCTTTATTAGCATTTCAACAGAAAGGTGATCTCAATTTGGGAAGGGGGATGGGTGATTGATTACAAAGGGCCCCCCTGTCCTGTGTCTCAGCTGGCTAGGATGTGGTGCCGAAATGTTTCATTAACTTTCGTTTTGCCTATGCAAAGTACTGCTGACTCAATGGAAGTAAGTTTGTTTTTTGCTGGTTTACTTGCCATAGCACAGCAAGAAAAGTTTCACATCTTTCCAGTCTTGGTATCATGTTGGTCTAGGAATGAGTACCGAAATAATGTATTAATGCAAAGTATGCTATTGACACTGTGTTCTGTTAACCCAAAGCAATTAATAGTATTGTGCGGTAAGTGTAAAGAAAAATACACTGTAAAACCAAGGAATTCATTGTAATGCATTATAAACTGATTTATTCCTCAGAAGCTAACAGCAATGGATAAAAAATATGCGATTAGTTTCCCAAGCTGGCTAAAGGCAACACAAACAGTTTATTTTTGGCTTTCCTTCAGAGCCATTAGGCCATAAAATGCTTGCAGTGGGAACTGTAATGTGATACTTCCTTCTTAAGTTTACTCTGGCAGCCTTACTCTGCATATGAAGAGGGAGGTGTTACAAGAATAAAACATCGGAATGTTTTCTTATAAGGGGGGCCTCTCTGAAAGGCATGTTTTCTAAAGTGACATACAACAGGGCAGATGAACCCTTAGTCAAGGCATTATTTGTTTTTCGATGTTATGCGTTCAGAAACTGCTATCTATTTGGTCCAGTGCCTTGGTTTTTTTGCTAGGTTTATTAATGATTATTGTGTAACCTTGAAGCAAATACCCCTGTCAGGCATTCTTTTTGCATAGCCGGTGTAGTAGTTTGCCAAACCTACTGGTGTTTCGCACTTAAGTTAAAGGAAAGTACTGCAAATCAAATAGAAACATTTATTAACGGAAGGAATTTTACAGGAGTAACCAATAATGTAAAGCCTCACAATTCTACTGCAAATGAAAGTGTAACATAAAATAGTGAGGTAGAGTACATGAACTTATTATTTTGCGCCCATTTCACTTCACATGGGTAAACAGGTACTCCGCAATAGCATTACGAACCGCCTCAGCCTCTGCACGTGCAGTTCCAGATCTGTGGTAGTCATTTATTTCACACTCCTCCTGTGGTTCAGGTGGGGGTATGGAATGTTGTTCATCATCAAGTATGTCATGGTTTTCTCGTTCACATATATTGTGTAGAATCACAGCAGAGGCAATAATTGAATTAACGTTCTCTATGTGAGCCTCAATCCTAACAGACAGACGTCTGAATCTGGCCTTCAAGCGCCCAAATGCTCTCTCCACGACGCATCTTGAGCGATTAAAAACCTTATTGAAGTGGCGCTCCCTGTCATTTCTAGTAACAGCAAAGGGCTTCATTAGCCACTTACACAATGGATAGGCACCATCCCCTAATATAATGGGAGGTATTGACACCCCTGCATAGTGGAACATAGGACTGCCAGGTATTAGGGTTCCTTCCTCCATCCTACTAAAAAGCATAGATGATCTGAACACATGGGCATCATGATTAACACCTGAATGACCAGTCAACATAGAGAAAAAAATTCCCTCTCCGTCGCAAGCAGCCTGAAGCAATACAGAATGAAATGATTTCCTGTTAAAGTAAGCAGGCCCCTGCAATTTCGGGGGGCTTATCGGGATGTGCGTTCCGTCGATACAACCTATAGCATGTGGGAACCCGAAGATTTTCATAGATGATGTCATCTGTAGAAACAGAGAAAAAAAATTAAGAATCATTAATTTCCTAAACCGTAAAGGCGCTGGTTCAGAACACAAGTAAAGACTGGGATGACCGAAAGCAGGTTACCTTATTGAAGTCAGGCAGGCGGACCTCTTCCTTAAGAAGAACGTGTTCCATTGCAAGGCAAACCTCGATTGCAATGCTTGCAACAGTTGAGCTTCCTTTCTGGAATACTAGAGCGATGGTTCTGTAGCAAGAACGGCTTGCCAAAAAATACACGCCGATTGCCACTCTCTCTTCCACTGGGACAGCTGAGCGCATAACTGTGTCCCTGCGCATCAGAAATGGACGCAGCTTGTCTGCCACCCAAAAAAGTGTTCTTCTAGTCATACGGAAGTTTTGTAACCACTGGCGATCGTCCCAAAGCTGAAGCACCGTGTCGTGAAACCACTGAGAACGTCCTGGGTAACACCAGAAAAGCTTCTCTCGAGGCGAGCTTCTCATCCAAGCCGAAGTAACCCATATCAAAGCGTTGCATGCCCTCAACGCCTCGCCAAATAGCACTCTGCGTCGAAAAACGCGTCTTCCCTTTCTCAGAAGTAACAAAGCTACAGTGCTCAACAAAGAGTTGACATTGTGCAACACAGCAATAATGTATGGAGTATACCTATGGAGTTTCTGCAGGCGGGCAGAAGAACGCGATGGAGGCATGGTACCGGGAGAATGGCAGAAAGAAGGCGGAAGAGGCTTGGTGTCTACTCTAGGGAGTAAGGAGGGGGTTACTCCAGTGTCCTGGAGGACCTTTGAACGAAGAAGTACAATCGTTGTGCGATAGCCCACCTAGTGACCATGATGGGGAACAGCAGTTGTAGGAGCCCCCCCAATGGAAATTATAATATAAGTAATAATTATGAAGCAAAGAGTCACACATTTACAGCGCTTCGCCGTAACTGACAGCCAAGCATCGATGCATCGATACACCGTTTCCTTTTTTTTTTAAAAAAGCGGAGATCGCGGGAAACGGGCAAAGAACATGAGTGGTTGGATGCGAATGGAGCTCGTGAGGTCATTCTAGATTCGAACGGAAAAGCTGCCCGCGTGAGTACATAGGAAAGGGGGTGGGGGCGAAGGGAGACCACGTGATCGCCTTCGAATTCAGATCGAAGGCAATGACGCTCCGAAGCGAGGAGCCTCGTGAAGTAACGGCCATGGACAACCCTTCGAGAGGGACGACAGCCTTTTTAAAAGCCCTTCATATGAATGATTGTCTCTATAGCAAAAAGAGAGAGGGCAGCTCAGTTCCCCATTATCTGAGCTGAACTCAAGGCTCAAGTATCACTGAATTCCACGACCCCGGTATAGATAGGAAATAACAGTGTAAGGATATTCCTGATCTTTGAATTTTAGCTGTAAGAACAAATCCTGTTTGAATTAAAGTGGGGAGGCCTGTGCATTGAGGAATAGGGGAAAACCTAAACGTCTACCAAAGTGACCCTCTCACCTCCATTAGTAGAGAAATACAGCTTGCAAGAGAAGGTTTGTCAAGTGGTATTCTGAAATGCTAATAATGTGAAAGAGCTACTGAGCAAGATAGGGCTACAAGATTAAACACTCTAACTGATCTATCCCTCTGGTATTGTGGCAGCTGTATTTTTGGAACCGCAATCCTTTATATTCCTGTTTTCTCTTGGCTGTGACCACGGACCTCATTAATCTCCACAGCATTTGCAAGAGAACAATTGCCCTAATTCCATCTCACTCGAGTCTGAAAAATTTCAAACTTTCTTCTTCCCTATTTTTCTTCTTCTTCTTTTCCTTTCCACTATTATTCTGGACATTCCCGGCAATTTAACACTTTGCTACTTGTTAATGATATTTCCAGAGCTAGTTTGGTTGGTACATTTTGAGAAAGGGGATGATTAATAGCTAGGCATATGGGAGCTCTCTGCGGGCTGGACTGCTGCCATTGCATTGACCTTGTTCCATGGTGGATGAACTTTCTTAACATTACAAAATCAAAATTAGAATCCATAGAAGTGTATGTCTGGACACTTCCTATTTAAAATAAAGATGGAGAAGGAGAAAAAGGGAGTCTATCATTTCACAGACCAGCTTGTTCTTTTTAAATATGAATGTATGATAAGGCTTCCCTTGGGGAACTAGCAATGAATAAAATGTCTATCTGTCTTTAAATGTAGATTAGAAAGGAAAGCGCCATCACAAAACAGCCCTCAACTTTGTGATAGACAGCCTGTCAGTTGGCTACTTAAACCTAGAGCCCGAAGGTCTGAATGCAGCAGTAAAGCAGGAGGAAGTTGAACAAACTTTCATGAAGTTAGCTTCTTTCTGAGTTACTTATTCACTGGCTAAAATCCTGTTGCGTAGGTCTGTGCATAATAATACCAACAGTAGTAGCTTCCTTATCAGATGTACACATGACAATCATTTTGGGGTGCATAAATAAGATCAAATATGAAATTAGTTTTAATCTGCAGTGATTTGCATTTTATCAGTGAATATTTGCTGTTGGTACTACTGACACCACGGCTCCTGCACACATGGGACTCAGCGATTGGATTTCTGCCTCTGCGTCCTGTTTTGTTGGATACAGTCCTCTGCCGGAGGATCTGGAGTGGTTACAAATTTTGTTTCAGCTCATTTATGGTAAGAATTTACTAAATTGGATGATTTCTTCACATTTAAGGATAAAAGAATTTAATATTAAAATGACAGGGAAATCAATGTGAGAGAAACCAAAAATAACAAAGATTTCAAGGGAGTAGGTATGCTGGCTTGTTACAGCAGAAACAGCAAAGCGTCACATGGCACCTGAAGAAATACAGTAGTGGGTTTTGTTCCATTGAGACTTCAGGTAGAGTCCATGACAGTTTCAGGGATTCCTAAGGACATGAGAATGTAGTCCATGAAGGCCAATGCCAAATAAGAGCTGTTAGTCCTTAAGGTGTCACCAAGTCCTTCGTTGTTTCTGAAAATAACTGTTCTGCCCACTTAGGGCAATCAGGTGTTTGAGTGCTTATTTCCTGAATTTCTGACTTTGAATCTCATTCACCGCTTTCAACCATGCTAGGTTAGTATTAGAGATGGGCACGACTTAGCGGTATTCCCGTTTCCGTTTCCGTTACTCGTTTCCGTTACGGAACGGAAACGGTAACGGGAATTACTCCGCCAGACTTCGAGCTCGAACCGACGAACGATTTGTCTGATTTGTCGTGCTCGTTACTTGCATCGCGCGATCGCGCATGATGCCAAGCGGCACAGAAAAAAAGTTTTAAAAGTTAAAAAAAAACCCGATTCCCGGCCCTAAAAGCAGGCAAAAACTGTCTGAGGGCACCTACCACCAGGCCAGAAGGGGTTTTTTTGGGTGGGGGGTTCCCCGCCCCCCTTTCCTTGGGCTAGTGCTACTGCTGCGCTGCGCTGGTACCAGGCGGGGGGGCATTTCCAATGCCATTCGGTGTGTGGGCGGGGGGATCCAAAATGGCAACCGCAAATTTTTCTTTGAAACCGTGGCCCAAATACCCAACAAAGCACCACAGAAACATGAGAAAAATAGCTATTTTAAACACTTGAATTTTTACTGTAGCAGCAGTGGGTTTGTCTTGCCAAAATACGTCTCCGTTGATTTTATTTTATTTTATTTTCATTTTTTTTTACACGTGCGCAACGGTGGGCTGGCCATGGGACGGGACCATGCAAATTTTCGGAGCCATTCCACCAATCGCATGGCCAGGTTTTGACTGACACTTCTGGATGTGCCAGAGGGCATAAAAAGGCAAGGCACCTTCCAGTCCGTCGCAGTCTGGGCTTGGATCTTGGAGGGTGGTTTAGTCAGGGCTGGATTGCTGCGCTCGAGTCTACTACTAGTTTCGATTTCGCGGTCGCGCTAGGCAGGGACTCAGGGAGTGAGGGAGGGAATTGAATTTAATTCTCGTCGCAAACATACGATTCGAATTTCTTTTATTCCTGGCTGTGGGGAATAGCAACTCAGCGTTTATTCTTTTTTGTTTTCGGAAGAGTTCCGTTTTTTATTTGCTATTTGCTTCAAGGGGGAGGGAAGATTAGAGCGGGAGGGGAGGGGAGTGCGGATTGGAAATATATTATTTTTATTTTACACTACCATACTATTTCTTTTCTATCCCAATTTCCCACCGAGTTCATTTACTTGGCAAAGGTCCTTTTACCCTGCGCCTACCTACAGCTTTTTTGCTGCTGTTGCGATTGGGGTTTTGGAAGGGAATCCAGCAACCCTATCCTACCCTAGCAGCTTATAGTTTTATTTATACCTTACCATTCATTTTCTATTCTACCTACAGTTTAGCAAGTGGCAGTACTAGTGCTTAGAAGGGGGGGTTGGAGGCTGTGGATTAAATTATTTTAGAACTATTATTCAGAAGAACTCAGTAGGCAGAGTCTCCCTTGCCAACCAGTGCACTCAAAGATCTCTCACATCACAAGCACATTTGTGTTGGCATTGGCATTGGCATTTGGCAACAAGGCTAGGGCACCTTCTATAGAACATTTTACAATTTCATTTTACTTATTTATAGTTATATATTCTTTCTCTTGTCCAACACCTCATTCTTTTTTTTGGATTAAGGCACTGAAACAAACATTTGTTGAAGGGCAGGCACCCAGCCACTTTATAGACCTTTTCCTTCAATTACATCTTTGAATAAGTTACCTGTGCAATAATACACTTGCCTTGTGAAACTTGTTTGCCAGGATTGGCAAACCCCTTCCTTCTACTAGCTTGGTTTTTGTGCTGTTTGTGAGTCAACCTCACTCATTTACTTTTGCCACCAGGCTACATAAACAATTACATTTTTGAAGAAGTTACATTTCTCTTTGTTACACTTGCCCTGTGCTCTGCATTGAGAAACTTGTTTGCCAGGATTGGCAAACACCTTGCTCCTATTTCCTTGTTGGTTGTGTTGTTGTTTGTGGTGGTGTTGTTGTGAGTCCATCTCACTCAATTTCCTTGCAAGCTGAGCCTACATAAATACAATCCTATTATTATTTACACAACTGTGAAGAAGCTACAGTTCTCCTCCTAAGTACAGACTTGACTTGTGCAGCAGGGCATTGAGACTGAGACTAGGGTGCCAGCCAGGGCTGGCTAAACCCTTACTCCTATTCCCTTTTTTGGGGTGGTGGGTGGTGGTGTTGTTGTGAGTCCATCTCACCCATTTCCTTGCAAGCTGAGCCTACATAAATACATTCCTATTATTATTTACACAACTGTGAAGAAGCTACAGTTCTCCTCCTAAGTACAGACTTGACTTGTGCAGCAGGGCATTGAGACTGAGACTAGGGTGCCAGCCAGGATTGGCTAAACCCTTACTCCTATTCCCTTTTTGGGGTGGTGGGTGGTGGTGTAGTGACTCCATCTCACCCATTTCCTTGCAAGCTGAGCCTACATAAATACAATCCTGTTATTATTTACACAACTGTGAAGAAGCTACAGTTCTCCTCCTAAGTACAGACTTGACTTGTGCAGCAGGGCATTGAGACTGAGACTAGGGTGCCAGGCAGGGCTGGCTAAACCCTTACTCCTATTCCCTTTTTGGGGGTGGTGGGTGGTGGTGTTGTGACTCCACAAAAAGTGAGAACAATGAGGAGAGGTCGCAAAGCAAGAGGGCAGGGGAGGGGAACTCCTACTAAGATAAACCGGGCCACGTTTCTGAGGGAAGGGACAGGGACTAGTAGTGCAGAAAGTGATACTGGTGCAACTCCCTCCCCAAGTAGCAGTGCCAGTGGCACAAGCAGCACCGTGCCATCATCGTCTGTCACCGAGGGAAGCATGGATGAGGCATACCAACTCCCATCTCCGATACCTGACAGCATCACCCTTAAGCAGGAAGAAGACGAGGGCTCTGATTCCGAAATGGCATCAGAATCAGAATCGGGATCCCTTTATCTAAACCTGCAAGATTCTGAGGACCTGTTGGCAGGGACAGACTTAAGTCAGGCTCCAGGCAGTGAGGGAAGGAGCAGCCCTCTTTCCACCCAGAGTACCACCAGTGAGAGCAGTAGTACTACTCTACTTTCCCAGCAGGGCACAGGCCACACCAGCACCACAGCAGCGCCGGCAGGCAATAACAGAGGGGGCGTTACTTTCTGTAAGCCACGAGGGTGTCTCTGGGAGCATTTTGAGAACAGCCCCCAAGACCCAAAGATGGCGGTGTGCAAGATATGCGGGGTGGTCTTGCGCAGGGGGAATGACCCCAAACACCTCTCCTCAAGTGGGTTGCGCAGCCACCTGATGAGGAAGCACCCTGGGACTCTGACTGGAACCCTGTCAGGCCCTTGCTCTTCAGGGAGGAAGAGAGGGGAAGAAGGGTTAGAGAAAGAAAAACACAGCTCCACTAGTGAGAGTGGGAAGAGGCAGGCCACTCTGCAGGAAGTGGGTCTGTTGGGTGGGACTTTTGTCAGCCCGCGAAATAGGGCCAAAGCACAGGAGACCACCACTCGAGTGGTGGGTGAAATGGTGGCTTTGAACGGGTTGCCCCTCTCCTTTGTGGATTCATCAGGCTTCAGGCACCTGATGAAGCACGTGGCACCATGGTACGAGCCTCCATCCCGGCGTACCTTCAGCAGGCGGGTGATTCCCTCCCTTTATGAGGCTGTCAGGGACAGGATCCGGGCCCTGCTGCAGGCGGCCAGAGGGAGGAAGATCCACTTCACTTCCGACCTCTGGACCGGTGGGCACCACGGATACCTCTCTCTGACGGCTCACTGGTGGCAACCCAAGGAGGTCCTGGAGCCCCGATCAGGCCATGAGCAGCTGCAGGGGGAGGCACAAGGCAGCACCCCAAGAGGGTATAGGGTGGTGCTTCTCCAGGCCCAAAGCATGGAGGACAACGCCACAGGGATCAACATTGCTGACGTTCTCAAGACAGCAATGCGAGAGTGGGGATTGGGGACAGAGGGACAGGTCAATCGTGGAGTCATGGTTACAGACGCGGGCCGTAACATGACCAACGCGGTTCTTGGGGCAGGGTTCCAGGGCATCGTGTGTGCCGCACACAAACTGCATCTAGTGGTGGGCGATGCCATTGGCCTGGGTGCACCAAAGGACTCCTGGGGTGAGGGGACCAGGGAGACCAGGGCCTTGCTGGACAAGTGTCGTAAGATCGTGGGGCACTTCGCTCGCAGCGTCAAGGCAGCCAGGATGATGCGTGAGAGGCAGGCAGAGACGAGCCGACCGGAGCACGTCCTGATCCAGGACGTGACCACCCGGTGGAACTCCACCCACGAAATGGTCAGGCGTCTGGTGGAGCAGAAGGAGGTGGTGGAATACATCATGTCAACCACCCCGGTCCTGCATGAGGGGAGGGAATTGGACCTTGGTGCTACCGAGTGGCTCGCCCTCTCCCAGATGGCGGGTATCCTGCAGCCTTTTGAGGAGACCACCCACGTCCTCAGCAGCTACAATGCCAGCCTGGGCCACGTTCTCCCCCTAGTCAATGCCCTTCGCCAACGCCTAGAGGCCAGTATCCGGGAAGAAGGCAATCTTCTCCCTAGAAGCAGGGCATTGGCAGAGAGGCTGTTGACCGGCGTGGATACCCACCTTGGCCCACTAAGGAGGGAAAACGTGTACCAGATGGCCTGCCTGTGCGACCCTCGCGTCAAGGGTTCCCTGGCGGCCAGCAGTGCCGAACTGAAATCCTGGAAGACGGAGCTATGCCGGCAAGTCAGGGCTCTCTCCGATCAGAGCCAGGCGTCTCAGAGGGCGCACGGAAGCCAGAGCGATGCTGAGGAGGACTCCTCGCAAGGATCCACAACTCCAGGAGCGTACACCCAGAGACCAGGTTCCGTTCCAGCAGCCAACTACCTGGCCTCTGCCCTAGCCATGGCAGTTTCCTCCTCAGTGGAGCCAAGGGAGGAAGAAGTAGCGGAGCCCGCTCAGACCATGGTGAAGGAGTACATGGCCGAGCCCCTCCAACCCCTCACCTCAGACCCACTGCACTACTGGGCCAGAAAGGCAGACCTCTGGCCTGCTCTTTCAACTCTGGCGTTGGACCTCTTGTCCATCCCACCCACCAGTGTCCAGAGTGAGCGTGTCTTCTCCCACATGGGTGATGTCCTGAGGCCGCGCCGCTGTCGCCTGGACCCGGAGACGGTGGAAAGGTTGACTTTCATCCGCTTCAACCTTTCCACCTTGGGATTACCCCACCACTCCAAGAACTAAGTTGCTGCCTGTAACCTAACCTCCTGTCTGCAATCCTCCATGCCCGCCCGCAAGCCTGCCTGCCTCCCCTTGGCCGTACGAGCCTGCCTGCCCGCCTGGCCCTGTGACTACCTGCCGACTCCAGTGCTTAATGCCTGCAAAACTGCCTGCTGGACTGCCTGCCTGCCTGCCTACCTGTATTGTCTCTCACACACAACTGAAGGGTACTATTAGTGGCCCAATGTTTCTAGCCCTGGCCTCTGTCTCCTAATCCAGGCAGGGCCACACCAGCTTCCTTGGAAAGGGTCCGTATTGGCCCAATGTTTCTAGCCCTGGCCTCTGTCTCCTAATCCAGGCAGGGCCACTCCAGCTTCCTTGGAAAGGGTCCGTATTGGCCCAATGTTTCCCCGTTGGCCATGGCTGGTCTGAGTGAGACCCTAATACCTGCCTTCCTTGGTGCTTCACACCGTACCCTGGGGTTTCGGCGCCAAATTGCTAACAAAGTGGTGAGGAAGCACTTTACAACAACCTACCTCAAAGACTGATGATCAGGGGGCTAGCTCTCCTCCTTACAGCCTTAGAGAAATAGACCCACCCAGTTCTCCTGCTTCAACTCTGTCTCCCTGTTTGGCAACTCCCGTTCTCCTGGGGTGGCAATAGAAACTCTGCCTCCCAAAGCACAATCAATCCTCCCTACGGGCACTGTGCCTTAGTGCCTTCCCAATCCCTTGCCTTGTTGGCTGGTATCCTCTAAGCCTGCGTCTAGGCAACCCTTACCTGTAAGCCAGACTAGATTCTTCCCTGCCTGCCGTGCCCTCTGCCAACATGCCTGCCTGTCAGACTCCACCAGTCCCGGCACTGAGCATGCCTTCCAGTTGCTTATCATTCAACCTCCTCCAATCTGCACTTCTGGCTTCCAAGTCCCATACTTTGTCATCTGGGCTGGTCTGTGATTCACGTGATCCACAAAGAACGGCTGTGGAAAGGGAAAGACAGCTGCTCCGCTTCTATTGGAATTTGGGATTGGGAGTTTTTTGGATTATACATGTCTCTCTGCAGGAAGTGCTGCCGGTGTGTGTGTTTTTTTGTCCTCCTCCTCTGCTGCTCCTCTTCACTCACAGCTGCATTGCACAGTGAATGGAGGGACCAGGAACCTTCCAGGCTTGGTTCCTGGTGGATACTCTGACACACTAGGAATGTGTGATTCCGTTTCCTCCGCCGCCACTCTTTCCACTGGGCTGCCAGCGGTGCCTCACAAAGAAGGGAAACGTACTTGTTGTGTGCGTACTCCATTCAGAAAGAACCATGTGTGGATCTTGATGCTGTGCTGCTGATGCTGATGCTGTGTAACCGGAAAAGAAAAAATACCGGCTGCAAATCTAGGTTGTGATTGAGTTACGGGAACACTCATCAGGAACAGCAGTGGTGGTGGGCTTAGGGTTAGGGTTAGGGGGTATGTTTCGGCCTCCGCTACTCTGCCCTCTGGGCTGCAGAACGCTGTGTTTCACAACGAAGGGCATGGAGATGGAATGCCGGCACGGCAGTTAGGAGCAGTCTACCAGCACACAGCTGGGAAAGAAAGTCAGAAAGCTTGGCTTGCTGTCCTTTTGGAAGCCTGTGTGGCTCTAGCTCTGTGTCTTCTCGCTGCGTGCCTGTCAGCCCCCCCCCACTTCTGGCTTAGCGGAGAGGCCTTCCAGCCGCTTCTTCTTCACCCTAACAGCACGGTCCAGTTAGTGCTTCAAGTTCAGCCCTGTCGCTACTCCCCTCAAGTTGCCCATGCAGCAACCACGGCTGCTTCCGCCTCTAGGCAGAAAATCACTTGAGGAGAAGAAGACCAACTGTAACAGTGCAGTGCAGTCCAATTTGTTTCGAACTGGGGGACTCTGTCATCCCACGGGGGGGGGGGGGGTTCTTTACGCAGTCTAGGTTGGGAAATCCCTTGACAGAAGGAGGGAAGATTCGGTGTCTCTCCTTCTACCCCCTCTAGTCTGGCCTTCTGGCCTCCACTAACCTTCACTCCGGGCTGCACACACTGTGGCTCACAGAGAAGGGCATGGTGCTGCTGGCTTGTGTGCTAGAAAACAGCCGTGGGCCCATGATTGCTCTCCTCAAGTGGCTTGCGCAGCCACCTCATGCGAAAGCACCCTTGGACTCTGCCTGGGACAGTGACAGGCCTCTGCAGGAAGTAGTGCCGCTGTGTGGGAGTGTTGTCAGCCTCCGGACTGCTATTTAGTCTTCACTGGGCTGCCATACACTCTGGCTCACTAAGAAGGACAACTTACTGTTGTGATGGTGGCCCTCACAATTATAAATAGAACAGCTTATCACACAGTTGCAGGCTTGCCTGTTCGAATTGTGGAAGTTGTGATTCACCACCACGAAGGGCATGCCACTGGGCTGGGCTGCAATGCACTCCATGTTTGGAGACTCTCCTGACGCACACGGACTGTGTGAGTTTCCTCCCCCACTCTCACTTGGCTGCCAACTGTGTCTCACAAGGAAGGACATTTTCCTGGCCGTTGAAACAAAGGGTTTCCCTTGCAGAAGGATTATACTTTAGGGTAAGGCCACTAGTCTTTGTGGCCACCCACCCACCCACCCAAATAAATGAAGTGTTTGCCTCGGAGAAGGACTGAGTTTGGAGGCAGCTTGGCAATTGGCACTGCTGCTGTTGACAAGAAAGTGTTATCCTTGTGGAGTGGAAGGTGTAGGTTTTGGGGTTCTGTTTCTATTCCATCTCCTGCAACCCACTGTGTCTCACAAGGAAGGGCATTTTCCTGGCCGTTGAAACAAAGGGTTTCTCTTGCAGAAGGATTAGGCTCCCCTTCTCTTATCTGGGATGCCTTTGTGGAGCCGCTGACCCACAAGGAATGTGGGACTGAGTTTGTAGTTCACACACACACACACACATACCGGCTGAGCTCTGTTTCCTCCCCCACTCTCACTTGGCTGCCAACTGTGTCTCACAAGGAAGGGCATTTTCCAGGCCGTTGAAACAAAGGGTTTCCCTTGCAGAAAGATTATACTTTAGGGTAAGGCCACTAGTCTTTGTGGCCACCCACCCACCCAAATAAATGAAGTGTTGTTTCCTTTCCATGTCCTGCAACCCACTGTGGTTCACAGAAGGGCATTTTCCTGGCGTCCTCCTCAGGCCATTCAGCCACGGTAGGCAGCTGGAGCTTCCTGGCAATAGTCCTCCCCTACGGTACGGCCCTGTGGCCTCAGACTCAGGCTATGTGGCCTCCGCCACTCTTTCCTCTGGGCTGCAAGACGCTGTGTCTCACACTGAAGGGGGTTCCTGAATTTGAACAGCGTTCGAGTACGTACAGCAGTGCACCACCAAGACTTAGTCCAAAAGTGACATGTGGTGGTGCATCGCATAGAAGTGTGGTGCCAGACCAAACCCAAGGTGATTGGCCTCCTCTTCCACTCTTTCCTCTGGGCTGCAAGACGCTGTGTCTCACACTGAAGGGGGTTCCTGATTTTGAACAGCGTTCAAGTACGTACAGCACCACCAAGACTTAGTCCAAAAGTGACATGTGGTGGTGCATCGCAGGCAGTGTGGTGCCAGACCAAACCCAAGGTGATTGGCCTCCTCCTCCTCCAGTCTTTCCTCTGGGCTGCGAGATGCCGTATTTCACACAGAAGGGGGGTAATGATTTGAACAGTGTTTGCATCGCAGGCAGTGTGGTGCCAGACCAGACTCAAGGTGATTGGCCTCCTCCGCAACTCTTTCCTCTGGGCTGCAAGACACTGTGACCCAAGGACAATGGCATTTTACTTCCAGTCAGGCAATTCAGCTCCTTTTTATACTGGAGCTGGCAATGAGCCTCCCGTACTCAGGCTCTGTGCTGTGGTCTCCTACTCTGCCTTGTGGCCTGGCAGGAGTGGCCGCCCTTACTCTGGCCTTGTGGAGTGGACGCGTCGCCCATAGATAGTCCTCCTTGTATAGCCTAGTGGGCTGGGCTGTGGGCTGTAAAACTTAAGTCAGAGCAACCCAGAGCCCTATCCCATTCCCATCCCTACCAAAACTATTCCTGGCTGTACTAGCTACTAGACTAGTAGCTAGGTACGAACGTAAAACGTAGCTTTAACCACCTCAGGCTCTAACTGTAGTCTAATGCATTGCTGAATGCTGACCACCAGACCAATCCATGACCCAAAGCAGGGTTGCATTGGCTTTGGCTCATTGGCTGTATTGCTTGTCCTTTAAGTGTGTGTGACTTTGACTGTGAATGTGAAGTGAAGTGAAGGCAGAAGGACCTTGGAGATGGGGGGGCAATTTGAGAGGAGTAGAGTTGTAGACCCCTCATCCAGATTTGGGGAGGAACGGAATGTCTTTCTCCTGCTGCCTCTGAGAGGTGGAGGGGAGATGGGATGGTATCAAAAAACCAAACAACAAAAAAGTACAACAAACAGGCACGTCAGCCAGACCAAGTAGGGTGGCTGCTGGCTGGTTCAGCATCAGCAGATTCAGCACAGCAGACCAAGAGGGGAAAAAAAGAAATGCAAATTTGTTTCTACCCCACTTGGTTTGCTTAGGATGCACTCTAGCCTTGTTGTGCAGCAGCAAGTCCATCACCCAGGCAACTGTATTTCGCCTGCTCGTTTGCGGGACCCGCGCCCGCGCGCCCGCCCGCCCGCGCGCCCGCCCGCCCGCCAGCCAATCCCCCTGCCGTTGCCGCTGCCGCCGCCCACGCATGTACCCCCGCGCCCCCGCCGCCCGCGCTACGCCCGCAAGCCGCAAGTCTCGGTCGGACGTCAAAATGCGCGAAATTGCGGTAGAAACGAAAACGAAAAAAACGAAAAACGAAACGACTAATTTTTTTGATTTTTCGCGAAAAACGGAAACGAAACGAATCGGACCCTAGCCGAAACCGAAAACGAAAACGAAGTTTTTTTTCTGAGTCGTGCCCATCTCTAGTTAGTATTGCTGAATTTTCTGTTCCTGAGAGAATCTTGCATTTTTGCCTTTATATGGCAGTCAGGTACAATTTGGTCTCCAGTACGGTGAGGATATGTTATCTATTGAGTTTGCCTGAGATTTTGAATGCACCTCAGAGTGCTGACCAAAAGCAGTATAGAAAACCTTTGCTGTCTCTGTTGGGGTGTGGGAGAAACTGGATCTTTGACATGACCTCCATCAGCCACTGCCGCACTCTTCAGTTTTAATGCAGTTTTATCTAACACATTGATAGTGGTAAAACTTCAATCAGAGCCCATTAAAGATCCATTATCTTCATCCTTTATTCATTTATTATGAGTCATCCTGAGGTAGAACCCTAACCAATGTATTTCATTCTCCCTTTCCTTGTGAAATATGTTTAGGGGAAATATTATCACAATCTTAAACTTAGTCTAGGTTGTTTAACGTGGTGCATCCTCCGAATCATTAAAATGCACTTTAGAATTAGTAACAACTACAGACGTGGGCAGACCGGCACTTTTCTTCTTCTGTGTAATTACTTCTATGGTCGTTCACAG
Organism: Phrynocephalus versicolor; assembly: GCA_023846285.1. Lineage (NCBI taxonomy): Eukaryota > Metazoa > Chordata > Lepidosauria > Squamata > Agamidae > Phrynocephalus > Phrynocephalus versicolor. Next base: position 82,961,080 of record JAHTLZ010000129.1, on the reverse strand, counting down.
AGGAGTTAGGAGTAACGAGACTTTGTTAAATGAGCATTCTTGAGAATGCACCAGTGGAATTTTACCGGCTCCACTTTTTCAAGAAGGCTTAACCTTGCTGAAATGTATCCAACCTCATTTTATTTTTAACAGGCTCAAATATTTAAAAATAAGATAGCTTGTCTCTGTAAGCTCTCCCAGCATGAGCTCCTGGAATGACTGGTGAGATGCTGCCCCTCCTCCCTTTCTCCTCTTTAGAGTTCTCCACCTCCTTCCCTTTTAAACTTGAGATATCTTCTGAGAGCAATTTTGACTTTGCAGAGAAGGATTTTTTTTTAAAATGTGACAAATGTAAGACATGGCTTTCCTGAAGGGATGACATATTGGCCAGTGTTATAATTCTTTCATGCCTACATTAATCCTTATTAATACTGTTAGCATAATGTATGAGCTGAGGGGAAGAGCATGGATAGAATGCAATTTAGTTTTATGCTAGTACTTTCCTCATGTCCCTTTATAATGGGTCTGGTGAACTCAAGGAAGTCTTTACCACCTGAAGCACTTAAGACACAAAGCCACACACACATTGCCCTTCATCCCATGCACACTGTTCCTATTAATTCCAGTGGAAAAGCTGTGCAGGCAGATGGGAGGTTGCTGCTGCTGCTGTTTTTTATTCAGCCTTTGCCCTGTTGTGAGGAAGGTGGCATTACTGTAGACATGATCTTGGAGACTATTGATGGGAGACAGTGTTACCCTCTAGTAAACATTTGGTGCAAGACTCAAATTTGGCCCATCATTCCCAGCCCAGATGCTACTGACCAAAGAGAGTTACTGGAATTTAACTAGCTGTGTGTCATTTTGCCATGTATGATACTGTAGAGTTGATACATGACAACCAGTTCAGTAGAAGCTGGGAGGAATATGTAACAAGTAGAAAAACCAAATGTTTCAAAGAAAAAAAGTGGAATATGACCTACCTTCTTCCTTCTTTACCACTCTTTCCCACTCTGATACCAGGGCTCACTCACTCGGTGAAGTTGTTTGTATAGTACAGTGACCCCCCACCTATCCCGGTGGTTAGGGACCTGAGCCAACCCGCGATAATTGAAAATCTGTGATACGCGGATGTAGGTCAGGTCAGGCCTGGGGGGTCTAGCTGGGGGCTCTTGTACTTATCCCCAGCCTGGCGCTGCCCCGAATGGGCCTTCTGGAAGCTCCCCAAAGGGCCTCCCTGCGAACCGGAAGTGACTTCCGGATCACCAAAAATCATTTCTGAGGCCTCTGAAAAACTTTCCCCCCTTACCCCAGGGGGCCTTTTTCATATACTGTGTCCCAGCAATATAGTGGGACCGCAGTATATGAACCGGAAAAGGGCGGGGGGCGACTGTATGTGCAATTTTCCCAGGGTAGCTAGGAAAATGGAGGCGATTTTTCTCAAGTTATGAAATTACTACAGACATTCTGGTTGTTTAAAACACCAAATTATACAACTCAGAAGGAAGAATGATAATGTATATGGTGATTTCTTAACTTTGAACAAAAGTTATGCCATTTGTACTACTACAGTATAGCTAGGTAAGAGGACTTGGCCAATATTGGTTTAGGAGGCTGTGCATGACATCCACTTTATCTGTCTTATTATTTCATGCACACGCATACCCATATTCATACATACTTGTATTATTTTGCTATATTTGGAAGAGGACACATCTTCTAGCTACATAAGGACCTGAGTCCTATGATAACATATGTGTAGTTTGTCCTGAATTTTCAGAGAATGAAAGCAAGTCCTGAAGCAAAAGCATTGTGTTACTTTTTGGTCATGGTTGAATGACCATCTAGGTGGACTTCATAAATTTCTCTCTCTCTCTCTGGTATGTGTGTGTGTGTGTGTGTGTGTCATATACAATAATCACATTCTGAAATTCAAAACCACCAGGAGGGACAATGTGGATGCTCCATGCATGACTTCCTTCCTTCCTTCCTTCCTTCCTTCCTTCCTTCCTTCCTTCCTTCCTTCCTTCCTTCCTTCCTTCCTTCCTTTCTTCCTTTGAAATCAATTCACTCACCTTCCTTATAATACTCACTCAGAAACCTGGCACCTTCTCTGCCCATCTCCAGATACGTACCAGAATCTCCTTATTTCAATATTTCCTCTCACTGATAATAATTTCAATGATTATAGTGGACCTTATTTATATAGTGGTGCAAACAGATTTAAGTTATCATAGCAGACTCACACAAAAACTCTGATCCCTAGGGTGTAATGAAAAAGAAGCTCCAGGTTGAAAACTCATTTATGCAAATGCAATTTGATTTTTTTAAAATTTCGTTTTGTGTACCATGTGAGTAGATGAGTAAAGGTTTGATTAAAATTGCATCTTCTGTAACCCATCTAAATTTGGCACTTTTAAGCAAAAGAACTATCTGTTTTTCACCCAGATTGCCCACCCTAACTTGGAAAAAAAAAACAGCCTGCATGAAAGCTCAATATTTTTTTTTAATCTCTTATATGGAATGTTGGGTATCGGAATACATGAATGTCTGAATTGCTAGATCAAAACTCCTCACAGAGTAATAGGTGTAAAGGTCAAGCCAGAAGCTACTGAAATGGCAATTTGCCCTATACATTCAATAGGGTATTTGTTTTGACCTTTGATCCTTCCATGGTTATGTATGACCCTTCATGGTCACATTTTTAGACTACTAGGAGTTGAAGGTCATCCCATATATAATGACAATTCTGACCTATGGAAAATTGCTAACTGAATGCTATAATCCTCTACTCTTCTATGCCTAATTGCTTCTGACTTTTGTAGTATCCAAAATCATGATTTGCAGAACTCTTACCTACCATCTCGTCCTTTTTTTTTTTTTTTAGTGTTTGTCGTACTTGGAGGTGGGGTCTGCTAAACTCATATCCTAATTTTTTGAAATATTATTTACTGAAGTCAATTAAAATAATAATGTCTATCAATAGTTACTTTGAATATACTGAGATACTGAAAGTCCACAAAAATTACTCCCAGGTAGTCCTGAAATAACTCTGACTGATTTAACATTATCTGCCCTTTTAACAGGTAGTGTAGATCCAGCCTTATTCTGTCAAAAATAGAAAACAGTTTTACTGACGGAAGATTCAACAAATGGAAAGCTTCATTCTTGGTTAGAATCATAGAATCATAGTGTTGGAAGAGACCTCAAGGGCAATCTAGTCCAACCCCCTGCCATGTAGGAACCCCCATCACAGTGCTCCTGACAGATGGCCATCCAGCCTCTGCTTAAAAAACTCCAAAGAAGGATATTCCACCACCCTCTGTGGCAGCATATTCCACAGCTGAACAGCTCTAACTGTCATGAAGTTCTTCCTATTTTATTTATTTATTTATTTTTATATTTATATCCCGCTTATCACCAACAAGGACTCTAAGCGGCTAATGTTTAAATTGAATGTCTTTTCCTGTAGTTTGAGACAATTGCCCCATGTCCTAGTCCCTGAAGCCATGGAAAATAAACCAGTCCTTCTTCAATTTGACACCCTTTCAAATATTTAAACATAGCTATCATATCCCCTCTCAGCCTGCTTTTTGTAGGGATAAACATTCCCTAAGCCACTCCTCATAAGACATGTCTTGGTTGCCCTCCTCTGGACCTGCTCAAGATTATCAAAATCCTTTTTAAATTGAGGACCACAGAACTGGACACAGTACTCCAGATGGGATCTGACCAATGTAGAATAGACTGGTACTATCACTTCCCTTGACTATGCTTCTGTTGATGCAACCAAGAATCGCATTGGCTTTCTTGGCCGCCACATCACACTGCTGACTCATGTGTAATATGTGGTCCACCAAGACTCCCAGATCCCTTTCACGGGTACTATTTTCCATCCAGGTGTCTTCCGTCCTATATCTGTGCAATTCATTCTTTTTACCTAGATGCACCACCCTACATTTCCCTCTGTTGAAATCCATTCCATTAGCTTTGACCCAGCACTCTAATTTGTCAAGGTCTTTTTAGATTTTCATCCTATCCTCTAGGGAATTAGCAACCCCTCTCAATTTGGTATAATCTGCAAATTTGATCAGCGTACTCTCTATTCCTTCCTCCAAGTCATTAATAAAGATATTGAATAGCACCGGACACAGAACAGAGCCCTGGGGCACCCCACTAGTCACATTTCTCCAAGCTGAAGAGAACTCATTAATGATTACCCTTTGGGTGTGATCAGTCAACCAATTACAAATCCATCTAACAGTGGAACTATCTATCCCACATTCTACTAACTTCTTTGTATGTATACCATGAGGAACCGTATAGAAGGCCTTAATGAAATCTAGATAAGCAATATCTACAGCATTCCTCTCATCCACCAGGCCTGTAATTCTATCAAAGAAAGAGGCAAACTTGGGGCCAGTGCCTTATTTTTTGTTTCATTTTCAAGTGCTGGTTTTTTAATATTTTTTCTTGAATTTGGACCGCCGACCCGGCAACCCCTGAGGCCAGGTCGGTGTTCTTTCTTTCTTTCTTTCTTTCTTTCTTTCTTTCTTTTTGTTTTTAAGCACCAACTGTGTGTCCCCTGGGGCCAGGTCAGTGCTCCTTTTTTATTTTATTTTATTTTATTTTATTTTATTTTATTACTACCAACCACATGGCCCACTTACCAGCTGTAGTGCAGGTCGGTCAGCTTTTTTTCCCTCCTGCTATTGGTGCTACATCCAGTTCAGGACCACTCCAGGTAGGAGACACCATCGGAACAAAAACCAAAACCAAATGAAACAGAAATTTCATTTTTCTTAGAGGGGGCAGTTCGTTATTCATTTCATTACATAACAAAATGAATAACGAATAAAAAAATAAACCAAAAGTTTGTTTTGTGCCCATCTCTAATGAAGACCAAAGATTGCCAGGGTTGAGTATTTGCAATTAAAGAAATGGGGGGGGGGGAGAGAAGGAAATTGCAGGAAGAATAAGAACTTATTGGTTGAAGAATTCTAGAAAGTGGTTTGGATCATTGTTTAGACCTTCCATGTCCAGAATATAAAAAGTCACGATGCCTCCCAAGTTCAGTAGGGGAAAGAAATAATAAGAATGGCAGATCTCTACAGATAAATGACAATATCTCAATTTCTGACTAATTTATTGATTTTTCAAACTTCAGGGCAGGTTTAAAGTGTTGAAGGGTCTTTCCTTCCTTCCTTTCTTTCTTCAGTCTTTTGCAATCAGTTCATCCACCTTCCTTATGATACTCACTCAAAAACCTGCCACTTTCTCTGTCCATGCCCAGATATCTTGACAGAACCTCTTTATTTCATTTTTTTCTCTCGCACATAAAGATCTCAATGGTCATAGTAGACTCTCTCTTGAGGCATTTTCCCCTTCTGTTTGATCCAGTGCCTGACATGAGTGGAAGCCAAAGGAGATAAATTGGATTGGCAATCAGCAAGACAACATAAATGATAGCAAGAGGAGAATGCTGCTGTTAAATATTTCACCCCAGTGGATATGAAGCTATGGTACCAATGCACTTCTTTGTGTGTAATGACTATCTCCATATATGTCTCCATCACAATGATAACTGGGACAGAGGTAGAGTTTGTCTGTGGATCTAGATTAGAAAGTTGAGAAATACTTGATCAGTGACTAATATTATAACTCAGTTGGCACAGAAACTCTGCCTATGCAGAAGTGAAAATGCCAAGTATTAGGGAAGATCACTCTTAATGCTAGTTTTGTGGGTTATATTTGTTCATAACTCATGAACAAAGTGATGATACAGCTTCATAAGGGAAATGGTGACTCTGCAGTTTCTAGAGGTTCTTCCTTTCCAAAGAAGGCATAGTTTTTTCCATTATAACCAGAATCACACACTGTCAGGAGTGAGCCTCAGCAATTACTAACACAGATAGTTTGGACTGTGAAAATTATTTGCTTTTTCTGGCATCGAACAGGGTGGCTTTCCAGATATTTTTGACTGCAATTTATATGGTCATTTACCATTGTCTATGGGAGAGCTGATGGGTGCTGCTGTCTAGACACATCTGGAGGGCCACAGTTGCTCATGCTTGTCATAGCACTGACATTGTAGTAGGTAGATGTTTTAGTTGTAGAATCTGCAAGAAATATCTTTACATCCAGATTAAAGCCAGCTAAGTATGTTTAGTGTAGCAGGGGAAATAATTAGAGGTATAGTTTACTATCCTTGTTAGAAATGATATCTAGGCAGCCTGGACAAGGGTTGTTTTGTTTTTGTTTTTGCTTTGTGGTCATTTGGTAAGAGAAAAATAAATTTCCTAGACTCTTCCTGGCTTGATAGCTTTTGTTTTCCTTATAAAATAGGTCGGCTTTACTTTTTTAAATATTTATTCATTTTAATATTTATTCATGGAGCCTTGTGGCAGGCACAGTGGTTAAATGCCTCTACTGCAGCTAAAACTGTGCTCACGGCCTGGGGTTCAATCTGAGGAAGCTGGTTCATGCTTGATTCAGCCTTCTATCCTTCCAAGGTCATTAAAACAAGTACCCAGATTGCTGGGGGAGGGGGAAATGTGTAGCCTGCAAATTGTAATTAAAAAACTGTCAACTGCCCATATACTACTTGAAGTGGCATGGGGCAGTATATAAGCAGAACATTTTTATTTATTTATGTTTGCATTTTTAAACTGGACCACCTTTCCTCAGGAACTCTGGGCAGTTAACAAAGGCCAAAATAAGTAAGTAGCAATTAAAACCAGAAAACAAAATCTAGGCAAAAATACTAAAATGGCCACAACAATAACAATGCAAAGAAAAGAAAGAAAATAAAACAAAAGAAAGGCCCAGCAAGAGGCACAAAGGCAGGAAAAACCAAACTAAACAACAAAGAACAGGAGAGCAACAACAGTAGGAAACTACTGGTTGCCGAATGCATCTATAAACAGCCAGGTTTTGAAGGCTTTTGAAAAGGATAGTAGGATCTCCGCTTAGTGAATCTCTGCTGGCAGTTTATTCCACAAACCTGGGGCAACCACCAAGAAAGCCCAGTTGCAAGTGGAAACCTTACGAGCCTCCCTGGGAGTGGCCATCCGTAATGAGAGTGCCAGTGATGCTCTGATGGGCTGGGCCAGCTGTGTCCTTTGGGAAATCTGCTCTGCCAGATACTCAGGCCCCAAGTCATGGAGGGTTTTGTAAACCAAAACCAATAACTTGAACCTTATTCAGGAGGCAACGGGCAACAAGTGCAGTCAAGCCGGAATTGGAGTGATGTGGTCAAATCTTCCTGCACCAACCACCAATCTGGCTGCCACATTCTGTACCCTCTGCAACTGCTGAACAAAGGTCAAGGGAAGCCCCATGTAGAGAGAGTTGCAGTAATCAATCCTTGAGATGACCAGCACCTACACAATAGTTCTCAGAGAGGGCCCATCAAGGTATGGGTGAATCTGGTAGATAAGCCTAAGATTGTAGAAGGTCAAGACTACGTCCAGACTCCTCATTCTTCCAGCCAGCTGGAGGGCAGTACAATCCAGGGAAGAGGGTCATTATACCTGTCTGGACCCCCCCCCCCCAAAAAGCACCAGGTGAATCCACCACCTATCCTTCCCTGATGGCAGCTCAGTCAATGACACCATACCACAGGAACTGCCCATGGTCTGTTATACCTCTTTTGACTCCGCCAACTGCATGATCAGGTCATCTGGAGTGGGAGCTGAATTGGCAAAGTGCGACATTAAGTCCACGTTTAGATTACTGCCGGGTTACCTGGCCGACTTTGAGCTCTTGGGCTTCCAATTCAACTGGGAATATTACATGGACAGGACTGTCCCATTCAGCTGCTCTGTCTCCTGTGCAACTTTTGAACATTTTAGCATGTTCCTGGAGTGGAAGCTGAGGCGGGAGGTGGGGGTGCATACCACCACTCATTATTTAGATGACTTTATCTTCTGTGGTAGCCAGGGGTCAGGCACCTGTCTAAGGATGCTCAAAACCTTCCAGGGAATATCCAGTGAGCTAGGGGTACCACTTGTGGATGAGAAAACAGAGGGACCAGCCACAGCACTGACATTCCTAGGGACTGAGCTAGATACACACCAACAAGCCTGCCGTCAACCTCCATTAAATTGGAAGGCCTCAAGCAGCGCATAAGGGAGCTGTTCGGAAAATGCAAGGTTACACTTAGGGAGTTGCAAGTAATTGTTGGATACCTAAATTTGCCTTGTAGGGTGATCACTCCAGGTAGGGCGTTCATTAGATGCCTTTGCACAGTCATGCAGGGCTTAAGCAAACCTTTACATAGAACCAGAGTTACCCAGGGGATGAAGGCGGACTTGCAGGTGTGGCTTCATTTTTTGGAGGACTTTAATGGTGTCTCCTTCTGGCACTCAGAGATACAGCTAGGGGCTGACTTCCAAATTCACACGGATGCTGCTGGGGCATTGGGTTATGCTACTGTATATACTTTAAGGATAGGTGGTCCTACAAAACTTGGCCTAAGGACTGGCATCAGAAGGGCATAAACCGTGACCTAACATTTCTGGAGTTCTTCCTGATTCTAGGGGCATTATGGCTGTGGGATGAGGTGTGGACCAATTCAACTGTCCATTTTTGGTGTGACAATATGTTCATTGTCCACATTATCAACAACCTTTCAGCCTAATTGGAGAGGATCATGTGCCTGGTAAGGGCATTCGTGTTGCGTACCCTGCAGTTTAATATAGTGGCCTGCGCTAGGCACATCCCAGGCCTGGACAACAGCTTAGCTTGTGCACTTTCCCGCTAGCAGATCCAGAGGTTCAGGGAGATGGCCCCAGGAGCAAACCCACATCCAGAATTCGCAGAAATCATCTGGCAGATTGGAGGAGGGAAGCAGAGTGGGCCATAGGCCTGGCCTTAGCACCTAGGACCAGACGTGGCTACAGCTCGACCTCTAAGGAGTTTGAGGTCTTCAGGTTGGATCACAACCTCCATCTCAACTGACCTGCTGCTTTGGCCTGTGCATGGGAAGGTCTGTGCGTGGAGAGGGCAAAAGAGGTAGTGGGAGGGAGAAGGTAGGCCGGCCAGTCACGAACCAATTAAAAGTGGCCTAGTGGGCTGGATTTGGCCTGCGGGCCAGACTTTGGACATGGCTGTTGTAGTGGGATGTAAAGAAGCTCCTTGACCAAGTCTGTATTCAAAGACACAGCATCCAGATTCACTTTGTAAGCATTAGATATTCCAATGTACTCTGTTCCAAGGCTCCACACCATTAGCTGTGTATGTCCTGATCTTTGTTAAAAGAAATGCAAATGCAAAGGACTTCAGGAGGCTCAACAGTGCTGCAATTGTTTGACCAGCCCACTCATGCCCAATATGGTAAGCATTCATCCACCATCACACACCCCTAATCCTAACGGCATAAAGTGTAGTAAATTAAGATGAAGGAGAGAACAAATGAAAAAAGGGAAACATGCCTTTCTCTTATCCACATAGTTCTTCAAAATGGCTGGTGGGACAGATGCCAGGGGGTATAACACTGTATGGTGCCTTCAACCTGAGCTCTCCCTAATGTCCTTTTGGCTGGAGTGTCCAGAGAAGATAGCACACTTTGTGTGGAGGAGGGAATCAGATGTCACTCAGCTCTTCTGGTACCAGCAGGTTAGCCTGATGTTTTACTTTGGATTTTCTCTTTCCTCTAGTTGAATTGCTAACCAACTTTTTAAATTGTATGACTGACACATGTGATACAAAGAACCTGATGTGGTATTGCTATGCTGCAGGGATGACAAATAGTTCCTTGCAACTAGCCAGTTCACCACCATGGAGATATGTATAAATACAAGGACATTCTATAGGCACTTCTTGTATTTGAAGGAGTGGATTCTGCTCTTCAAATCTCACACTGAAATCAGTTTGCTAATCCTAAGCTCAAGCTGTCATAATATCTTGCTTTTCCTCTCTTGTCTCCTGTCCTCTCTTCTTTTAATTTTGCTAAAGAATGAAGAATCAAGTACAATAGTATGGAAGCCTACCGAGTTAACTTAAGAGACCAGTTTTTGGATGCAAATTTTGATGGAGCAGAAATGAAACAAAATCAGAATTAGTCAGCTTAATCTACAGTCAGCATTAGACATGGGCACGGAGCAGCAAAATTCTCATTTCCGTTTTCGGTTCTCGTTCTCGTTAGGTAACGGAAACGGTAACGATAATTACTCTGCTCTAGCTCGAACCCAGCCCGAAAAAAGAAAAATTGGGTCGGTTTTATCATTGTCGTTCATGGCATCACGGCGATCGCGCGATGCCATTGCCAAGCAGCACAGAAAAAAAGTAAAAAAAAGTAAAAAAAACAAAAAACGATTCCCGGCCAAAAAAGCAGGCGAAAATATGCCTGCCTGAGTGAGGGCACCTACCAGAGGGGTGGTTTCGGGGGGGTCCCCGGCCTTCCCCCCTCCTTTCCTGGGCTGTCTCTATGCCATGCATTGGGGGGGGGGATCCAAAATGGCGACTGCAATATTTATTTTTAAATCGTGGTCCAAAAGCCCACTAAAGCACAACAGAAATAGGTGAAAATAAGGCATTTTAAATGCCTGAATTTTTATAGTAGCAGCAGTGGGTTTTTCTTGCAATAAAACGTCTCCATTGATTTTATTTTATTTTATTTTATTTTTATTTTTTTACACCTGTGCATGCAGAATGATGCCCATGGGATGGGACCATGCAATTTTTTTGACCCATTCCACCAATTGCATGGTCAGGTTTTGACTGAAACTTCTGGATGTGCCAGAGGGCATAAAAAGCCCACTAACCCTAACCCTTACCCTAAACCTAACCTTAACCCTAACCCATACGCCAGTAAACTGTCCTTCTTAGTGGGTCAGAGGCACCCAGAGGTGCAGCCCACTAACCCACCCTAACCCTAACCCTGACCCTAAGTCTAACCCTTACCCTAACCCCACCCCTAACCCTAACTTGTACGCCAGTACGCTTCCCTTCTTAGTGGGTCAGAGGCACCCAGAGAGGTGCCTCCCAGAGCCCACTTTCCCCGTAGCCCTAACCCCAACCCTAACCCTAACCCTAACCTGTACGCCAGTACGCTTCCCTTCCTAGTGGGTCAGAGCAGAGGCACCCAGAGAGGTGCCTCCCAGAGCCCACTTACCCTAACCCCAACCTTAACCCTAACCGGTATGCCAGTACACTTCCCTTCTTAGTGGGTCAGAGGCACCCAGAGGTGCAGCCCATAGCCCACAAACCCTAACCACCCTAACCCTAACCCATGCTCTGGGACGTCAAATCGCGCTAAATCGCGGTGGAAACGACAAACGAAAAACGACAAAAGGAAACAACAAATTTTTGAAAATTATCGCAACAAACGGAAACGACCCGAAACGGACCCGTTCCGACAAACAATAACTCGAAACGTCATTTTTTCTGGTCGTGCCCATCTCTAGTCAGCATTGCTTTTCCTTCTGTTAATCAATGGACACTAGCAACCACAGTATGATAGAACTGGAAGGCATTAAATGGACCATGTTTGAGTAATTTTTGGAAGTATGCTTATGTGAATAGAGCCTAAGAAATAAGTAAGTAGGTTGGTGTAATATAAAGGGAGTCAGATAAACAAGGCACAGGGACTTGAGATGTATATATAATGAGAAAGGAAGTTATATTGTCTTGATTGAGGCAAAAACAGTCGCTCCTTTGAATGAAAGCATTTTATTTTCTCTGCAGACTCCCATCAGGTATCACTAACAAAAGACTGAAAATATACATATACACACACCACACATACAGGGAGAATGAAATAGGCCATTAAGAAATATTTCCACACAATGCAATTATTACAGCTGTATAATTGAATGGGGAAACCATTGATCTGTAGTAGAAAGGAAATTGCTCTTTTTTCATTGTGTTCCCATGAATATGTGAACATTAATCTCAATCTATAATCAACGTTCATTTCAAATCTGATTGCATGCCACTAAACACCCATAGCTATGCTAACATTATGTTAATATGGTTCAACATCATAGCTCCCAGCTTCACAGCACAAATATTTTTCTTTGGCAATCAATAGTAATTTCAGTGGAGTGGATGGAAGTCACGTTTTAATGGTAATCTTTTCACCGAGTCTCCAAGTGGAAACTCGGCTGGTACCTTAACATGGCTGTGGAACGCTGCCTGTAATCAGATAAATTAACCTAAAAGAGAGGGAGGAGGGAGAAGGAGAGAGAGGGAGAACCCAGATTGAAGAGAAAAGCAGTGCCAAGATGCTCTACATTCTTGTGATAGATTAAAGTGCTCATTACTATGAAAGAAAAAGAGAGTGGATTTCAAGAGTGGAAACTGAATTCCTTTGGCCGTAAGCCATGTTGTAGAGCATGTTGGAAAATGGAGAGTGAATATCATTCTTAGCACAAAGTTGCAGATACTCTACAAATCCATATTATTTTTAATTCAGTTTCTTAGAAAGCCAACACTGGTGACATTTTAGATTTCTTGTTTCATCAAGCAAGATTCTTTTTGCATATTTTTATGACTTTAAGGGTTCTGGAGTATTTTTTTAAGGCTGTGATCTAATGCCTTAAACTATGTTCTACTGAAAACAATTGGATTTATTGTCTTTGGTTTGCTCAGGAGGACATCACATAGGATTTTGTTCTATCATCAGAGCCAGTCCAAGGTATTTTGCTGCCTGGAGAAAAAGAAAAGATGACCCTTTCCTCTCACCATTCCATTTAACAAAGTAGACTGGTGGTTGAACTTACTTGTACACCACAGTGGTGCAAAAGTTGAGTGCTTAGGAAAATTGGCTACAGTTCCTACTTAGCCTTGGAATTCCCTGAGTCATATTGGATCAGTCTCATCTTTTCATCCTATGCTAATTTACAGGGCTGTTTTAGGGTAAAACTGTGCTCACAACCTGGGGTTCAATTCCAGGTAGACAACTCATGGTTTAATCAGCCTTCCATCCTTCCGAGGTCGGTAAAATCAGTACCCAGCTTCCCAGGGGAGGGGCAATGTGTAGCCTGCATACTGTAATTTAAAAAACTGTAAACCGCCCAGAGACTACTTGAAGTGGTATGGGGCGGTATATAAGCAGAACACTTTGTTTTGCTTTGTTTTAGACTGGTTGGAGCTCAATGACTAAAAACATTGAATAGACTAGGTAGAATAATATACTTTCAGCATATCTGATCCCTAAATGCAGCCAAACCTGGACATCAACACAGGTTAACCTCCTCCAACTTGCTCATCAGAAAAGATGGATCCATTTATATATTTTCATATCATGACTCTAAATGTATCTGTGATATCCTGAAAGTGTTAGTTTAATGCATGTCATTCTTATTTGAATTTTAAGTCACCCAGGGGCCTCATTTATATGAAAAAAATGGGCACATGCACTAAGGTGAACTGAACTCTGTACAATGCTACCAGTCTTCAAAGGTGCCTGATTTAAAACATAAAACGAATAATAAGAAATGTTAAGAAATCTTGCTACTTGTTGCTGGGAATACAGGTCAACTCACCATGTGAGGATAGCCTGTTCAGAATTCATTGACAATATGTCTCAGCACAAGAGCAAAAATGAGACAATAAAGGTTGTACTCCTGTACAATTTTTGCAACTTGCACAAATTGTCACAACACAAAACTACCACCTCTGATTTTGTGAAACTAAGCACATGAAAACATAAAGAACAGAGGGATTAACTATTTGATAAACACACGGAGACACAAGTTGACATATCTTAGTTTTAGAAGATCTAGAAGTAAGGCAACAATCGCCATTGTCTAGCTACACAATTTCCACAATTTATACAATTTGCAAGCAAAAATACTGTTTTCCCAAACATGAAAACATTTAAGAAGGAATAAAGCACCTTGTCACCAAACACATGAGGTGACTTTTTAAAATCAAGAACAAGATGAACAACGATGCACATCCCTCAAAATAACTAAAGTAAACTTCACCTCGCTTCATACTCTTTGTACTGATGCTTCAGGAACTTCCCACTAGTCTTACTCCAGCTTTCCCATCTAAGTTAGTGGTCGTTCACATTCCTCCTAACATTGTCACTCGTTTTTTTTTCCCAGAAGAAGGTGAATGCACAAGGTTCAGTCCAACTAGTCCAATAACTGTCTGAGGCATCTTTCAGTTCCAATGGGATGCAGAACAGAAAGCCTGTGAGACCATATCCTCGGGACCTTTCAGGGAGAAAGGTATGATATAAATATTTTGAATAAATAAATAAATAAAATATCCTACCTCTTTGCTCCTCATCTTCTGTATATGTACCAGACCAAGGTCACTTCTGAAAGTCTAAGTTATGGATTGGAGCAGCTCTACAAACAGCAATCCTCATATGAACAATTCCCAAAAAGTCAACTTCCAGAAAAGGGCCCACACAATGAGCTCTCCCCTCATTTTCTATGACAGAATTCCATAATCTGTTCTGGTGAAACATTGGTCTCTGTTCCCCAGCTCTCCAATATTATCACTGATTGCTACTAAAAAGGAAAAAAAAGGGGAGGGGAAGAATCATTGGATTTCTAAGGCTGCTATCTTACTTGGGGAAGATCCAGATATTGTGAAAGTCCGGCTTTTCTTCTTTCTTGGTCATGTGACTGAGGACGTAGGATCTCCATTCCCATGTACAGTTTTTTTTAAAAAAAAGCACAGGCCAGCCCCAGGGCCAGCAGGTGGCACTAGAAAAAAAATAAAAAATTAAATAAACCCAGCATTGACAGCCCAAAAGCTAGCTGATCAAGTGCCTAGCACTGACCAGGATGAGCTGGTCAGTGCTAGGAAATAAAAATAAAAATTAAAAAAAACCCAGCACTGACAGCCTGAAGGTCAGCTGATCAGTGCTGGGGGGAGGGGAAATGGGAAAAAAATTAAAAAGCACCAACGAACCCCAGGATGAGATGGTCAGGGCTAGGAAGAAAACAAAAGCAGAAAACCGTATCATATGCGAGCTCCCACGGACTTCTGGCTCACATTTTTTACTGGAGCAAAAAATTTCCTACTTATCCGGTAGGTCTTGGAAAAATCGCTAAAGGGGGCATAACTGTTTTTTTAAAAGCCCAGTGGCCGTGGGGACAAGATTTTTGGAAATGCTTTTTCTTAACTTTAATCAGCATTTTAAAGGACGTATGATAGAGCCCTAAGAGTGATCCATCAACCTATGTAGAATGGAGCTTGTGAAAGGGACATTCAGTTCAGTTCTACTTCACTTTTCTTTGCACTATGAGTGCAAAACATAAACAAAAGCACCTCACTAAATTCTTTGTTCCCGAAAAATTTAAGCAATCTCAACTTTAAAAGACAACTCAGATTTGTTAAAGGTTGTCAAGATCCCTCAACTTTGGGTAACAGAAAAATAAGGATTTGTTTCTTTGTCTATCATCCAGGTCTCCATGATATATACACATTCTCATGTACAGACTAATGTCTTTTGCCTTTCATCAGCAATGCAAATACAGCAACACCACATATAGACCAGTGGTAAAAGAGATGGAAATGGTACAACTCTGATGATTTTGATTCAAAAAGATAGATGCAGCAAGCAGAAGCCATCAACATTTTGCAAAGGTTTTTTTTTTTAAAAAAAACTGACATTAATGCTCAGTTGCTCAAATTGCACATTCTCACTCTCATTCTCTCATCATGAATTATATCCACCACTTTGGGCCAAGGAAAACCATTTTCCAACTTCATACACTCTTGTAAGAGGACAAGGCAACGAGGGATTTAAGGCCCTATTTATCCCTACAGTTTTGTCACACTGAAGTGCTCAGTGAGCAAACGCTGCATTTCCCAGCACCCTAAATTTCATAATGAGAAAGACTGACAGTGTAAATCCCCATGTCTGACCAAATGCTGATAATCTAAATATATGTTTTCAACCCTGATTTTTGGACTCCTGCATTTTCTGTCCATCCTTTCTTGCTCAAGGTGGCATACATAACAACATATCTAAAACTTGTACCAAGTGTATCAGTAAATTTCAGATTGCATAATATATTTCTACAAACCCTGTTCCAAAAATAGATTAAACACAGCCATCATGACCCAGACTTTTTTGTTCCACCTCCCCTTGCAACACATGCAGAATAAGATGAGATTAAAGGGGATGACATTTATGTCGGAAACAGAAAGGCAAAATGCCATATTGTGTGTGTAAACATGTCAGAAGACTAATAATTCATAAGAAGCATCATTTGTTCAAATGAAACGGTCTTCCACTCATTGGGAATATAAAAAAGTGGTTTCCAAGAAGAGAAGAATAGCAGATACTTCATTGTCACAATGAAAGGGAATCACATCCTCCGTATGACTGTGTTCCTTCATGGATCCTTGTGAACTGTGCAACATTGTCTCAGCATTACGAGCCCGAGACATTAGGGGCCATTTTGGCTGAATCGTAGGTTATAGCCTCTGCTTTTTAACATTCTGCTTTTATTTGCAGGCTATGAAGTGTAATAGTTCACCATTTTGGTTTAAGTGTCACAATAAAAGTCAGTGAGATGGAACAGGCAATAAGCCATTTTACATCACTGCTGCCACTGAGACAGAGTGCTTAAGTCTTCATTAAGCTATTCAGTAAGGAGCTACAGAACCGAGGCGGAAGAAAAACAATATTTGAAAAGCCAGGGCTAGGATTTGGACCACTCCAAAAATTATATTGGCAGGGTGAATAAGATCGGTCCTTTGTCAGGCTACGTGCATGAGAGGAAGAGGAAGAAGAAGAAGAAGAAGAAGAAGAAGAAGAAGAAGAAGAAGAGTCTACATCTCGTGTTTATGCTCTCCTTGTCATGTAAGATGGGTCTTTGATAGAGATGGTCACGAATCAAAAAAATGGTGTTTCGTTGAGAGGTCCGTTTTGTTTCGTTTCCGTTTTTCCTGAATTTTTGGAAAAATTTCATTTTTGTTTCTCGTTTTTTTGTTTGTCGTTTCTACCCGCTTTTTGCACGATTTTCAAAGCATTTCCGTGCGGGGGCGTCCCCCAACGCCCCAGACCAGAGGGAAAACACTAAAAAAAATGATGCTGGCAGAGACACGGTATAGATTAGATACGCAGGGAGGCTACAAAGGCAGTGGCGGGCGTTGCCCAGGGTGCAAGGCAGCCGCAGAGTGACTGCAGTGCAGGGCAGGGGAGGGTACTCACCGAGAGGTGCGCACACATGCACACAGGGAGGCTGCAGGACTGAAGCTAGAGTTGCAGAGACAGCAATCCCACCCTAACTCCCACCGGGGATGGGGAGGTGCCAGAGCTTTTTATGCCCTCTGTGGCTGCCAGACCTGCCCAGTCTGCAACCTGGGCATGCTACTGGTTGAAGTTGTCCAAGAATTTACATGATCCCATCACATGGCTTGCCTCCATGTTGTGGCTGGAGTGGCGACATCCATTTTGTCATCCTTAAAGGGAAAAGAAAAATACATCATGATGGGAGAAGACAAAAACAAAAGTTTTAAAGACCCCAACCCCCTGGTAGGTAATAATTTCAAATCATTGTCACTGCGATTTTACAGATGTCCAGGGCGTTTTAATACCCAAGAAATCAATATTAGGCATCTGGGAGCCATTTTGGGTCGATGTCCCCTAACTCCCCTTAAAGGAAAAAAATACAGCGATCTGAGAAAAGACATAAATGCACATTTTAAGGACCCCAACCCACCCAGTAGGTATTATCAGACAGTATAAATAATTATTGCTGCGTTTTTATGGATGTCCAGGGCGTTTTTTAACATTTAAAACAGCTCATTTCATTGTACGTCATCATTAACGAAAATGAAATGTAACAAACACAATTTTTGTGGTTCTGTTCGTTTTGTTCCATTTTCATCACAATTTTTGTTTGTCATTTCGTTATGTGACGAAACAAATAACAAATAATGAATAACGGAAACAAAAAAAATGTTCATTTTGTACCCATCTCTCGTGCCCATTTCGAGACTCTCTGATATTGAAAACTAAATGCTCAAAGAGATGGCTTCTTGGTCTGTTCAAGCCAGCTGGTGCCAGAGAAGCTGAAAAAGATTTTTGGCAAACACCATATACCCGTTCGCTCCAAACTCACAGACACGGTAAGTCAGAGACTTTTCCAAACAAAACACCAGACCCCAAAAGTCAAGATGAACACTATTGTATATGCAGTCCAGTGCATTGAGAAGTATGCAGAGATCTATAATAGAAAATCTAAATCACCAGGAAGGCCTAGCACATGAGGGGGGAACAGCTCAGGACCAGAATAAGCAATGTACCTTCATAAGAATGACAAAGGGCAATCATACGATGATGAAAATGTACATATCTCAGACATAGAAGATAGGTGGTTTGAGAGAGGGATCAGGGATGCCATATGTGTTTTAAAAACACATCTATCTCCAATAGGGGTGGAGGGTTTAGGAAATAATTGTCCCGTTTTATTATGTTGCCCTTTCCTCTATCCCCAGAAAATTTAGGGTCACTTCACCCATCCACCAGGGAGACCACACTGAAGTGGGGGTCAGGAGGGGCTAACTTTCAGACACACCCAGCCATTGTCCATCTAAAGAGCCTATTTAGACCAGGATGAAGTGAAACCAACATGGAGGATAAATTGGTGGTCTCGCATCAACCTTCCTCAGATTGAAGAAGCTACTTGAACGAGTAGTTAAATATTTCAAACTATAAAAAAAAAAAAGATGCCCCGTTGCTTGGCTCAGTTAAGAGATTACTTCACTTAGATGACTGAGAATTTTCATGGACTATTGAACTTTTAATTTGGATAATTTTAATTATTTTCAAAATATGTTTTTGAAAGCCCAGCATTTCTTATCAAATTATATCTTGGGTCAGTAGTGATGGATAAGCTTATCATTCATGACAAAGTGTTCACTGTTATATGACACAGTGTTGAGTTAGTCACATTCAGTTCACATAGTTGTAACCTGTTGATTCTATCCACTTCACAATGGAGTAAATCTAATTCAAGGGGCAGTAGGGCTGTTAACTATGGAGCTTTACATTGCAAGACTTCCCATCACATATGCCCCAAGTATGGAGATTTGCAGCAGTCCAGATTTTATGCATAGATCCATTCCCTACATGCATAATTGTTCACAGGACCTAGTATCATAATTGTGCAATCTTCAAGGTGTTGTGGAAGCCTGCAGATGTAGAATCTAGACGTGAAAACATATGTACACATGCATCTCCCTACTTATGGTGTCCACACTCACAACATGGACAATGGAGATCAAACCAAGGAAGCCATGCAGTGTCAACATTGTGCCACAGTCTCACCACCCACTAATTGTTTGGGAGTTCCTTCAAATAGTTAACACTAATGAACTAGCCTTTATGTTGTTGAAGGACAGTTGCTTGTGAGCAAAAGCAGTATTCTAACCCACTGAGTCTGTTAGACTAAATCTAGAGGTAGAGGTAGAGTGATGGTGAAAAGAAAATGAAGAGCACTGTAAACTATGGGAGAAGGGATTATTCAGGGTAGGAAAAAAATAAGCAACTAATAATTTAACATATTTGATAGCTGTTGTGAGTTTTTTGGGGGTTGTTTGGCTGTGTTCTGGAACACAGTTTTCCAGAACATGGCCAAACAACCTGAAAAACTCACAACAGCTATCAGATCCCAGCCGTGAAAGCCTTTGAGAACACATGTAACATGTTTGTTTGTTTCAGTAACAATGCTTATGATGTTTGGTAATGCCTAGATTTAATCAGTCATTCTCTTTGGGATTAAATAATCCTTAAAGAAAGGAGAACACTAACTTTATCCCATTAATCTTCACTTTGTTTAGGTGAAAAGCAATGTGTCTCCTTTCAGTGCAAACCTCCACAAACAGAAAAGGCTCTTCTTTCAGATTTGCCAGTATTTGCCTAAGCAAATAATAATGGTGAGATAGGGCTAGTGCACTTTCTCTTCTTGTGTGTTTAGTTAACTTGAAAGAGAACGGCTGAATGGGGCTACTTTCTTTGCCTATAAGCCAAAAGAAATCATAATCTCTTCCTGTGGTACAATATGACAACTCACCCACTCACTTGGCAAGTTAAAATAAGCTATACTAATGTATTATCTTAGTTCCATCATTCCTTGAGTTCTACAGGCCACAGAAATGTTATTATACTCTTAGTTGCTGAAAGGGCACTTACAGAAAATACACCACCCACTCACTTGGCAAGCTAAAACATATCCCATCAGGTGAAAATCTACTCTCTGTGTGTATTTACGAAGAGGGTTCTTTGGATTGTAGGTAGTGTGTGTGTGTGTGTGTGTGTGTGTGTGTGTGTGTGTGTGTGTGTGTGTGTGTGTGTGTGTGTAATGACAGGTTATTCATCCATTCATTCATTCAATTTGTATACCACCCATCTAGCCTGGGGCCACTCTCGGTCTCGGAGGTTTTTACATGGTGCTCTAGATTTTATCCCCCCCTTTTCTCATTTGAACTATTATAACAGCCACAAGATTACAGAGCTGTCTCTTCTTAAAAGAGATCTTTTGTCCTAGTGTCTTTGGCAGGCTGTAAACATTTTTTTTCCATTTTCAAACATCATGCATGGTCTCTGTCCCAAATCATACAAGTCAATTAATAAAATTGAGCCAACTTAATTTAAGTATTGTAGCAAACAGAAACTAGAATGAAAGTCTGCATCAACAAAATGTGAATACAGCAAACTTGGCAGAGTTAGCAGACCATTTTCTATGCCAATATAAACTTCTCCCATCGTATGCATTTGTAGAATGATCATAGCTGTGATTTACCAACATTTCCTGTCTATTCAGGAATCTATCTTTTTGTTTGCATAATGCCCTGTATAGACTATAGGTCTAATCATCATGATCTATCAAACAGATCTGCATAATTGATCATCTTGAAATAAAGTGGCACACCAGAAAAGCAACTCCTTATTTAAAATATACCATATATACTCGAGTATCAGCTGAGCCCTTATTTTTTGGCTGAAAAATACACCCTCAGCTTATAATTGAGTCAATAAGTTTCCCAGTTTTGGGGGTAAAATCAGGTGCTTGGATGGCTTAGGGGGGACGGCGGAGGGCAACTCTTGATCCAGCGAGTGAGAGCTGTGCCTCTGCTTCCCATATGATGCCAGTTAGAAGGTTTAGGGGCACCCCCTTTGGAGCTTCATAACTCAACCTCTTACCCCCAAATGTTTCCATATTTCAGTGGGTTCACTAAAATCACTTTCTTAAGGTACCCCTGCTACTTTGGTGCCCCCAAATTAAGTAATTTTTGAGAGCATGTTTTTAAAATATATGCACTCAAAAATTATTTTAAAAATATGCAATCAAAATGTACAGTACTTACCTTGGGACTGCAAAGTAGCATGGGTACCTTCCCAAAATGATTTTAGGGAACCCCCTGAAATCTGGAAAGATTTAGGGGTAAGAGGACTTATTTATAAAGCTCTAAACAGGCTGGGAGTAGTACTGGCAACTAGATTCAGGGGTAAGGGGACTTATTTATAAAGCTCTAAATGGACTGGGTGTAGTATTGGCAACTGTGCAGGGACTGTGGAGGCAATCAGGGAGTTTATCTGGAAGTTGAGTCATGGCTACTGGACTTCTTTTTTGAGAGATAGAAACATTTCGCTGCTCATTCAAAAAGCTTCATCAGTTTGGATGAGCAGTGAAACGTTTCTATCTCTCAAAAAAGAAGTCCAGTAGTCATGACTCAACTTCCAGATAAACTCACCTGGATGACTGAGAATCTTCACAGACAAATCAAGGAGTTTATGGTATTAACTCCCTTATTGCCCCCACACTCCCAGTACATGTTGCCAATTACTACCCCCAGCCCCTTTAGAGCTCAGCCAGTTTACCATATATACTTGAGTAAAATGGGAAAAAAACCACCCTCAGCTTATACTCAAGTCAATAAGTTTTCCCAGTTTGGGGGGATAAAATAGGCCCTCAGTTTATAGTCAGGTTGGCTTATACTTGCGTATATATGGTAGTTTGCGCTGAGGAGTTCTGAGTAGATTAAGGAATCATATGAGCATATGATCATAGTATAATAGTGTTGGAAGGGGGCTCTAGGACCATAAAGCCCAGCCCTCAACTCAATTCAAGAATCTAAGTCAAAGTATATCTTATATCTTGAATGCCACCAATGCTGAAGAACAGAAAACTAACATGCAGTACATACAAAAAAAACCAAGCTTTGCCATTTTTCGGTACAGCTAACCCTGAGATGTGTCTCCTTGTCTGCAGATTCAGAGAAGGAGGGCAATTCTCTGAGACCCCAACCAGTGCTCTGAGAGCTGTCAAACCTAGTCTGTCTTGAAATAGGAATAGAGATGGGCATGAACAGGACTATAAACTGAAAAGTACATGAATTGGATTGACTCATAGTTTGCTTTGTGGTTCAGTTCTTGCAGTCCATTTTGTCAAAACGAAATGGAGCATCCAACATTTTCCTGTTTGGTACCTTGTAGGAAGAGGCAGAAGGACAAGGTATGGAGGTGATGGGGGCGATCGGAAGGGGACAGGAGGGCAGCAGGGGTGCAGGCATTAACAAACTGATTTGTTTTTATGGGAAATTTGAGGGTTCATGCTTCATGGGCAGCCATGAACCACCCCAAGTTATGCTTTTTCCAGCTCATGCCCATCTCTAGTCAGAAATCTTTTCTGAATCTCTAACACACATGTGGCACAACAATTATATGTCCCATGTTACATATATGCCCCACACAAGCAAGAGGTGTAGCCCTGAATTGTAAGTCTGTGTCCTCCTTAAGTCTCCTCAAATCATTGCATTGCCTTAAGAATTCCTCAGACTGTTCATCAAGGTCCTCTCCTGCTTGTTTTGCTTTTTCCCTCACAGAGACCTGTCACTATGAATAAACAAATTGTCTAATAAATTTTGAAACCCTCTAGTCACTAATTGATACTACTACATTCCAAGATGAAAATATACGGAAGGTGAAAATGCACGCCAATCTGGAAAACAAACTAAGAAAACAACAACCAAAAATCATCCTACTCATCTGTGAAGCATTCAAGTATTCCTATTACTTGGCAGTGAGAGAGTCGTCGCCAAGAGAGAGGAGCAGAAGAAGGTGGCTAGGGATGACATGGACTTTAAAAAGCTCCTCAGGCTCTGTCTGACAAGCACTGAGAGGAATGTGTAGATCATCCTCTCCTTCCCCATGTCACAGTTGTGTTTACCATGTTTCTACATTTGGTCTTTGTTTTAATTTCCATATTTTGTACAGAATTCAAGGTGGCATGTTCCATTTGCTATTGCAGTTACTGATTGCATGAATGAGTGACTAATTTATATGAAGAGAAGACTCCTGCACTGTCTTTAGGGAAATGTGTAAGTACAAAGCAAAGTCAGGGAATTCTGAATTTAAATCAGGGGTATAAAGGTAAAGGTAAAGGTAAAGGTTCCTCCTGCACATGTGTGCTAGTAGTCTCAGACTCTAGGGGTGGTGCTAATCTCCATATTCAAGCTGAAGAGCCAGTGTTGTGCACGTCCATGCCACGTGGACAGCATGGCTGCAAGGGAACACTGTTTACCTTCCCACTTTTTAAGGCAGTACCTACTTATCTACTTGCATTTACATGCTTTCGAACTACTAGGTTGGCAGGAGATGGGGTTATCAGCGGGACCTCGCTCCTCTGTGTGGCACCCAGGATTCGAACCACCAAGCTACCGACTTTGCAGTCAACAATTTCAGAGCCTTAGTCTGCTGAGCCACTCTGATTTAATTCTTGCCTCCCTCATAATTAGAGATGGGCCCCAGCTTATGTAAGGCAGCTTACATCACTGAAATACAATATTACATGCTGAAAAGTATGAGTGGTTTACATCATGACAAGACAATATGACTATCAAGAGTCACTGGCATTAACAAATGTGTTAAATCTCGCATTCACGACGTTAAATATTTAAACAGAAGTAGCTGTGGTGCCATTAAACGTGAGGGGAGAAAAACTGAGAATATCAATACTTGGTAAGAGGCTGAGCTGGCACCAAAGAAGAAGGAGACTGACAGATACATACCACAGCGAAGCCGAAGACAACATCTGCATAACCCAAAAATGGAGGCACTTTGGATCAGTTTTTGACTGACATCATCAGGCTGAGTGAGGTGATCCTTGCAACTATTTCCTCTGGTATTTGACTTAGCCAAAATATGAAATAAAGATTTCCCATTTGAGCAACATATTGCCTTAGTGTTCTCAAATTTTCTTTTTCTTGTTTTTAACTTTCCAGCTATAATTTATTGCACCAATAGTACTGAATGTTGGTGTGAGGATAAATAGCTATATTCCTGCATTGGTTTTGATTTATTATGTCAGAAGTTAGGACGTTATGGACCATATTTCTCCATCTCTTTGGGATTTTTGTTTTATTTTATTTTGTTTTTGGTAGATGTGGGTGGGCTATAATATTACTGTTATAGGGCCATACTACGTCTGGCAGTTGTTGCTTAGAAAGAGAAATAGAAAGAGGGAAAAAGCCCCCAATGTATTATAGCCATTTGCTTTTCAATAATGTGATTTTCTCAGATGTTTGGAAACACACAAATACCATCATGGACATGGGCATGAGTCTGATCAGAGTTTCCCAAGAAGGGAAGAATGTGATTAGGATCCCAAACTGTTTGCCCTAACTGAGTCTTGAGATCAACTTCAGAGGTATGTTTTCTATCAGATTTGTATTAGATACAGGACTTTTTAGTGATGCTCTTACACCTGTGTACCTCTTTCTCCAGATAATTCTATGTGATTGTGATGGGGACACTCTAGCACTCCTAAGCAATTATCAGTAAGACATTGGCCTCAGACTAGCATCCTCCAGTGGACTACCTGGAGAGCCCAGTGGCAGGGTGGCCTGAAGCATGAAATGCAGAAGCAGGCCCCCAGTGGAGGAGAACGAGCCACACCTGGAGGGTGGGACAGTGGCAGAATAGCAGGTCTTGGGCTTAAAGGAATATGGGTGTATATGTGATAATTTGTTGTTGCTGCTGAGCCTGGCATCACAGGACAGAGAAAAGGCTTGCAAGAAGACCCCTCCTGTCTTTTTGCATACCACAAATATTTATATCTGTTTCTGAACATAAAAGGAATCTCTCAGAATAATGCTTACATAGTCTTATATCATTTATGTAACTCTGCCAGAATCAGATGGTGAAGTAACTGATGTACAAAATGAGGCTGAGATACCAGGACGTGTTCTAGAGTCAATGCCAAATCCATATCCAGCCCCAAAACATTCATCAAGACCAAATTTGGGAGTTGCAGTGAAGCAACTGTCCTACCTTGCAGGGCTGTCACTAACAAAGGAGCCTGCAACTTAGGATGAAATGCAGCAGTTACTCACAGTGGAATCAAGCAAGTAGAAAAGAGCAGTGTAAGGAAATTATAGCCATAGAAAAGAACAACACATGGACTCTTGTAAAATACCAGTAGGCAAGAAGGCCATTGTCAGTAAATGGGACTTTAAAGCCAAGCAAGATGAAAATGGACATCTACAAAGGTATGAATCTAGGCTTTCTGAAAAAGGTTATTCTCAGAAGTATGGAGAGGATTATCATGAGACTTTTGCTCCAGTTGTCAAGCACACAATTAGGGTGCTTCTAAGTCTAGCTGCTTCCAAGAAAATGCATGTTGAACATCTAGATGTGAAAATTGCATTTCTTTAATAGAGAAATTGAAGAATTATACATTCAACAGCCTCTTGGCTTCACAGATCACAAGAAGGAACTAGTGTGTAAGCTTCAGAAGAGGATCTATGGTTTAAAACAAGCAATAAGAGTGTGGAATGAGAAGTTAAACAAGATGCTGTTAAATCAAGGCTTTATCAAATGTAAAGCAGATCTCTGTCTCTACACAAGAAACAAAATGGCAGACTTGTGTACACCCTTACATATATGGATGATCTGATGCTTTGTTGTGAAGATCAATGAAACATCAAAGAGATCATATCCAGTCTCAACAAAGAAGTAGAAATAAAGCAACTTGGACAAATTAGCTATTACTTGGGAATACAAACAGACCAAAAATAAGGTGCAAGTTTTCTTCTGAATAAAAAAAAAAGATTCTTGACAGGTGAAGGCCTTGGAATGCAGGATACTAATTCTGTACCTACTTCAATGGAAACTGGCTTCCATAAACAGAGAGGACCAAGTGATCTCTTGCCAAACAACCATTAATACAAAGAAGTCATAGGAAAAATGTTATCTCAGGCTACAATGACAAGACCAGATATTGTGGTGGTCTTTGCTGAGGTTCCAGTTCATCTACCAAAAGAGACTGAAATGGGATTAAGCAGGTGGGGAAGTATCTAAAGGGTACTTCACAATTTAAGCTTAAATTACCATCAACAGAAAATCATAGACTAGTGGGGTTTATTGATGCAGATTGGGCAGAAGACATATCTGATCGCAAATCTACTAGTGGATGTGTTTTTCTAAGTGGATGGTCCTGTGAGCTGGATTAGCTGCAAGCAAGGTAGCATAACTTGCTCAACTACATCTCAGAATACTTCTCAGCTGCAGAAGCTTGTGATGAAATTATATGGCTCACAATTTTGCTTGCAGACCTCAAAGTAGATGTACCTACTCTAATTATAGTTTATGAGGATAATCAAAGTTGCACCAGACTCTCATTGGGTATTTGTACACGACCCCTAAACTCCGCCGCAAATGGCTCCCAGCTCTGGAGCTTAAAATTGTTTCCCCACCAGCTCCAGAGTTTACAGAAAATTAAGTGCGACCACGCCCACCTAAGCGCGTCCCAGCGCACTTTTCAGGTACCTGCTCTCGGAGGGTGAAAAAGCCCAGATCCGGATGTAACCTAGAGTGCCGGGCTCTCCTCGCTTCTGTTTGTTGTTGTTTTTTGCCTCCCGCCCCTTTAAGTGAAGGAATCAGGATGATGACAGGGCTCGGGGCGGCTTGGACCGGCAGACGGAGGTGAGCCTGCATTCTTTTGTCCCTTTTTTTCTCCCTCCCCTCATGCAGCCAGGAGCAAGGAAGTGCGGAGGGGTGGGGACGCAGGAAGAGCAACGAACCCCCAAGATCTCTGGTCCGAATTTAAGTGGCCAGCGGATCTTAGGGGTCGTGTGAAAAGGCCCATTGTCACAAAAGACAAGTGGGCATATAAAGCACATTGATGTCAAGCACCATATTATAAAAGAGATGCAAAGTGAAGGGTTGTTATAATTGAAGTATTGTCCCACTAAATATATGATTGCAGATATTTTAACTAAACCATTGGCTAGAGATAGATTTCAACATCTGTGGAGAAAATTGAATCTGATTGATTTCAGAACACATTGATCTGAGAAGGGGTGTTACAATAAGCAGATCAATAGTGTCCCCGTATGCAGTAGGGTTATCTGTCAATAACCCTGTTCTGGCTTGTTATTGGTCTTTTTGTACTTTGCTCTTTTCTGCCCCTCCTCTCCAGCTAGTGAGTCAGTTTTTAAAGTTAAGAAATAACTGTTTTCCTCTTCTGATATATCATCTTAAACGGAGACTCACACTTGCATTCATGCCATCCAGCTCTAGGAGATGGTTTACTTAGTTTAGGTAGATTCTTCAAGATAAATTAGATTAATATGGAATGTATAAGATAAATGATTATTTTTACCCTCTTATGTTATGGTTTTGACTTATTATTGCTGAAATAACAAATTCTGTAATAATAAAACCTCTTCTGAAGTTATTATAAATTAACTTTATATCTGACTCTATCCTTAACTTGCTCTGTGGGGGTTAATTGGGCCAAGCAGACTAAGACATCCAGCAGTTTCCCCTGGATGTGTGTTTCCTATTGTGCTCTTTTTTCCTCATATGCAAGCATTATTTCCCCCTATACAATGACTTTATGCATAACTTTCTCAAGTGTACACCCTCCTGTGCACATTTCCCTCTAAATATATTATTTTGTGCAAATTTTTAAATTGTACACGGAATCACAATAGTCAGAAATCTGCAAAATTTATTTTAGTATTCATATGCATTCACATTTGCTTCAGCAGGTCTGAATTTGGTAAGTACAAATTTGGACTTAATTGAGATAATGAATGTAGAAATGTTCTGAAGACACAGAATATCATGTACATACTAAGAATGATCTTAATCACCCAATCATATTTTGAACTGCAGCCTTTTGTGCTCCAACCATTTGATTCTGTGTTGTTTGGCTATAGATTGTCTGACATCATGATCCAGACTTCCGTTTATATTCACATATGCTAATGATGCCATTGGATGCACAGTAGGGTAAAATAAATAGAGAAATAAATGTTTGTTTTGTTTTAGCTGCTAACTAATAACACAGTTAAAGACAGTTACGTGACTAATAGATGGATTAATTAATCGAAGTCTGTATCCTACCCACTAACCAAACTTCTCTAGGTAGTTTCCAATACATTTTATAGTTTTAATTGTTGTATTTGTATTGCTGTTTTTAATTTCACAAAAAAAATCTTCCATACACCATCATGAAATATTATGGCTTAAACTTTATTGCCAACTCTGCTTGTGGGAGGATGGTGAAATGCAGAAGAAATCATCAACAGAAATGATTTTGGGAGGCTGTTGTAGGTCGTATGTAATTCCTTTCATTGGCCCAAACCCTGTTGCTTAACATAAATTGCACTACAGTAGACCTATTGAATCAATGGAGATTGGGGTGTGTGTGTGTCAATGCCTCCTTAGGTTCCATTGATTCAAGTGGGTTTGTTCTCACTGTAAATTATTTTAGCAGACTCAACTTATCCATTGAGAATAAAGGGTGTCACCTTCTTTTCTTTTGCCCCAAGCAAAGTTTAGGAGGTGGTAATTTACTTTTATTGAAAATCCATACCAGATACCAAATGTATGGGGGGAAATAATGCCAATGCCATTCAGTACCACAAATTGCCTTATACTGCAAAGAGGCAAATTAATGAGCCAAGTACCTCTTTCCATAATTGAACAGATGAGGCTTAAAGAAGATTGTCACATTTCAAACCACATTGCAAGCTTCCTCTTCTTGTTCAGTGCAATGAAGGTAGAGTATCTATGCCAAGGTGGTGCTGCCAGCTAACACCCTGTAACTGGAAGGGATTATACGTCATGCCACATTGAGTTATACAAACAGTTTTCACCTCAGCTCAGCGAGTTTCTGGCATCAATCACAGCACCTCCTTCAGCACCTGAAGTGGTTTATGCACAACTGCCTATAACTCATCTTTTCTGTGGGTCAGCTGCTCAGTGAACCTAATCAAACGAGCCCCATATGTTATGGGACCATTGATGTTTCCCCATTCCTGGAGACCCCTGCTAATGGAGAAGTAAGGAACAAGGGCATCTAAAGTGTACCTCTGAGCTGGAAATTTTCTCTTTTCTTCACCACTTCATATGTTTTCTGGTAAGCATCTCTGTCAGTACAACACCAAGTACTGACAGATGTTGCTATGTTACCTCACCCCACCCCAGTGGAATTCTGGATGGCTTCTGCATGTAGCACATGAGGGCAGGGGCGCCAGAATAATGCTCCTTAATCACATTTTTCTGCCTTTCCATTCACCCCTTCAGAGTTATTGTTTGTTTGATACCCACCTGCACACGGACATGCCCTATGAAGGAAATATATTAATACGTCTGGTCCTACTAAAGATGAGCAAAACTAAAATGGATGAATGTGCAAACATTGCAGATCAGATACCGTACAGACAGGCATTTAACAACCATGGCTGAGTCCCTGTATGCCACTTTTTATTTAAGATTTTAAAAACATTTTATGTGTTTTTAATTACTGTATTTAGTACAACTTAATACATTTTAAAAATGAAAGAAAAATTAAATAGCTTACATTGTTTTTAAAAATTCTGTTCTTTTCAATAATTTGAGCTGCCTAGAATCCTTTTACTGAGTTCAAGACAGTCAGGAGACAGTCAAATAAATAAATGCTCTTTTCTCTCTCCTTGAAAATGGTTTTCAAAGGGAACCTCACTTCTATGAGGCCAAATAAAAATGAATGAAAGTCAGGCAGGATAAATTTTCCACACAGTTCTAATTTAGGTGTCTGAAGACTATTCAATTTAAGTGCATCTGTTGAAAAACCTCTTCACAGATGTAGCATAGGGGTTGTGCCACCCCATGCACACACGTGTAAGCATATAAATCTGGCAGGAGGCACAATGAAGAAGCATATGCTTGGAACTTTGGAATAGCATCTTCTTTTGTCAAATTTTATTTCTTCTCTGTACAACGGTCCAAAGAAAGCAAACACGCCTGCTGCCAATGAAACAAAACTACTCATCTTTCCAGCATTAATGGGTTTTTCAGGTGGACAATGTCATGTCCAGCAAGAACAGTAATGGTAACAGAAACCCTAAAAATAAATAAATAAGCAATTTGTGGGTAGGATTCATTGTTTCTTAATAAGACCTAATATTTTGCCTTCTCAGTTGGAAGCACACTAGGAAATCCAAGTATTGGATGAAGCATATGGAGAATATACACATGTCAGAGCAAGAGCAGCATAATTTTTATTTTTCTTCCAAGAAGAAAGTTTATTGTATGGATCACCAAGCCAGTATTAAATGTAGCTTCAGTGCTGATGGTTTCCAGCTTGGGCTCATAGGCTAAATGTCTACTCCAAATAGCACTTTGTAATATTTTAGCTGTGTAAACATAGAAGACCGCAACATTTCCCCAGTGACAAAAACAAAAACAAACTTAAAGCAATGAACTCCTCGTTGATGTGGGGGTCAGAGTAAAGATGTTGGGAGATGTTCTTCTCCAGTGCTACACACAGAGCTGCATCAATAACCAATTCTAACAATTTACTGGTGAAGTTGCAGTCAAGTTGTAATGCAGTGACTGGACGTAAGAAGCATTTTACTGAATGATCCTCTTTCCAGGACAACCATGTGCAGGAAACCTCAATGAAAACAAAGGTTTTTTCTGTGATAAATTGCAAACCCTACTGTGTGAAAGTATTTAACAAACTTTCAACTTAACATATGATTGTGTATGAATCCAAAGCATCTGTGTGAATCAGGCTGCAGAGCATTATGGATCTTCTTGAAGAGGTCAATATGATGATCCAGTATAACACAAATGACTTCTGTCCTTGTGGGACAACCAACCAGTATACTTCCATGTGCATAGGTGACTCTTCCTTACTTTTTCTGGAGGTAACGGGTAGCTTCTGTGGTTCCAAATATATTCTCAAATGCTTTCAACGTGTAGCACTATAAGGGCAGGCAATCTACTTCCACATGACATGCTCATTTCCTTACTAGGTGTTGCAGCCAACAAGAGGACCAGCAGAGTAGACACACCAACTTCTTCAGTAAGATCAACATTCTGATAGCACACATAGAATATGGTTTTGATTCATGATTTTGCTAGATCTCACCATTCCTTCAGCAATGAAAAATTATCTTCTAGTCCAGCGATGGCGAACCTTTTTGCCACCGAGTGGCCAAACTCGGTGGCAGCGGTGGCAGCGGCAGCAGGGGGGAAGGGGCGAAGGCAGCAAGGGTAATGGAGGGGCGGGGTCAGGGTCACCGTCGTCGGCAGTGGGAGGGGCAGGGATGGCTGTGGTGATGGCGGCGGCAGCAGGGGTGGCAAGGGCAATGGCGATGGGGACGGCGGCGGTGGGAGGGTTGGGATCGGCAGCATCGGGGGTCAGGAGTGGGGCGAGATCGAGGGCAGCAAGGGCGATGGGGTTACGGTTGTCAGCGGTGGCAGGAGGGGATGGCGTTGGTGAAAGCTCTTTCCATGCCACCTTTGGCACACGTGACATAGGTTCGCCATCCCTGTTCTAGTCCATCACAGGTTACAAACCATGATGGAGATGTGTAATCTCCAGGCTTAAAACCAGGGTACTTCAAGGGCCAGATGAAGGAGAGTGGGCTCATAGACATATATGAAAAAAAAGTAAAAAAGTAAATAGTAAAAAAAAAGAAACAAAACAAATGAAACATGAAACAGGGCAGAGTAATGAATAATGAAATGAAATGGCATTTTGGCATTTTGTGCCCATCTCTTCTTCTTCTTCTTCTTCTTCTTCTTCTTCTTCTTCTTCTTCTTC
>JAHTLZ010000129.1:82909216-82924287 GCA_023846285.1 Phrynocephalus versicolor | reverse complement strand
TTATTATTATTATTATTATTATTATTATTATTATTATTATTATTATTGTAGTACTTCAAGGAGAATACTTTTCAACACTGATATTGAGATTCCTATTATTTCTCTTGGGTTTTCCCATCCAGGCAGCTACTAACAAGGCCGAGGTTAGCTTCCAAATTCAGAAAATACTGTATGTGATAAGAATGGCATAGTAGAGGGAGTTGTAGTAGGAGCATAAGTAAAAAACAAAATTGGAGTAGATACTCTATAGCCCTGTCCCATCTTATTAAATATAGACTTCCACTGATTAGACAGATACAAACGTGTTGCATGTGCTATGTAATATTAGCTGTGCTGACTGAGTTGACTAATGGAATTTTGGTGGCAAATTTAAACAAATGCCTCACATTTTCAGATTACACTTCATATGCCTGTCTCATGTACAGCTTGCAGGTAGAGAATTAGCAGCAACACATTAGAGCAGGCCTGCCCAACAGGTAGACCACGGGCTACTGGTAGCCCACGGAGCGGTCAAAAGTAGCCCACCACCCATCAATAAAAAAAGTGAGGGGATAACTTTTCCACCCCTCCCTCCCCAATTCCAAGGACCACTACTGCCCCAGCAAAGTTCTGGGTCTGCCAGCCTAGTGTCTCAGCCGAGCAGGGCAGTTCAAGGGCCATGGCGCATTGAAATCTGTTCCCTCCAGAACAGATTAATTGGTTTTCAATGCATTCCTATGGGAAACCACTGCTGTACTTACAAAAGTTTTTACTTATGAGCATGTGCTCAGAATGGATAAAATTCATAAGTAGAGGTTTTAGTATAGTAGCCCTCAGGCACTTTGGGCTGGAAAAAGTAGACCTTGGCCTGTTCAAATTTGAACAGCCCTGCATTAGAGCATCATATTATAAATCTGCCTTTTCTGGTTTTACGCTTGCTACTATTTCATTAAAGCTTCAAACATTGCAAAGAAACAAATTCTTGCAAATTTACTTCCACAACAGAGGTTGGCAGCCTGGCACAATTCATACATGAGGCTGAAATGGGATATTCTTCAAGTGAATAAATGCAGTCATGTTCATTTTGCTTCCTCTTACATGTATTAGCATTACCATCATGGCAGTCTGAGATACAGGGGGAGCTCACTAATTCAGAAACAAAACAACATGGTAGTGCAGAATACAGCCTAGCTCCCTGAGCTGTGATTCTTCTATCACTACTTCTAGAACTTTTTATAGGCCACTAATAAAAATTATTTTAAAAAAATTGCAAGCTTTTTGTGTACAATTATCCACTTCCAAGCAAATACCAAAAGTCCAAACATAGCAAAATATATGGTTTGCCAGATTATTCTTAGATGCTAAGATCTTTACATCTAAGAATAATCTCCTGGCAAACCATATATTTTGCCATGTTTGGACTTTTGGTACTTGCTTTGATGAAATGGATAATTGTCCATTGAACCTTGCAATGATTTTTATTATCATTTTTCTTAACAGCCTATAAAGTTATAGCCTGTAGCCTGGTCTTGCATTTGTATTTTGTAATGGCCACAGAGCTCCCTCTTTTAATTTCAGTGCTTCTATAACTGTAGTTCTTGGCATATAAGATGGGCATCACTAAGGAACAGAGGCTGGAAAAGGTAGATTTTTTTTCCAGCTGACAATTCTAGAAACTGTAATGCAAAATCTGTTACCTGCAGGCTTCACAACTTCCTTCTTCGCAGTTTCAGGTTTTGTGTTTGTGATAGTACTCATCAAGGCCTTGTGTATGAACAAACTTTCCATCGTCTTTCATACTTGAACCAAAGGAAGCATCTTTCTTTGTGGCTTTGTAAATTACGTGGGGTTTCAGTCTGGACCTATCTTGGCCAAGAATGACATAGTAACTCTCTTATGATTTTTGCCAATTCCTCCCACCTCCTTTGACCTTCTGGAATATTCATTTGGAAGTTTGCTGTGCTTTTCTATGGTCTCTCACTTTTGAAGAGAACTTGAGAAATGGTAATAAATAATTTTCTCTTTACCGCAGGATATCTGTGCTTGAGTTCATTGAGGAATCCCATGGAATGGTCCGTAGAATTTATTGAGAGTTTTGTTACCAGTTCCCCCCCCCCGGGTAAAATGCCTTGCTGAGCACTATTGTTGCAATTTATGCTCAGAATAGCTTATTTCCTGAAAAAGATGGAGGACAAGAAACACCAGATTGAGCAGGATTGTTACAACTCCAGCAATGCCTGTGTGGAATATCAACTTTTCTCTGTAGGACTCCCCAGAAAGGTTGGGCAGGGGGAGATTTGGTTACTTCCTACACAGTACAGTATAATGGTGAGTAGGGAGTAGGGAAATAAGTCTGAGGAGAATCCTGCACAAGCATGTGCCATTCTGGGCACAAATTGTAACAACACTGCTCAGTGGTTGTCTCTAGGCTCCCACTTTTGTGCAAAACTAAGTAATCTTAGTGATTTGCAGGAAGATTCAGAAGAGAATCTCAGCATGGCAAATTATGGGGAATGAGAAATTCCTCTTTGCATCATTGAAATGGAGGTTTATGTTATTTAATGTTATCTACACCAGCCAAATTCCTGTAACTGATTTACTCTTACATAAGGGAATTTGTTTAGGTCTTGGTGGCAAATTGCCACCCATTAAGTGAAATGCTGGTTACTTTTCTGGGTGCATACCTGATCCACAATTGAGTGCATACCCAGGAGTGCAACCAACACCTCATTAATAAGGAGCAATGGGCTGTCAAGACTTCTGCATTTTCCCTTATGCAAGCATAAACAGGCAGTAGGAATCTGGCCAAAATTTGTATGCAAATCATTAACAATGGTCTCTGGGTGGTTAACAATAAAAGTTGTAAACCATGAAAGCAGTAACAAAAAAGTGAAATGAATATGAAAATGAATCAAACCAACCTAAAACTAACTAAATGCAGAAACAGCAAATATTAGGAAAGCAACACTAAACCACTAGAAAAAGACACTAAAAGAAGTGTGCTTGTTGTCTATTTATGAAAATACTGTATATTCCAAAAAGCTGTTGGGACTCTGCATAGAAATTTCAAAATACAGTAATACTTTGGTTTATGAGTATAGTTCATTCTGGAAACATGCTTCTAAACCAAAATATGCTTATATGAAACGAAATTTCCCCATAAGAGACAATGGAAACTCGAATGATTCGTTCTGGGGTCCCATACTGTGACAATAATAAAGTGCAATTTGTAGCCACATACACACTTTACTAGCTGTGCCATGACAAGATATGGTTTGAAAAAATATAGAAAGAATGTTGAAAACAAATTAAATATGAATATGAATATGAATATAAAGGGGGGGGGGCGGAACCCTAACCTGCACTCTCCCTTGAAAATGTTCCTGGCTGCTGCAAGGGATGCCTCTATTCCTCAACCCTCCTTCTACTTTGGAGACTGCCTGAGATGGAACATTCCAGAAATTCACCCACAATTCTGCAGAAGGAGGGAGGGAGAAAAAGCCACCATTGGTTCACTTGTGATAAAGTATATTAAGATAATGTATATGAAGACATTGCTTGTTGATCAAGGCAAAATTTAGAAGAAATATGTGCTTGTCTTGTACAATGCTCTTAAAACAATTTACTCTTAAACAAAGGTATTACTCTACAGCAGGGATGGCGAACCTATGGCACGAGTGCCAAAGGTGGCACGGAAAGAGCTTTTGCCTGGCACGTGACATGCTCATTGCCCCCCCACTTCCCCCTCCGCTGGACCAGCCATGAGGAATTTGTGGAGGGGGCAGGGGGGCAGGGGGGCAGGGAGTATGTCGGGTGCCAGGCCAACCCTACCATCGCCACTGCCATCGCCGCCCTTGCCGCTGCCCCCTGCTGCCCCTGCCCCTGCCTCTGCCAACCCCGCCACCAAGACCAACCCCATCCCTGCCCCTTCTGCTGTCGCCGCCGCCGCTAACCCTGACCACGTCACCCTTGATGTCCTCAACCTCGAGACCCCTGACCCACCGCTGCTGCCGATCCCAAACCCCCATTACTGCTGCCATCCCTGCCCCTCCCACCACTGACAACGATGACCCTGACCCCGCCCCCTCCATCACCCTTGCTGCCTTCGCCCCCTTCCCCCCATGCTGCTGCTGATCTCGACCACTGCTGCCGCCACCGCTGCCACCACCGCCGAGTTTGGGCACTCGGTGGCAAAAAGGTTCGCCATCCCTGCTCTGCAGCATAAGCTAAAGCTGCAGAATGATGCAGCATTGTGAAAAAGTTACTTCAATTTTCTGAAATAGTGATTTGCTCCTGTAGCATCATTGCAAATACAAGAGCTGGAGAGCACAGTGAAAACTAAAGGGATTAAATAATTTCCAGTAGTGTTGAAATCTGACTGGATAGCTCAGGAGTTTAGGCCTCTGGCTGTGGAGCCAGCGGTTGGGAGCTTGACTCCCCACTGTGCCTTCAGAGAAAAGAGCCAACTTGGGTTGCCTTGGGTAAGGTGCACAGTGCCAGGGCATCCTTAGAATGGCTAGTGTACTCCGCCTGGAAGAACCCTGAAAAATGGGTGCCCTAAGTCAGAATTGACTTGATGACACATTATTATTATTATTAGTAGTAGTGTAGAACATGATGAAAGTTACGTTTCCAGTGAGGGATCTGCTAAGAAAGCAATAAAGAAGGAACCCTGATCTACCACATCTTTCACCACTGCTTCTTCTCTTGTTTTTTGGTGCTTAAAGTGCTTGGTAATGTTCCTCAGAGTAAAACTGCACAAATAATATCAACCTGACCATTTCCCTCAGTTTATGTTATGACTACGTTTTGGCACCTGTATCTTCTGATTTCTACCATTTCTTTACTGTCTTGCTACCAGCTAGTATGGCTATACAGTTGTATTTTTAGTCTTGGACTAATGGCCTTCTAAGTGCATTAACTCCTGGTCATTTGTTGTTTCATTAGTGCTGAAATGACTTTCTAATTGAGTTTGTAATTCTAGCTAAAAGCAACTTATGCAATGACTGAAACGAGTCATTGCCAAGGACTTTTCCGCTCCCTGTCTTCTGTCACTAGACCATTAATGGAAGCCTTCTACAATAGAATGGAAACCACCACGTGTTTATCTGGCAGTGTGATTTTGTTTATTCTCTGCATTGTTGAGAAATAAAATTGCAAGATATCCCTTTAAAGGATGGTTGCTCTAACTTACAATTTGTATGATCATAGTTCCAAAATGCTGCACCTTGTTTCCAGCAGATACCCATCATTCTGGAAAGTATAATGCTACGAGTCGGGGATTTGGGGGAATGGGTTCACAATGTAGTGGTTCCTGGCAAAGCTGAGCACATTTACAGCAGAGGGTTCTTCTCTAGAAAACATATCTAGGCTCTCTGAGCCTCACAGAAAAATTGTCAGTGCTTTCATGACTCATGGGAAAGAGGTACAACAGTGACAGCCAAAGGTCCAATAGCCATGTCGCAAGTACAAACCAGGATATAAGGAGTAGAGATGGGTATGAAATGGGAAAAATGTTCCGTTATTCATTATTCATTTCATTACGTAACAAAACAAATAATGAAAATTGTGATGAAATTGGAACAAACAGAACAGAACCACGAAAATTAGGTTTGTTATGTTTCGTTTTTGTTAATGGCGATGCGCAATGAATTGAGCTGTTTTTAAATGTTAAAAACCATCCTGAATATCCATAAAAACCCAGCGATAATTATTTATTCTGCCTGATACCAGGGGGGTTCGGGCCCTTAAAATGTGCATTTATGTCTTTTCTCAGATTGCTGTATTTTTTTCTTTTAAGGGGAGTTAGGGGACATCGACCCAAAATGGCTCCCAGATGCCTAATATTGATTTCTTGGATATTAAAATGCCCTGGACATCCGTAAAAATGCAGCAATAATTATTTGAAATTATTACCTTCCAGGGGGTTGGGGTCCTTAAAACATTTGTTTTTGTCTTTCTTCCATCGCAATGTATTTTTTCTTTTCCCTTTAAGGATGATACAAAATGGATTCCAGCCACAGAATGGATGCAAGCCATGTGATGGGATCACGTAAATTCTAGGACAATTTCAACCAATAGCATGGCCAGGTTGCAGACTGGGTAGGTGTGACAGCCACAGAGGGCATAAAAAGCTCTGGCAGCCCCTGTCCTCCTTGCAGTCTGTGGTGAGAGTTAGGGTGGGATTGCTGTCTTTGTGATTCATTACTTTAGGCCAGCCAGGCAGTTGTGTGTCTTTGTGTGCCTGCTGGCTGCAGCCTGGCTCTTAGGGGAAAGAATGAGGAGATTTCTCTTGCAGCCTCCCTGTGTGCGTGTGTACCTCTCGGTGAGTACCCTTCCCTGCCCTGCAGTGCAGTCACTCTGTGGCTGCCTTACGCCCTGGGCAACACCCGCCGCTGCCTTTGCAGCCTCCCTGCATACCTGGTCTATACTGTGTCTCTGCCAGCATCATTTTTGGTAATGTTTTCCCTCTGGTCTGGGGCGTAGGGGGACGTCCGTGTGTGGAAATGCTTTAAATTGTGCAAAAAAAGGGGTAAAAATGAAAAATGGAAAAACAAAATGAAATTTTTTCAAAAAATTCACGAAAAACAAAAATGAACCAAAATGGGACCCACAATGAAAAACAAAAAAACGAAACATCATTTTTTTCTATTAGTGCCCATCTCTAATAAGGAGCTCAGCTGCATGCCATTATACTACCCACAAAGAATGACTGAAGCAAAGAACACTCCCACTGGGTTCCAAGCAGTCCAAACCCTTTATGGATTTAAAATTCATACTTTTCCCCAGAAGTTTTGATTCGGTTGCTGACAGCAGCCCTTACAGTGCTTACTGAATACAGAGTTCCATAGGCAATATGACAAACAAAAGGTGAAAGAGAGACACAAAATAAGAACAAAACATTTCTATATCCCTTTTTCCTAGAAATGGATCATTTATGTTTTAGAGATTATTTTAGTAATCAAAAGATTTGGTCCTTTTATTAAAACAAGACAAGTCATTCCTATTTACCACCTTTTTTTCTCACTGAAGCTTATTTAGAAAAGCCTGTTTCCTTCCAGAAACATCAGCAACCTTTTGGACTCCAAGAACTGTGAGAAATATAGTTTCTCAGAGTGTCCAAGTCCTTACTAAGCTTCCTGAAGAGCTTGTGGGTAGAAGAAAACAGATATGCACACGCTCATCACCAGCTCTTGAATTTTCCTTTCAATCAACAAAGGAAAGCCATTCACATTGTTCTATGGATAATGCTATTTTCATTTATTATTTTATAATATTTTATATAGTAATACCTTGGTTTAAGAGTAACTTGGTTTAAGAGCATTTTGCAAGACAAGCAAATATTTCTGCTAAATTTTGCCTTGATCAACAAGCAATGACTTGATATACAAGCATACTTATATACAAGTATATAAATGGAAATAATAATGAATAATAATAAATATACAAGCAACTGGAGCAGGTCATGTGATCACAAGTGAGCCATTGGTGGCTCTTTCTCTCCCCTTCTGCTGGATTGCGGGTGATTGTCTGGAATGTTCTGTCTCAGGCAGCCTCCAAAATAGAGGGAGGAGAGAGGAATAGAGGTCTCCCTTGCATCAGCCATGAACATGTTCAAAGGGAAGTGCAGGTTAGTGTTTTATTTTTCTTTATATTTGCATTTTTATTTAATTTGTTTTCAGCTTTATTTTTTTCAAACCATTTCCACTCATGGGGTAGCTAGCCCCTTGTGCATAGGGCTACATATTGCATTTCATTATTGTCACAAAAACACAGAGTAAAATTCAGTCCCAAGCAGAGCAGATTCCTCAGCCAGGTACCTAAACCATGGTGTAAATTTGGACATCTAGCCAACTTCTTTTGTGAGTTTTGGCAGTTTGTGTGTATAGTACATGGGACCCCAGAACAAATAATCAGAGTTTCTATTATTACTTATGGGGAAATCTGCTTTGATATAAGAGCATTTTTGTTTGCAAGCATGTTTCCAGAACAAATTATGCCCATAAACCAAGGGATAACTGTAAATGCAGTTTGTGCTGCATATTTCATTCCATGTATCCATATGATAGCCATGTGAACTAGGTCGTTGTTTCCCTATATTTTCTGAGGGACATTCAAGACTGAAATAAAAATAATCTCCAGAATGAATGAAGAACAAGACTTGCACTGAAGTTTTTAATGTCCTGTCAACAAGGAGCAGTAATGCTGAATTCCACCAGGATCTTGACAGGGTTGAACAATGGGCTAAAAACAGCCAAATGAAATTTAACAGGGATAAGTGCAAAGTCCTATATCTAAGGGATGAAAATCACCATATGCAAAGTTACAATATGAGGGCTAGAGATGGGCACGACCAGAAAAAATTACATTTCGAGTTGTCGTTTGTCGGGAAGGGCCCGTTTCGAGTCGTTTCCGTTCTTCGCGAAAATTTTCAAAAATTTGTCGTTCCATTTGTCGTCTGTCATTTGTACACTGGTTTGGGGTGGGTGGGCTCTGGGAGGCACCTGTCTGGGTGCCTCCCTCTGAGTTGACCCAGAAGGGAAGGGAAGCGTAACGTGTAGCCGCTGCCAATTATGTTGGGTTGAGTGTGACAGGAAACCTCGTTGGCACTTCGCTGTCTCACTAAGAACATTATAGCCATTAGCCATATTAGCCAAGGTTGGGGGTTAGTGTGTCAGAGGCACCTCTCTCGGCGCTTCTCTGACTCACTAAGAAGGAAAGCATACTGGCTTACTGGTGTACAGGTTACAAGGGAGGGAGTGGGTCCAGAGTTGGAGGCACCTTTCGATGCACCACTCTGACCCACTAAGAAGGGAAGTGTACTTGCGTACGAATCTGGGTTAGGGTTGGGGTTAGGGTAAGGGCTAGGCTTAGGGTAACAATTAAGGTTAGGGTGGGGTGGGTTAGTGGGCTGCACCTCTGGGTGCCTCTGACTCACAAAGAAGACAGTGTACTGACATATGGGTTAGGGTTAGGCTTAGGCTTAGGCTTAGGGTTGGTGGGCTTTTTATACCCTCTCTGGCACATCCAGAAGTCTCAGCAAAACCTGGCCATGCGATTGGTGGAATGGCTCCAAAAATTTGCATGGTCCCATCCCATGGCCAGCCCATCATTGCGTGTGTGCAGGTGTAAAAAAATAAAAATAAAATAAAATAAAATAAAATCAATGGAGACATTTTGTTGCAAGAAAAACCCACTGCTGCTACTATAAAAAATCAGGCATTTAAAATACCTAATTTTCAAATGTTTCTGTGGTGCTTTGGTGGGTTTTTGGACCACGATTTAAAAATAAATATTGTGGTCGCCATTTTGGATCCCCCCCACCACATGGCAAATGGAGACGAGGGTGCCCCCCCCCCCAGCCTGGTACCAGCAGCCCAGGACAGGAGAGGGGGGGAGGCCGGGGACTCCCCCAGAAACTACCCCTCGGTAGGTGCCCTCACTGAGGCAGGCATATTTTTGCCTGCTTTTATGGCCGGGAATTCGTTATTTTTTTTATAAAAAAAAACTTTTTTTCTGTGCTGCTTGGCATCGCGCGATCGCCACGATGCCATGAACGACAACGACAAATCAGACCCAATTTATCTTTGTCGGGTCGGGTTCGAGCTGGAGCAGAGTAATTGTCGTTCTCGTTCCTCGTTCCATAATGAGAACGAAGAATGAGAATGGAGATGAGGATTTCGCCGAGTCGTGCCCATGTCTAATGAGGGCTGTTTCGTTCAGTAATTCTATGAGTGAAAAAGATCTTGGAATTGTTGTAAATCAATAGCTGTATTAGAGCCAACAATGCAATGTGGCAGTAAAAAAGGCAAATGAGATTTTAGGATGCATGAACAGAATTATAGTTTCCGAATCACATGAAGTACTAGTCCCCCTCTATTCAGCACTGTTTAGGTCTTATATAGAGTACTGTGTACTGCACCCATTTTACGATGGATGTCAACAAACTGGAGCACATTCAGTAGAGAGCATCAAGGATGATCAGGGGTCTGGATGCCAAGCCCTATGAGGAAAGACTAAAATAAGTGAGGATGTTTAGCCTGGATAAATGAAGACTGCGGGGAGATATGATAGCATTTTTCAAATAGAGAGGAGGGGCAGAATCTTTTCTCAATGTAGGACACTTAATAATGGGTTTAAGTTACACAAAGTTAGATTTAGACTGAATCTCAGGGGGAAAAGGCGTTAAATATTAGAGCAGTATGACAATGGAACCAAGTACCATGGTAAATCATGAGCGCCCCAATACTGGAGTCATTCAAGTGGGGGGAAAGGACAATGATCTAAACGCTCTGCTTTTATTTAGATTCTTGCCCTGTGCAAGGGGTTGGATTTGATGGCCTTATAGATCCCTTCCAACTCAATTATTGTATGATTCTGTTATCATGGTCTATTTTACCAAGTGGTGTATAAAGATCCAGCAAGTGGATTGCATAGGACTTG
Source organism: Phrynocephalus versicolor (assembly GCA_023846285.1). Taxonomy (NCBI): domain Eukaryota; kingdom Metazoa; phylum Chordata; class Lepidosauria; order Squamata; family Agamidae; genus Phrynocephalus; species Phrynocephalus versicolor. The sequence continues at coordinate 82,913,865 of JAHTLZ010000129.1, read as the reverse complement.
GGTCCCCATATTGACTATTAGGAGATCTTTTATCAATAGCCAGAAACATCAGTAAAAGTCACTTTGGAATAGATTTTACATTTTCGCTGTAATCCACCCACTCACCTAAATTATCTAGATGTCTGCAAAGCTTCAAAGTGGCACTTAACTAGAAGTTTCATCTTTATGTGACCCAGTGAAAGAGAAAGGGCTGCTAAACTTCCAGGCTGGCACAGGAAAGTTTATACAGATGGAACAGTTAGCTTCAACCACAGAACAAACACCAGCAACCAACCAACCAGGTTCACACTTCCAAAGAAAGGAAGAAAGGAATGGAAGGGCCAGGCCAAGCCAAACAGGCCTTGGAAAACTCCTGTCCACTGGGTGGAATTTGCGGCTCTTAGTATTCTTTTCACATTTGAGCTTATTTCAAGCATTCTCAACTGTGTTATGGAAGGCAGGGTGGTTTACCTAAGGAACCTAGTCTGTTAAACCTGATCAGGCAGAGCAGCGGGCAAGGCAATCAATCACCCAACTTGTGTTCTTTGAACCTTTTCTAATTGTGATTGTACTGAAAGTCCCTCTTTCTGCAAAGCCATGTTGAATCATGTGCAGCATGAGTAGTATACCTGTCAAGTGTCCCGTATTAGCCATAAAATCCTGTTTTTAAGGCATTTTCCCCCGCCATTGTCCCATAATATTATTTCCCTGTAAATCTCCTGGATGTTATATTTTTTTAAAAAATCCTCTGAATGGCATAGGCAGTGGTGGCCATGTTACTGTATGGGTGCCGCCTTGTTGAGGGCAGCTATTGAGCATGCTTGAAGTGTTGATCATGCACAATAGGTGGTAGGGGCATTGATACTAAGACAACATGACAAATGGTAGCAGCCACGTTAAGGGTAGCTGTATGGGCACCACCATGTTGGGGACAGCTATTGAGCATGCTCAATAGGTGGTGGGGGTGGGGATACTGTGATCACGATCACTTATTTTCAAATCGGAAACTTGCCTTTGTGGGGGTTTTTTTGTGTTGTTGTTGTGTGTGATTGGGAGCCCCGTGCTGGAGGGGAAGGGGTCAGGAAGGGGGAGAGGGTACATTGCTTGGTTTTTTTGTGATCGGGAAGGGAAGGGGTGGGGAGGGGGAGGAGCCACTTTGTTTGTGTTTTTGTACATGTGTTTTTGTACATGTGCACACACATTACACCTCTGGCTGGGCCGGAGAAAACTTGACAGGTATGATGAGTAGCAATGATAACACGGCCTGCCCATTGCCTCCACATAACCAGATAACAGTTTGAGTCTGCTCATCTTCTTGATAGGTTGGAAATTTCACCTTTCTAGGCCAGTAGCTACCCAGCTTTTTAGTGGTACTGACAGTGTAACATCCTGAGGCTCTGCTCTTATTTCCTATAGTTCTCAGCAGAACCAAAGGATGCTGCTCATAAAAAATTTCAATGCCTTCCTCATGACAAGCATTTTCACTTTTCAGTACTGGAGAGGATGAAAATGTGGAAGCCAGCAATAGACTTTGGTTCGCTTGCTTAGGCAAATGGAATGTATTTCCATTCACACATGGAGAGAAAAGTGAAGTTTTCAAGGCTAGCACCGCATATACAAAATCAACTGGCTGTTTACATTGTCACTCAGTTGGATTTTCCCACTGTCAACCAATATTACTTTTGCACATGTTTGGAAGTCTTCATAAGTTTGTTCAGTTCTGTTCAGTTCTATTTCAACATTACTTTGCACATCTTTTTTAAAATAACATTTTGCAGTATTTTACTTTATCCTAAAATCCTCCCATTTTGGGATAGGAACAATATCATAAAATTAAAAGACATGAGAAAACTTATAGGATGGTCATTAGTTCCTAATCTGTGCATCCCCCTCAGCAAAATAAATGACTTAGTATTGTGAACTGGGTGAAACCCTTAAGCATCTGCATTTAAGGCAAATTGCATCCCTCCAGGGAGATAATCATATGTACAATTGAATCATACCTTTATATGTGGTTATTTTTGCATTTTTAAAAAGGCATCACTAATTGAGAGGTGGGGAAAATAATTAACTGACCTAGAATAAAGCAAAATAAACTAAAATAAAATATTCCAAAATTTACCATGCTATTTATTAGGGATAAAATTGTTTTTGCATTCCAGGAAAATAGGCCCATAAAATCATATTGATAGTTGATACAGATGTTTGAAATGTAAAGTGCCTTTCCATTTCTTCCTCTAGTAATATCAAAATTATAGTGCTTATTATTTTCATACTATGTTATTTTATTTAATTGTTACATTAATTATGCCTTAGTTTTTGTAAACCATTCAGTGTAACTGTGTTGCTAGATTGGCAGTATAGAAATTCAATAAATAAATAAATAAATGTGTTGTATATCTGGATGACCATATGAATGTAGGGAATTTGCTTCCTTCCCCTTTTTTAGTGTGATTCAAATGAATTTATAGTATGGATATTTAGCATTAAACCAATAATATCAATTTTTTCTATGTTTACAGCAAGTAGATAGCAACAGCTGTGATAGAAACAGACCACATCAATGTGGCCTGAAGCAAACTTAAGAAACAAAATTAAGTTGCAGCATTTTCAGCTGATGGTAAAAGCAAGGCAGAAGAACATAACCATGAGTCTTGGGATTGGGGATTTTATACATGGAATGAGTCCTTTCATACAGTCTCTACTAAAAGCGCCTCTAATGGCAGAGACACCTATAGTTAGGCTGGAAGAAAGGACTTGAAAGTAGAGATGGACACAAAATGAATGTTTTGTTTTGTTTTTTATTTTTCATTTCATTCCTGAACGAAATGAAAAATGAAGTGCCCTTTTAAAAAAATGAAACAAAACAAAATGGAAATTTTTGTTCTGTTTCATTTTCATTTATTATTTATTTTGACAAGCACTGATCTCGGTGCTTGTCAAACTAAATAATAAAAATAAGTGCTGGTCAGCTGGTTGTCATGAGGGAGGAAAAAGAAAGAAAAAGCACTGACCGGCCTGCAGACCAGCTGGTCAGTCCAATGGGAAAAAAGGGAAAAATGCACTGACCATCCTGTGGGCCAGCTGATCAGTGCAAGGGAGAAAAATGAGGGGGAAAGCTCCGACCGGAATGCAGGCCAGTTGATCGGCGTGAGGGGAATAAAAGAAAGGAAAAAAGCACTGACCGTGGGCCAGCTGGGCCAGGATAAAAAAAGCACTGACTGATCCCTGGACCAGCTGGTTGGTGCAAGGGGGGAAAGGAAACAAAGCACCAACGGGCCCACAGGCTAGCTGGTCAGTGCAAGGGGGGAAAGAAGGGGGAAGCTGGTCAGCATGAGGGGGAGGGAAATGGGGAAATAATGCACTGACTGGCCCACGGGCCAGCTGGGGGGGAAGGAGGGAAAGCACCGACCAGCCCACAGGCCAGATGGTCAGTGGGAGGGGGGAAAGAAAAAAGTGCTGACCAGTCCGCGGGACAGCTGGTTGGCAAGAGCGAGGAAAAAGAAAGGGGGAAAGCACTGACCAGCCTGTGGGACAGCTGGTCAGTGAGAGGGGAAAAAGAAGAAAAGAAGTGCTAACTGGCCCACAGGCCAGCTGGTTGTCAGGAGGGGGAAAAGTGAGGAAGTGTTGACCCCTGTGGGCCAGCTGGTCGGTGCAAGGGGATCAAAAAAATAGCTGCGCTGGTTGGCTGTAAAAAAATTTAAAAATAAAAGTGAAACGTTACAAAGAACAAAATAATTTTTTTTAAGAAAAAAATTAGAGATTGGTTTATCTCTACTTGAAAGACTGGAAGGGCATACTCAGAGGAATGACAGGGCCATTTCATCATGCTAGTTGCAAGGGAGAGTCCTGAGCCAAGGAACCTTCAGGTTTCTTCCATTCATCCAGTCTTTACTCTGTTATTCACTCTCACAAAGATTATAACAGTGTGGTTTTAGGAGTGGAGATTAAATCAGAAATGTTCCTGTAGTAACTTTTAACTAAAGCAGACCTAATGCATCAATAAAATGAGCAGAGATTATCCACCAAATTCCCACTGATTCAACAGGCCTACTCTAGTTACATCGTACTACTGAGTTTCAGCCATGGAGGAATAAAAACAACCCTTCTCTCACAGTTCTTCATTATCTGATTATTTTGTAAAAGAACAAAGTAAACTATGGTAGGTATATCAGCTGTGGTAGTTTCTTATCCCCCAGCTTCTTCCACTATCTTACTTTTCTGCTTTATTTTTGACTAGCTCCTCCCTCCTGCAAAACAACCTTACTTGACAGGATTCCACAGTGATCAATTGCTGGGTGCTGCAGACTGCCATGGCAAGCAACACTGTGTGACATACTTCCTGTATTACAATATACTGTTTTACAGTGCTAATGACATCTGGGTATTGGAATAGTCTCCACAGGGAGCATTGCTACAACACCTGCTCCTTCTAACCCAACTCAGTCTGCCTGTTCCTCCTTCTGCTAAGGGAACAAAATGTTTTTCTTCAAGATGTACCTGCCATGCTTTATCTAGTGACCTATATGGTCTACTGAACATTAATTAGAAACAAAATAATCATTCCTAATGCATGCTAGAATGGATTTTTTTAATTAATAAGCTTGCAGGTCAAAATCAGATTAATAATAATAATAATAATAATAATAATAATAATAATAATAATAATA
>JAHTLZ010000129.1:82891550-82909206 GCA_023846285.1 Phrynocephalus versicolor | reverse complement strand
ATAATAATAATAATAATAATAATAATAATAATAATAATAATAATAATGAAGAAGAAGAAGAAGAAGAAGAAGAAGAAGAAGAAGAAGAAGAAGAAGAAGAAGAAGAAGAAGAAGAAGAAGAAGAAGATGATGAAGAAGAGGCTGGAATGGACCCTATGGATTATCAAGTCCAGAGGGGAATTGTACTTCTATTCTCTGGCTCTGCAGCCAGATAACTAAATTTCTGAGCTCTTATATGCAATTTTAAAATACAAGGTTTTCCTTTATCTGTTTAAGCCAGGTACAAATTGCAAGTTCTAACCATACCAGAAAAATGAAAAGGGCATGTGACAATTTGGGATTAGTTAGTTAGTAATTTAGTTAGTTAGTTTTATGTGCTGTGTTGTGTTCTTACAGTTGTGACCAACTCTTCCCTGTGAAACCTGCAAGAATGCTTCTTCCAATGGCCAGGAGAACAGGGCACGATGATAAGGCCCATCTAGATACCATGTGCTCAAGTTATTAACAGCCTAACAAATAGGCAGGGAGTGCAGCTCCTTTAAAAGGATGCAGCCCTCAAAATTGCTTTGAAGACAATTTGTTGTGATACCTGCCTTTGGGGCTTGAATATGTCACAAACAGTTTCTTTTTCTTTTCTTTCCCTTTTTCCAAGAGCATTTATGATCCTCATGGGAGGAGAAATAACTTTAAGAAAATGAACACAAGGTCAATTTGGGAAAGACAAAAGAGACTGTGCAAGTCAAGGAGATATATAACATCCCCAAACTGGACTGATATGCCTAAAATTTGCTTATGCTAATTTATATAAGAAGTGCACTCATGGAAAGAATTCTCCTAACTGAAACAAAAATGTGATGTGCTATATTGTAATGAGAAAGAAAGTAATTGTCCAAGTATCTTATTTGTCTGCTCGAATCTGCTATCCCTCCCAGGGCAGTCCAACTTTGAACAGGCCTGGGTCTACTTTTTCTGGCCCAAAGTGCCTGAGGGCTACTACACTAAAACCTCTACTTACTAATTTTGTCCATTCCAAGCACATGCTTGTAAGTAAAAATCTTTGTAAGTAGAGCAGCGGTTTCCCATATTGAAAATAAGACAATGTATAGCATACTTGCACTGGTCATTTTTATATGCCTGCAAAATTTCAACATGTTATAGGGAATTCCTATTTCATTATCAGGAAGAAGTTTGTCTAGGCCACGGCTGTCCAACTTTGAACAAGCTGAGGTGCTGATCATCTGGCTAGCAGGAGAGGGTAGCAGGGGACTGTGCCACGGGCCTTGAGCTGCCCTGCTCAAGGGCAGTGGGTTGGCAGACCCAGAAATTTGCTGGGGCAGTGGTGGTCCTTGGGATACGGGAGGGAGGGGTGGAGAACCTATCCCCCACTTTTTTATTGATCGATGGCAGGCTACTTTTCAACCCTCTGCGGGCTACTGGTAGCCCCCGGTCTACCTGTTGGGCAGGCCTGTGCTATCCAAGTGGTAACTGTTGCCCACTAGATTGAAAGGAGTATCATTTCCTTTCTAGTGGCACTTCTTCTTTAAATCCAACTTGAATACGATATTTATAACTGTTTTAAAGCATTTCAAAACTTTTGCCTATACCCCTGGTTTACACATTTGCCCATGAAGTCTTTCCAATCTCTGAATGATTGTGCATATAAAGACTGTGTTTTGACGTGTTCAGCAGACAACTTGATGATGACCTCTACCAAGGTGAACACCTTGCAGCAAGCTCAAGAGAGCTTCACAGAACTGATTATTTGCACAACAGGAGGCAAATAATATTTTTCCCATTGAAATTCTAATTTCATTTCCCCCGTTTTGAGTTACAATTTCAGTTTTTTTAAAAAGATGGAGAGAGAAAGGACCAAATAAAACTCTTTGAAATTCACAATCATAATGTATTTGGAAGAAAATAAGATTATAATATTCAACACCCCCCCCCCAAAAAAAAACAACAACAACACAGAGTCTCATTTACCTGGGACACCATTTCAAATACATCTAGCAGAATATGCATACTTATAATACTTTCTTAGAGTAATAGTCAGATGGCACTCATTTCACTGGAATGGGTAAATTGATTCCTGTTGACAGAGGAAGTTCAAAAGCTGCAGGAAATTTGTCAAGAAAATGTATGCACACAGCATTGTCAAGACAATGGATCTCATGCCAGAGTCTAATGCTGAAATGCTCCACCGCACTGCAAACACATTGAGCCATTTTGCCCACCTGCCTGGGGGAGGCAATGACAAAGAGGGTAGACAGTGGCCCGTTTGGGCCAGAAGGGAGCTTACCTTAAAAAGAGGCTCTCTGGAAACCAGGCAAGTATGTGTCTTTTTCATTCAGATGTTTTGGGCAATAGCTCCAATAATACTTTATCATTGTTCGGGCTAGTTGGAACTTTAAGACACTGAGGTTCAAGATAACTGGTGTCTGAAGGTCCCACCACAGTTGGTGATGAAGCCTTCTGGGAATTGCAGTCAAGAAACACTGGATTATTCAAGGTTGGGAACCAAAATCATTAATTGATCTGATCTTCCTCTCACTGCTGGCCTTTCGAAAAGCTCTAAAAACATTCCTATTTCGAGAGGCCTTTGGCGACCTTTAATTTAGTATTTTTTTTCCTCCCTCCTCCGCCATCTTTACCAACGCCCATCTTGCTAAAGTTTCTGGGACGCAATAGGTTTTAATCTGTCTAATTTATTTATATTGTTTATATCGTTTATTATTTTGTAATTTTAACCTTTATTATGACTATGCTTATTATTTTGTATTGGTGCTTGTTTGCTAGATTGTAAGCCGCTTAGAGTTCCGTGTAGAAGATAAGCGGGATATAAATACAACAATAAATAAATAAAATAAATAAACTTGTTCTCCTTAGAGATGTGCCAAAGAAACTTAAAATGTTCTTATCACAGACTATTTGAAACAGAGACATACCAAGAGTTCTCATCCTAGTTGAAAGACAGACTTGCCAAGAGGTGTGGTAGAACAATGTATATAGAAAGCTCCCTGTTCCATCGTATTATTTTTGGCAAGGCTAGGAAAGTACCCCAGATAGAATTCTATACATCCTCTTCCAGTCTCAGTTGATACTCTTGACCTAGGGGGACCAATGGTGCAATGCAGCTTCCTATGTTGTCAGCTGTATGTTCCTAGCATATGTTGATGTTGACATAACCCAAGAGCTCACCTTGATAATCCTCTTATTCTAACTGGCAGTTTAAAATAGTCTGAATAAGTCTCATTCACCATAAGAATGCATCAGAATAGTTGTCAGGATAGCATCCCTCTCTCTACCTGGATTAACTATCTCAGCTGTTCAATCAATTCAAACACTCCAAATTTGCTAACGTATCTTTCAAGAATCCCCCAGAGTGAGGTATGTGATAAGAGGTTATTTTTGATGCCATTTACAAGAAATACCCCCATGAATCTGTATGAGTGCCTCTCAAGTGACAGGATCATCCTATACTACATATTTCAGAGTTATTATGAATAGGGTTGCCACTTGGAAGAAAATACTGTGTATGGCCGTGGTTACACCCACATTCTCTGTGTATATAAATTTAATGTGTATTTTTTGGGGGGTCACATGGTTTTTAACATGCAGTTAGTGTCCCCTCTTCTGCATCATATATTCCTAATTTGGTTCCGTCTCTACCTGTCTATGTCACATTTTCCCCTTCCTTCCTGCTCTATTTCCCAAGCCTACGTTGCTCAAAAAGGGGAACAACAGTTTTTACTGTGTATTTTCAGGGTCCTGTTGTGATTACAGAAGCAAATAAGTAAGCATTTTTGAGTGAAGTTTCTAAATCCAGCCCCTGGCGGTGGTTATTGAAACTTTACTGAAACTGCTGTTCCAGGGGTGTGGTCGGCTGGGGCTCGAATTTACTTCCCTTTGCAGTTAGGACGTGATCTTTTTCTGTGCAGTTCGCTGAAGGGAAACTATGGAGAAAACGCTGGTATGACCGTGGCCTCTGTCTCTGAAGATAGCCCGAAAGGCTTCACTGGAATATGGAACAAGCTTGCTACTCATTGCAAGCATCTCAAAATAATGATACACACATGAATATAGTTCATTGCTCTTTGGAAGGAAAAATATGGCAGCAGGCATTCCTCATATATATATATAAAGAAGGCGAGGCCTGTCTATGAAATAAGACCCACTGCACGCTTCTTGTTTGTTGTTTTATTGTGCACCATTAAGTCACTTTTGACAAATGGCAGACATGTCCAAACTTCAGCCCTCCTGATGTTTTGGACCACAGTTCCCAGAATTCTAAGCTTAGATTGCCAATGGCAAAGGCCTGTGGGCATTGCAGTCCAGATCATCTGGAGGGCTGAAGTTTGGATATGCCTGACATATGGTGTTCCTAGTAGGGTTTTCTAGTACATAAGATGTTCGAGGAGTGGTTTACCATTGCTGAGCAGAGATTTTAAACACAGGTCTCCTGCATTTTAATTGATACTCCATCCATTATATGACACTGGTTGCCATCCATATTTGAAAAAGTAATCCAAGGCATTGTCACCTTTTTCTCTGAATTGAACTGTTTACTAATACAACTCGACATTCGTCCTCCTCTTTTTCTCACTTTCCTGTAGCTGGATGAGGAAGAACAGTTACTTTTTGGGAGCACCAAAAGCCTCACAGAGTAGTGGCTCTGAGGAAGAAACATATGCCTTTGCTGGTTCTCTATGGTATCCTCTAGTCTAGGAGGAAGAGGACAGATTGGAGATGCCAGCATGGAGGCCCCTATTTTTAAAACCACTTCCAGACAACTCGTGTCTGCAGATGAAGAAGCACGCTGAGCCACAAAGCCACAGGAGAGTCCTTGCGGATCTTGGCGAAGTGTTGGATTCAGTGCAAAGAACAAAGTAACTTGGCAGAGTTGTCATTATCATTTCCTAATTGAGCCATGTACACTGCCAAAATGAAAGGGAAAAGTCCCAAGAATTTCTGTAGGATGTAATTGGAATATATGAGTGCATACAATACCGTCTTGTTTCAGTGAATGTCCTGATTTATAGTAATCTAGGAGAAAATATGGAGCTCTGTTGATCTTAGTCAATATTAATGTCAACAGAAGCCAATATCTGCTTATTATTTAACTCTACATGAGTGTTATTTATAGCTAGAAAGCATTTGGGAGAATTTTTAAAATGAAAAATGCCATATTAAATATAGCCAAGAGTATACGTGCCCAAAATGTGGGCCTGGAACTTCAAACCTCCCCACCCCACGATGGATTTCATTTCATCTAATACTTCTAACTGTTCTTCCAATTGGCTTCTTATATTTTCAATTCTATGATTGTGCACTTGGAAGGAGTTTCCACTGGGAAGAAGCCTGATGACAAAGTAGTGTGTAATGTAAGCAGAGTATTCTGTACACTTACATAAACCAGGGATTATCCTGTTTGCAGCACTGGGGGTTCTGCTTATACAAGGGTAAGTAGTAACCCCAGTGCTGCAAATACCCATTTATACAAATGGTGGAGAATCCTGCATCTAATGGATTATTGTTTACCGATACACCAAACGAAAGAAGTTTTTTTGCAACCGTGTTCAATGGGGCTTGCTGGTTTATGCTGGAATTGCATAGGAGTGCTGCAGACTTAATCCAGCCTGCTGAGGATCAAGAACCATCTGCAGAAAGGCCATTTTTTACTCCCTCACAGCAAATGGAAAGAAAGGGAATAGTATCTGAAGTCTTCACTTACTGGTGGGAGAGAGGAGGAATTATCTTTCCATATTAAAATAAATAAATAAATCATTGGAGTTGTGGATGTAACACAACAAGCTAAAATGGTCTTGGCCTGAGAGGGTAACACATGAGGAAGCACTAAGGAAATAGAGTACACACCAAGACATCAATGAAAGGATTAAAATGGAGACAGCTTGAATACTTTGGCTGCATAAAAAGAAATTAAAAAAATCAGACTGTTACATCTGATCCTTTAAGGTAATCTAAGCGGGAAAAGCAGTGGGGGAAGGCAAGTAACATACAGTGGTCCCTCGCCCTTTCGCAGTTCCGGTACCACAGTCCCGGTATATTGCAGGACCACGGTACCAGGAAAGGGCTTGAGGGAGGGGGGAATCCCACGCCGCTTGCCCCAACCTCCCGGGAGGCCGGGGAAAGCGGCACGCGCTTGCAAAGGTGCTTCCAGCCGCGGAGACCCAGCGGCCGAAAGCACCTTCGCCCGATCGCGCGCCACTTGCAAAGGCGCTTCTGGCCACGGAGCCTTGGGGCGATTGGGTCACTCTGCGCCGCTCAACCAGGCTCCCCCAAGAAGCCTCGGGGCAGTGGGCGGCGGAGGCGGCAGGAGGTAAGATCCCGCAACACCGCATGCACGCACCACCCCAAGGCTTGACAGGCACCCCTGCCCCCCACCCCACCCCAGGCCCCTCACCCACTTCCGCATATCACGGATTTTCATGCATCGCGGGTGGGGTGGGTCCCTAACCCCCCGATTGGCCAGGGGTTAATGTATTAGCTGAAAAAGCATAACTTTTAGATGCCACTCAGTATAAAGGTATCATTATTTATTTATTTATATGATTTATATATCGCCCATCTGGCAACGAGGCCACTCTGATTGAATATATACATTGTTTAGAGCTGCCACATTTAAAATCAGAATAGCCATGGTGCTAGCTGGCCTTCAATATGAGAAGGAAGAGGAGTTGATGATACCTCTGAGAGCTGCCTGACTACTTCACCTTTTATTTTTCCTCACAAAGGGAAACTGGGGAAAGAACAAAGCCATCCCTTCTCAACATTTGCACATGCCAGTCCAGAGTTTTTCTCTCCTCTGTCTTCCTCTCACAAACAAGTCAGGGCAGAACAAAGCTTGGTTGCCAAGGATGAGATGACATTAAAGAGCATGTCCTCATTGGGCAGGGGAGGGCAGAATGTTTGTCCTCACATTTCTGTAAAAACTGAAGCAATGACAGAGAAGGAATTCATCTCAGCTGTTGGGCTGGTCCAAATTTTCTGTCCCATTAGCAGTACAGTGGTACCTTGTATAAAGGAATTGATTTCTTCCAAATGAAATTATGTTAAGCAAATTTTCCTGTATACAAATTTCCCATAGGAATACATTGAAAACGGAGTAATCCTTAATAGCGACCATTTTTATGTTGTATGGATTCGCCCCATAGACGATTCTGTTAAGCCAATTTTCCCTATCTCTGGAATTTTTTATGATGTACAGATTTTATGTTATACAAACCATTTGTTATACAAGGTTCCACTGTACTGTCAAGTCCAAGGGAAGAGTGAATTGAAAATCTAGAACCTCTTGGTTCTATGTTAGTTGAGGGCTGGTATGGCCTTGGATCCTGAGAATCACACCTCATTAAACAAGAATTCACCCTTTCTCTTCTGCATCAGCATTGGAGATCTCAGGGAATGGGTCTCTCTCTGGGCTTGGAAGGAGAGTCGAATCTGTCAAATTACCTCTGGCATGGCAGTGCTGCTCATCTTGGATTTGGTGGTTGTTTCTGTTATGTTGTTCCATTTCCCACCTTGGGTTTGTGAAAGGAAGCTAAGCATGCACATTTTTGTCTAGGTTCATAACATTCAGGTTTATGTACATAATAAGTATGTTGGATTCTCACTGAAGCATGTTTAATACCACTTTCTGCAAACAGTTTGCTTTTGTTGACATTTGTTCAGCTAAAGAGCACTATCTTCTTTCAATTACTCTTGATTATTATTATTTTCTTCTTTCTGTCAACTCATGAAATCAGACTCACAACTTCTGGCTACACAGCTGCATAGACATATGGGACGTGAAAAGACATTAAAAAATAACCAAATATACATGTCTAAATCATCTCCCAGTCACATTTGGTAATTTTTCTTTTTATTATTTTAGAGCTGCACTCTTAGGGAATGTACCTTTGTACAGTTAGATTCCTATTTTGCCAGTTTTTCAACTTCTGTGTAACAAAAGCTGCTTTATACAACTGAACAAACTTGCTGGGTGGCGGGACAGTACCACAATAAAACCTAACCATAGGAAAATAACAAGTGAAAACCACTTTGTGGTGATTTTCTCCTTCCAGAAATGAAATATAATGTTACTCATTATGTAAACAGAACTTTATTTTCTTCCCTTTCTCTCTCAAGCATCAAGAGAGAAAGATACACCCACTGAGATTTATCTGACATTGGGATATACAGTCACCCCCTGCCATTTCATGGTTCAGGTACTGCGGTCCCACTATATCATGGGATCACAGTACCTGCATCTTGGGGCCGCACACGGGGAGGGCGGGGGGGGGCTATTACATTGCCCGGTGCCACCCCTGGGCCCCTCCAAGAAGCCTCGGAGCCACACAGGGGACAGTGAGGAGTGATTGCACCACCCCGTGCCCCCCATGCCCCTCTGAGACACCTCGGAGCTGCGCAGGGGGGCAGGGGGGCGATCACATCGCCCCGCACCCCCCGGGCCCTCCGAGATGCCTCGTAGCTGCGTGGGGGCGGCGGGGAGCTGGTGGTCCAGTTTCTTTCTCATAAATTTCCTTATTACCTCTTCATAATCATTGTGATTCTGCCTTCAGGATGACTGTCCTAATCATGTCCTCAGCTCTCTCGCAGCTCTCTACACAGCTAACAAGCAAGCTTGCAAGCAGGAGAGCAGTGGCATTGCAGGGCGACAGTTGAAAGTGCCTAAGATCCAAACCAATGATAGGAAGAATATTCACAGAATCACTCATTGTTTTTGGCCATCACTAGGTCACTAAAATTCCTTGATGAGGAACTTAACAGCCTAGCAAAATTCATTGTCTCCCTTAGTCGGTACATTAGAAGGTGTTTGTTGTTTGTTTAAGCATTTCTGTTATGAATGCCTTTTCCCTGAAAAGCAACATATGCACACACAGCAAGCAGAGAAAGAGTATTAAAGGTTCTAAAATGGCAAATGTCTCTAAAATGAGGACTGGCCTTCCCAATGTTTTGTCACCAATTTCCTCAGGTTTGCAGGAAAACTTCATCCTTGTGAGAATAGCAAGGGATATGCACCCCGGCCTCAATGGATAATGCGACTGTTCCTCATCTATATAGTTGAGACAGGAAAATGTTTCACTTCCCTAATCCAAATTGCTTTGGGGGGACTGTTGTTCCTTTAGTCTGTCAGCTAGCTGTAGTTGGTTACTTTTCTGGATGATCACTGTTAAGAACTGGCAGCCACCATGTTCAGTACTCATCTTCACTGAGGTATGGGCAGCTGTTGACAAAAAAGGAACTTTTCCAACTATGGAAGGCCCATGAAAAGAAGTCAAAGGGAGTCTTCCAAAGGAAGCCCTCCAAATTGTAAAGGCACATTATCAACATGCCTTGCCCCCCCTCCTCAATCTTCAAAAAACCAACTGGAGGTATCCACTTACGCACAATTTTCACAACATCCTCAGATGTAGCTATTTGCTATTATTAACAAGATGCCACGTTTCAGTTTGATCTGCCTACTTAGCACTTGTGGGTGATTTGTTTCATTTCTATCCATGCTGTCTAGAGATGATGCGAAATGAGGAAAATATGATTGTATAATTAATTCATGAAAATGCCAATGTAAACATTATGAACCAAACAAAATCCCTCTACTTATGCCATTCAGCATTTTCCTTCATGTGAAATAACGGGTCAATGTGTGTGCTTTTAATTATTATCATTATCCCCTGAAATTATATAGGCAAAGTACTCCAGGATATGTGAAACCTAAATTATTGGCCCACAGAATCCTGCTACTAGTTTTCCTTATCCTTGCCAGGGCAGCAAATCAATTTTCTGCATTTTGTTGATTTTTTTTTTAAATGGTGGAAAATAGCTGTTGGCTCATGGCATTTTTTCCACCAGGGTTATAAGTTATTGAATTTTGTAGCAACGTGCTGCTGTGGAAAGCCAGTCTGGTTTAAAATACCAGCCTAAAAAAGGTCAAAGCTCTGTCTCAATCTGGCTTTCATCACTTTTCCACAGAAACAAACAAAGCAGCCCACTTTGGTTTTCCTTGCAGGCACCATGACAGAGTACTAGTGTTTTAATTAATTTCTTTGCACATTATTTTCCTTCTTTGTTACATGTTTACAGTAGTCACCACTACTGTTTCCTCTGATCGTGGCAGCTTTACAAGGCATCTGTTTTGTTCACTTTGCCTCTCTTCATTCCTCCTTTCCACAGATCAGCTTCCACATGGAAAGTCTCCAAAATAACTGGTGGGCGTGTGGAGAAAAAGATGCTGCTCTTAAAAAATGTGCTTTCCCCCCTGTCTGGTTTTGACCCACCCATGTTTAATATTTTGAACGCTATCTGTTTCTGGGTAAATAACAACTAGTTACTGGTATATCTGAGACAACTTTACTGTTCTTCATTTCTAATGAAATATGTATATCAGGAAAGAACAAGGAAGAAACTTTCTTTAAAGAACTGAGTAAATTTTATGCCCCCACCCCCAGACCTACCAAAATAGGTTCTTCATTTTTCACATCCATATCTCAAATTTCAACTATGGAGTAAATCTGTGTTGCTTTCTGGGGCTGCAGAAATGAACGTCAATTCTTAGTAGGGACATCCAGGGCCTCACAGAAGATGGGTCCTACTAGGCACAGATCTAGTTTCTTATCCTTCTTACTTTCAAAGACTCTAAGAACACTTAAGCAAAGCATTATAATTGTAGGATGTTTAATCTGAATTAATCTATCATGCCCTACATTGATTTATAAGAGATAGATTCGGTTTAGGTTTTTAAATTGCAATCAAGCAGAATGTGAGTATTTGCTAAAGCTTTTTCTGTTTTTGCTTTTACTTGCCTGTTTGCCCAACTGCAATACAAATGTAAAACAACAAATGCACAAACTTTTGAAAGCCAACTGTTTGAACCCTTGTGAGCAATCAGTGTGCTTCTTCCTACTTGCAAACTTCAGAAAAGGGAATGGCACCCATAATATTTTCTGCAAGTTCAACAAGCTATTATGAGTAAAAAGTGCTTGTCATCTTTCTTCCCCCGCTGGAGAAGAGAACTTTCATGGCAGCTGGAAAATTCTTGACAGGCTGTAATAATTGTGGAAAAGTCAACCATGAGATTTCTTCCTCTCCTTCATACTCTTAAACTTGGTTCTGCTTTTTTAATCCCCGCCCCTGCCCCGAGTGCCCTGGAGGAAACAAGATATTTAGCACCTTGAAAAAGAATTTCATGTCATTCATTTATGGAAGAATAAAAAGAGGTGAGGACAGACAGCAGTGTTAGATAACAACTTTGGTCACAGGAGATGGTAGTGTGAGGCCTCTCACTGTGACCAGTTCCGGATAGGTTCTGCACATTTCAAAATAGCTGAGCTTCCTGATTTCAGGCTTCATCAATATGGCTCTCGAAATGTGTTCTTCTGGCTAGCTTTACCTTCAAAAGGTAAGAGCTAGAGGTGGCCTTTACAGAAATGAAATTAACTTCCATTGCATCCCATTGCCAAATGACTAGGGATGGGCATGAAATGGGGAAAAAATATTGTTTTGTTTCATTTCATTTCTCATTCCGTTTTGTTCTGTTTTATTTTGTGAATCATATTACTTTTTTTAAAAAAATCATTACAAAATGAAATGAGGAACAAAAAATGAATCCCCCGCGGCAACAGCGAGATCACTGGTGTGGCGGGGGATCCAAAAGCCTCCAGCCCACCACCACTTTCTGGGTTCTGAAGATTAGAAGAAGGGTGATGGGCTAGAGGCTTTTTTGAATCCCCCACAGCCACAGCGAACACATTGGTGGGGCAGGGGATTTTAAAAAGCCTCCAACCCCCCCCCGGCCCCCAGGATTTTTGAATCTCCCGCTGCAACCGCACTCTCCCTGTTGCAGTGGGGGACTCAAAGAAGTCTCCCGCCCACCACCCCCAGTGGTGGGCTGGAAGCTTTTTAAAATGTCCCACCACTAGTGCTCTTGCCCCAGCCAGAGTGCTGGTGACAGGACATTTTAAAAAGGCTCTAGTCAGTGGACTACAGACTTTTCCAAATATTCTGTCACCAGTTCTCTGGCTGACCCCTTTTGCTGTGTCAGAATCCAAGGGAATCCCCTTAGATTCCAAAAAAAGACTCCAGCGCATCACAAGGGTGGTGGTCTGGAGCCTTTTAAAAATGTCCTACTCTTCGCTGTTGCTGGAGGACATTTTAAAAAGCCTCTAGCCGTCCACCCTTCATAGTCAGCTTTTAAAAATGTCCTCCTGCCCCAGCAAGAGAAGGAAGGAGGAAGCGATAAATTCAAATGGAGCTTAAATTTACCGTTGCCTTCTCCCTTCTCCCTTGGGATCCCTCCCTCCCAGCTGGGGCTTTTTGACAGGCCAGGGTGTGAAGGGGGGCTCGTGCACCCCCCCTCCTCCAAGGAAGCGGTATTTTTTGGACAGGGAGGGCTGTGGACAATGGGGGCTCAATAGGAGCACCAACCAGGTCAGCTGGTATCTCATGCATGGCATCTTGGAAAGCAATAAGATCAAATAGCGTATGGGAGCAGACCATTAATGGGTCTCTGCTCCCCAAATTGTATGAGATTGCTTTTGGGGTCCTTTCCAGCACTACAGTTCTATGGTGTTATGATTGCATTCCTTTATAACATTGATTGGAGGTGACCACAAAAAAAATCTTGCAACCCATATTTACCTATAGGAAAATGTAAAGGTAAAGATCCCCACCTGCACTTGTGTGCTAGTCATGTCCAACTCTAGGGGTGGTGGTCATCTCTGTTTTCAAGCCAAAGGAGCCATGGCTGCACAGAACACTGTTTACCTTCCTGCTTTTTACGGCAGTATCTATTTGCATTTACATGCTTTCAAACTGCTAGGTTGGCAGTACTCTGCACTGTTTTAAATCATTGTCTTATTATATTATATTATTTTTTATTTTAAACAGATGTTACACCATCCAGATAATTCTGCATAGCAGGCAGGCATTTCAAACACCAACAGTTGTTCCTTCCAGTAATATGCTGTTGCGATTGGGATATGTATAGTTGATCATACTTAGCACGTCATCCTATGTGCATTGTCTGCTCTGTACATCTTTAATCGCTGTGGTGTTGTTCATCATGCAGTTAAGTGCACATGTAAAGAAATGAAACATATCTCATCTTAGATATTGACCTAATTAAATATAGAATGCTGGTGAATGATTTCTCTGGGATTCCTGTAGGAACCATATATCTCTGGTCTGTGTGACCACCAGGAAGTGACTGACCCAGCTCTTTTGATATATTGCCTATCAGCATTCTAGCATTCTAATATATAGTTTTGTGTCATGGGGATGAACGTAATATTATGTAGACAGACTTTCCTTTGCCTGATGGGTATTTCTCTTTCTTGCCTCTTGTGTATAGTGCTTTGCGCATTACCGAATCCTTCAGAACAGTTTTCAAAGCATGGGGAGCTGCTGTGGTGTCATCTCCTCTAGAGGAAGAGCATACACTACTCTGTGCTTAGTACTAGAGGTGGGCACAAAACAGAAAGCGCATGGTTTGGGTTTGTCTGTTTCGGGCCCACCCTTGGTCCGGTTCGGTTTGGGTTTGTACAAAGATTTTTTAAAAATTTGTACAAATCTGAAATAAGCCAAACCAGTTCGGGTCGACTTACCAGGCGGTGGCATTGGCAGCAGTGGGCAATCCTGGCTCCTGCGGCAGGGGCTTTTTGAGGCACTAGCATGGGGCCAGCACCTCATTTTTTTTTTTACTTCAAGCTGCTCCTTTTTTATATAAATATTTTTGTTTGTTTGTTTTTAAAGCACTGACTGTGCAGCTCCTGGGACCGGGTTGGCACTCATTTATTTATTTGTTTGTTTTAGAGCACTGACCGCACGGATCCTGGGGCTGGGTCGTCACTTCTTTTGTATTTTTATTTTATTTTATTTTATTTCTTTATATATTTTTGGTGTTTTAAAATTTGCCGGCTGGGGGCTTTTTGAGGTGCTGGCTTGGGGCCAGCACCTCTACTGGAGTTCCAGCAGTGGACAAGGTAGCAGTGGGACTAGGAGGGGGTAATGAAAAATGAAGTGAATGAAACAGAAATTTCTGTTTTGTTTTATTTTGTTTTTCTTTGATGGGTCCCTTCATTATTAATTTCGTTAGGTAATGAAATGAATAACAAATAACAAAATTAATTAAAAGTTCATTTTGTGCCCATCTCTACTTAGTACTTCTAATAAGGGTTCAAATTCAAATGATCATTATTAGACATCCAAATTTCAGCCTACAAAGTGTGCCTACTGATCACAAAATGCAAATTCTCCTTTCGCAGAGAATGCACTAAGCAATGACCTAACCATTTGCAAATCTTTCACATTTAAAAGGGGGAAAAAGTCTTACCAAAACCCCAGAGAAAGACTGCATCTGGGTTTCTGATTATATGTCCCATTACCAGAATGATGTAATGTTTTACACTATAAAACATGTGAATCAAACATGCTGTGAAGCTTGTGAAAGTTAACTGGCTCATTTTATATTTGGGTCTTCTGAGGGTAGTTATTTGAAGCTGGAATATCATCTAAATGGTATAGACTAATGTCTACTGTAAAATAGGTTTTCCCCTCTCTGCAGAAGGAAGTCTCATCCCACATTTGTGAAAAAGAATAATCCTGAAAAGGAAAAAAAAAATCAGTTAACCTCCAAGGCCTTTGACTAATATAAGGTAATGAATTGCTACATGCATTAATAGAAAGGAATAGATTAAATGAGACAGAACAAGAATAAAGGCAATCTCATTGCCCCTAATGAGGCTGAAAAAAATCTGGTAAATGTTATTGATAATTCCTTGTTTTATATGGCAGTGAATGCAAGGTCACTGGTAAACAAAACAAAACACCAGCAATCCATTATGTTATTCTGGGTGTGGTCATGAAGTTTGTTTGCATCATTAATGCAGTGAAAGGCACAGATGCTGCCAAATTGAACGGAGGGTCTCATATTTCAAGTTCGGGATGATAAGCTTGTTTTCCACCATATTTCTCACCACCCAGCCCTGTTTTGTGTGTGGCAAAGGACTGTTTCTGGTATGGGTCTCTATCTTCCCTTCCCTTCACCATGGTTGGTTTGCAAAGCAACTAAGGCAATGATGTAATGTGAGGGGGAGTGGGGTCATGGATGCCCCTGTAGGGGTCCTGACACTGTCTAACCACGGGCTTCAGTCAGATGCTGCCTGAACCCATCCAGCTAACTAAAGAGATTTTAAAGAGTGCCACTATCTTGAAACCTACCTCTTCCCGGGAAACCAGGGCACAGGTTAAAGCTATGGTCATCATGTCTGATGTGGGCATCGGGGGAGTGGCAATATTTTTTCTCTGGTGCATGATGGATATAAAAGCTGCCTTGCTACAAGAGGGGCAGGTAGAAACCCAGCAGGATGCATAAAAAGGAAGAAGAAAGCTGTCATGTGGAGATGGTGCAGGAACCCTCAAGGGAGAGAGAGAATCTCAGAGACACAGGGGGAAATCCAAAAGAGGGAGACAGACACATCTTTTGTAAGATGGAGCTCTGTCCCTGTGCAAAATGTTCTGATGTTTAGCAAAGCATTTATCACAGCTGGAACACATGCCAAAACTCCAGGCCTGCCACAAGCATGGAGGTTTTCCCATTACACAAGGCAAACAAGAATGGATAAATAGCAGACTGGTGCTGTACAGCTGCAATTTTGTGTTTCTCTGTGCCATGTTGAAACCGACTTATAGGAACCTTAATAAGACTTTCAGTGTAAGTGCAGCATTTAAGGAATGATTTAACCAGTTCCCAGTGGGCTTCCATGGCTGAACAGGGGTTTAAACCCAGGCATCCAATCCATCACACCCCACTGGGTATCCCTTTTACTCACTTATCTAGGAGTAAGTCTCTTCAGAGTCAGTAGCACTTACTGCTGAATAGACACGTGCAAGAGTGTACTGTAATTTCAAATTTTGAATGTTTTAAACACTGTTAACAGAACACTTGGTGAGCACAGCCCATAGTATGAAAGCAGGGGTGTTCGGAAACTACAGTCTTCAAGTAAATTTAATGGAGGTTCATTTGAGGTAAAGCAGCAGAGCTAGACACCACATGCTGCTTTAACTGATATTTCTTCTCCCTTGCTTATTTTTCTGTGCAAGGGGTCCCTTAGAACCCTCCGTGCCTGCACACATACCATTAGGTAGGGGTTCCATATTGAAGCCTTGTTAAGAGCTGTACATTTATACCTTAGCACACTTAACATGGTTGCACTTCATCAAATGACAATCAGTGATGCATTTATTCTAGCAGTTCCTAAACTCCGTTAAAGAGCACCCAGTTCTTAGGATACTCTTTTGCCTGAAAATAATACTCCACCTGGAGTGACCTCATCAGGCAAACATA
Source organism: Phrynocephalus versicolor (assembly GCA_023846285.1). Taxonomy (NCBI): domain Eukaryota; kingdom Metazoa; phylum Chordata; class Lepidosauria; order Squamata; family Agamidae; genus Phrynocephalus; species Phrynocephalus versicolor. The sequence goes on along the minus strand of JAHTLZ010000129.1, from coordinate 82,892,846 downwards.
TTGAGTTCTAAGCCAAGCCCTTAAGCTCTTTCCTATCTTCCAGATGTCTACATGCACATACAATTTGGGGCAGGTTTTGTAATAGTCTAGTGCAGGCATGTCCAAAGTCAGGCCTGTTTTCAAATTTCAAGTGGCCCACAGTCTCTTCTCAAAGCTAGCACGTCCAAACTTCGGCCCTCCAGATGTTTTGGACTACAATTCCCACAGTCCTTTGTCATTGGCAATCTAAGCTTAGAATTCTGGGAGTTGTGGTCCAAAACGTCAGGAGGGCCAGCGTTTGGACATGACTGCATACCGGGTGGAGATGTCAGCTTGCAGTTTTACCGTTTGCCTGCCCTCCCTGCCTCCGTCCATCCCCCCAGCCACCTGCCCACAGTTGTATTGCTGCAGCATCCTTCCCACCTCCTGGCATGTCCTAGACACTTGTCCAAAGTCCAGCCCAGGGGCCAAATGTGGCTGAATGGTCGACCCTCATACATTTTCACCTGACCAAATCTGTCCCTCCTTGTAAAAAGTTTGGACACCCCTGGACTAGTGCATCTAGCAGTTTCTACCCAGATTAGATAGAATATTATTCTATTCAATTTGTCTTGTTTTCAAATTAGAATACATTCTGAAATGTGTTCTCCCTGTGTATCTTGTATTTATTTTATTTTATTTTATTTTATTATTTTTGAGTACTTTTACCACTGCCTTTCTCCTTGGAAAATAATTAGGGATGGGCATGAAATTAAAAAAATGAGATTTGTTTCATTTCATTTCATTCCCTGTGATACATTTTATTTTGTTAGAAGCAAATTTTATTTTAAGAAATTGTATGAAATGAACCAGTAATGAACTTATTCATTGCTCTATAAAATGGCCCCCGGGTCCTAGAGGCACCAAATCTGGTGGGTACTTTTCTTGGACTCTTCCCTTTAAGACCTCCAAAATTGGGGTTCAGGGGGCCAAGTTATTCGACTTCAAAGGAGGTGCCCCAGAAAAAAAATAGAATCGCAATGTTATGTGCTTGAAAATAATGATCCCGGGCAGCTAATAGCATGGAAATTACAGTGGAGCTTCCTCAAGCTTTCCCCTTGAAGCACTCCCAATTTGGAGCGGTTTGGGATACAGGAAATGGAGTTATTGAGCTCCAAAGGGGCTGCAGGAGGAACTTAATTGAAGGAGTGTGGATCGGGCGCACTGAGGGGAAGCTGTCAGTGTTAACCCTATATTGGTAAAGGCACTGATTCCTTCCATTAAGCACCCATACTACTACTACTACTACTACTACTACTACTACTACTACTACTACTA
>JAHTLZ010000129.1:82862341-82888602 GCA_023846285.1 Phrynocephalus versicolor | reverse complement strand
ATTTTGACAAGTTGGAGCTGTGTCAAAGTCTGCTCTCTGGAGGGGCTGCAGAGAGCAGCCTTCAGCTGCCCTTGATTGATGGCAGTTGGGACAGCCTTCCCAAAGGAATGCATTGAAAACATATTAATCCGTTCCCTTTTCAATGCATTCCTATGGGAAACCACTGTTTGATTTACAAATAATTTGACTTTTGAAGATGAAATCAGAACAGATTAATGTCATAAATTGAGGTACCACTGTACATATATTGTGCCTCTCTAGACACCTACCTGAACCAAAACATCTGCACAAGCCTACATGTGGTGCCCCTACCTTCTCTGCCCCAGTCCCCAAAGCTCATTCTCTGAGTTGATAGGTGTGTCCACCTTTTTGATTACCATGACACATTCTGGGACATTAATACCAGCTGCACAACCCAGAGAGCTTAAGCCAGGCATGTCCAAACTTCGGCGCTCCAGATGTTTTGGACCACAACTCCCACAGTCCTTTGTCATTGGAAATGCAGGCTTGGAATTCTGGGAGTTGTAGTCAAAAACATCAGGAGGGCCGAAGTTTGGACATGCCTGGCTTAAGTCTTTGAAGTGATGTTTCCATTGTTTAGCGATAACTGCAAGAAATCTTTTGCTTGTAGTCCATGTCACTGAGATATCTTTGGGATGGAGATGGAATATGGCTTTCTCAGTGGTGGCTCCAACAGTGTTACGGAACGTATTGGCAGTTGGAATCCAATCCTACAGGCTTTCAAAAAGACAATTACTAGGTTTCTTTCTTCTTCTCAAAATACATTTGTCACCTGTTCTGTACTCCTTGCATGAAAATACAAGGACATTCAGTGTACAAAGCCTAGTGCAAAGCTTACATTTTGAAAATGGGTTTCAGAAGTAGTAACCAGGGTGCCTATGCAGGCCTTCTCATATATTTAAAGCATAACCAGGAAACCTGTGGCAGACATCTCTGGACTGCAGCTACCATCGGACCAAGGGAATAACAGGCTCTATAATCCAGGAATTCAAGGGGCACAGCTTTAAAGATTAGAGATGGGCACGACCAGGAAATTTTTTTTTCAAGTTATCGTTTTTCGGAACGGGTCCGTTTCGGCTCGTTTCCATTTTTCGTGAAATTTTGCAAAAAATCGTCATTTCGTGGTGTCGTTTTTTGTCTGTCATTATACTGGTTTAGGGGGGGTAGCGGGCTCCTGGAGGCACCTCTGTGGGGTGGGTGCCTCCTCTGGCCCGCTATAAAGGGAAAGCGGGCTCCTGGAGGCACCTCTTTTTTGGGGGGTGCCTCCTCTCCTCACCCGCTAGGAAGGGGAAGCAGGCTCCTGGAGACCCCTCATGGCATGGGTGCCTCCTCTCCTCACCTGCTGCAAAAGGGCATGCATAGCCATATGGATATGCATACCAAGTTGCATGCAGAGACACAGCAGACTGGCAGAGGCACCCCTCTTTTTGGGGTGCCTTCCCTGCATCAGTCAGGCCTCGGGGGCATGGTTTGCATGGCACACATGCTGCTGAGCCTAGCCTGCAGGAGTCACCCAGAGCCACAAGTGGCGGACTGGCAGATTCTCTGCACCCGCTGTGTCTCACTAAGAAGGGAATTGTACTTGCGTGTAGTGCAATGCAAGTACAGAACTGGCTTAGGCAACAGGGTTAGCGCAAGGGCTAGGGTTAGGCTAGTTAGGGGTGAGGTTAGGGTGAGTATTGGGGTGCACCTCTGGGTGCCTCTCTGACCCACTTAGAAGGACAGTGTACTGGCGTATGGGTTAGGGTTAGGGTTCGGGTTCGGGTTCGGGCTATGGTTAGTGGGATTTTTATGCCCGGTTGGCACATCCCAGAAGTCTCTGTGGTCAACCTGGCCAAGTGGCCATGCGTTTGGTGGAATGGCTCCAAAAATTTGCATGGTCACTCCCATGGCCAGCCCATCATTGCGCAGGTGTTAAAAAATAAAATAAAATAAAATAAAATAAAATAAAATCAATGGAGAGAGGACAGAGGAGACATTTTGTTGCAAGAAAAATCCACTGCTACTATAAAAATTCTGGCAGTTTTAAAATAGCAATTTCCGCATGTTTCTGTGGTGCTTTGGTGTGTTTTTGGACCACGACGATACGATTTCAAAAAAAAGATTGCGGTTGCCGCCCCATTTTCGATCCCCTGCCCACACCACATGGCATGGCGAGACGAGAGCAGCCCAGGAGGACAGGAGAGGGGGGGAGGCCGGGGACCCCCCCCAGAAACCACCCCTCCTCTGGTAGGTGCCCTCACTCAGGCAGGCATATTTCCGCCTGCTTTTTGGGCCGGGAATTGGGGGTTTTAAAACTTTTTTTCTGTGCTGCTTGAATTGCGGCGGCCGGCGGCGAGTCCGGTGCTTGTTGTGAGCGACTACGATGAGGATTTGTCCCACCACCAGAGCAGCCCAGGAGAGGAGGGGGGGTCAACCCCCCCTCTGGTAGGCTTTTTGGCCAGGAATCAGGGTTTTTTTTAACTTTTAAAAACTTTTTTTCTGTGCCGCTTGGCATCGCAGGATCGCCACGATGCCAGGAACGACAATGACAAATCAGACCCAATTTTTCTTTAGTCGGTTCGAGTTCGAGTTCTGGTGGCGTAATTGTTGTTTCCTTTTCCGTTCTGTAACGGAAACGAGTAACAGAAACGGAAATGAGAATTTCATCAAGTCGTGCCCATCTCTATTAAAGATCTGAGCAGTTTATCCCATCAGTTTATAGATTGATGTTTTTGAACCATACAATGTGTGTGTGTGTGTGTGTGTGTGTGTGTGTGTGTGTGTTGTGTCATTGTAGTCATGACCGTGACCGACTCTTCATGGCCCCATGTCTATGGAGTTTTTTTGGCAGGAATATTGGAGTGGTTTGCCAGTTCCTACCCCAGGCGCCTACTGCACCTGCTATTCCCTGGTGGTCGCCCATCCAAATACTAACCATGGCCAACCCTGCTTAGCTTCCGAAATCAGGTGAGATCGGATGTGCTTAGGGCAAGTCAAGTACTATTGGGTGACAAGGTGTTCCATGGAGCATTCTTATCAATTTTGCACATTGTGAACAGAAGAGGAGCAGGAAGCAGTTAGGTTGAGAACTTTTGCATCACCTGCTTCCTGATCTTCTTAACTGGAAATGCCAGTGTTTAGACCTGGGGGATCTGTACTCTGGCACTAAGCTATGCTGTGCTTCATGCTCCTGGTACTTCTGCGTATCAGATACTACTGAACCTGAGCACAACTCTCCAGGAGGATGTGAGCAGGCTCTCAAAATGTGAACATGTTTTGCTCTGTCTGCTGTGGCTTCAGATTTGGGGACAAGGAAATACTCAAAAAGTGTAAACAATTTATCCTTCTTCCCTCATTCCCCAATCTACATTGTAAGTTGTTTGTTGTTGTTGTTGTTGTTGTTGTTGTTGTTGTTGTTGTTGTTGTTGTAGATAATTATTAATGTAAAATAACACAAATTAAACTGCATTTGGAGATCAGATTATAAACAGATAACTCTTCAGTAAGCATGGTAAAGAAATAGTTTGGAATACTTTGTTCACACTTTCCTCAACAGATAGATGCTGCATCCTGAACGTACCCTCATTTAAATCACAAATGTAGCCGTATGCTACCAGAATTTTAATTCATGACACAGTAACTTTTATCATCAGAGCAGCTCCAGTTTGCTGTGAATGAGCTCTCTAAACAGCTCTGAACACACGGTGGAAGAGCAGCCCCTGAATTTCCATCAACACCAGGTTCAAACATTTGTTGCCAATGTAAATGACTTGGGTGCATCTTCTGTAACTCTTTGAACATATAAGGCATGGGGTGACCTTAGCAGGTGAGCTGGGATAAGTCAGGATGCCCCATTGAGAAGAGGCAATATTAATTTTAGACAAATACAGTGCTGCTGGCATAAAGGTGGGGGTGGCATTCAAGAGTCCTTTGATATGATGATATGACGTTCCCTCACAAGCATCAGGGAGTCCCCTTTTCCCAATATTATTCTTTCTTGCCTTCATTTTAATCAAGGCCAAACTGGTAACAGAAAAGGGGAAATAAGCCTACTCTCTCTCCTCCCCCTGTGCTTTCTTGCTTTCCCCCCTTTCTCTTGCTGCTGCCGAGATGCAAGTGATGCGGTGAACTTGAGAGGGGAGGTAGAGAAAGAAAGAAATGCTGTTAGATCAGTTTCATGCACAGGGCAAAGCAGACAGGAATTATTTTTCTTGTTAGCCTTTTTTTTTTTTTTTGCACAAAGACAGACAACCCTTTCAGTCCAAATACAATATTGTAATTGCTCATATGCAACTGACAGAGGTTCCCAGATGAGCCAGGCTGAGGCATCATTTGCTAATCTGTCATGTTCGATAGCACCCAGCACAGTGCTCTGTTAAAGTGTCTTCTTCTCTTTAAGTTATTTATATAGTTGGCTGAAAGCGCATTGCTTGTACAAACTAGAAACTATTAGATTAGACCAGCAGAGACAGCCAGAGGCAATCTTTTTAAAAAATGAGCAGGATTCAAAGTGGGCTTGGAAAGCAAATATTATTTCACTGGAAGTCTATTAGAGGTAGTTCCCTGGATAACAAATAAGTGCTTTGTTAGCTTTGTTGGGAGAAATGGACTGGCCAGATTGGCACCAGCTGGGTTTCACGGTAAACGGCTTGATGGAAAATGATCATTTCTCTGATTGGTGGGATGCTTTTGAGCGAGGGGAGTTGCTCCTCTGCCTCCCCCCCTCCACTGTTCCTCACTTGGGTTTGCTTATCAAGAGTGCATGTCAGAACTTAGCAGCTGAGGATGAGCCAGTTTGTTTTAGAGCTACTCATCATAAACACACATGCTCTGAAAACATGAGTTAAATCCAGCCAATTGGAAAGCAAATATTATCTTCAGTGGGGAAAGCTTAAAAGGTTTTCCTTAGACGTGATGAGAAAACACAAATGTGAACTATGTGATCCAGGACGAGCAGAGAGGCAGAGGTGGTGCGACTGCATCTGGAGGACAGGGTTATGGAGAAAACCCCTAATGTTGTGGTGAATGAGACTCCCCCAAAGTGGAATGTTTAATCTGCTCCAGCACTAAAGGAAAGGGGGAAGAATTTTGTTTGCTTTGCATTTTCATAGGAACCCTGTGAATTCCCATGTTGCATATGAGATCATAGTAATGTTATGCATCTCTCTCCAAACTCAAAAACAACAACATTTATTAAACCTAGACATATCAGGAGACAGGGATCTAGTCTCATGCGCTCCCAGACGCATCTGGTGGGGCCACTGTGAGATACAGGAAGCTGGACTAGATGGGCCGTTGGCCTGATCCAGCATGGCTCTTCTTATGTTCTTATGTTCTTATTTTATGGGATGCTACTAGAGATGGACATGAAACAAAAATATGGCGTTTCGGTTTTTCGTTTGTCATTGAGAGGTCTGTTTCGGTTCATTTCCATTTGTCAAGAATTTTTGGAAAAAATTCATTACCGTTTTTCATTTTTTCATTTGTCGTTTCTACCCGCTTTTTGCACGATTTTTAAAGCATTTCCATGCACAGGCATCCCCCAATGCCCCAGACCAGAGGGAAAACACTAAAAATAAAGGATGCTGCCAGAGACACAGTATAGACTAGGTAGACAGGGAGGCTGCAAAGGCAGCGACGGGTGTTGCCCAGAGTGCAAGGCAGCCACAGAGTGACTGCACTGTGGGGCAAGGGAGGGTACTCACCAAGAGGTACGCAGCACACACACACACAGGGAGGCGGCAGGACTGAAGCTAGAGTCGCAGAGACAGCAATCCCACCCTAACTCCCACCAGAGACTGCAAGGAGGACGGGGGCTGCCAGAGCTTTTTATGCCCTCTGTGGCTGCCAGACCTGCCCGCCCAGTCTGAAACCTGGGCATGCTATTGGTTGAACGTGATCCAATCACATGGCTTGCCTCCATTTTGTGGCTGGTGACAACATCCATTTTAAAGGGAAAAGAAAAATACATCGCGATTGGAGAAGACAAAAACAAACGTTTTAAGGACCCCAACCCTCTAGTAGGTAATAATTTCAAATAATTATCACATTATCACTGTGTTTTTACGGATGTCCAGGGCATTTTTTAACATTTAAAACAGCTCATTTCATTGCGCGTCACCATTAACGGAAATGAAACGTAACAACCACAATTTTCGTGGTTCTGTTCGTTGCATTTTCATCACAATTTTCATTTGTTGTTTCGTTACGTAACGGAACGACAAATGAAAAACGGAAACGAAAAAATGTTCGTTCCGTGCCCATCTCTAGTGCTACCTCTAAAATGGGGTGTCCATAACAGCAAAACACTTGCAGAAATGTATATGAAATATGAATGCTGACTTGACAAACACACACATTGACATGGAGACAATGACAAGAGGATCTTATGCTGGGGTGGAAAAGGTAAGCATTTTAGAAAGTGAAAGAGACAGGTTAGTTCATGCCTTCTTGTGCCAAAGAAGCCCATGCTTAATACTGTTAAGCTGTTCTTGTCTTCCTCTGGAGCAATGATACCAACAGTTCATAACAGTTGTTAGCCAATGTGCTGCAGGGCACTTAATCGGTTAGATTTCTTTTTAGTTGCTGTGCACATTTTGTGAGAAGTCCCATGAATCCAAAGCAACCTTTCATTTCCTCTTACATATGTTTCATATAGCAGTGAGCAAACAGGAATGTTTTATTTCTTTTCAGTATGGTCTGCCTTATCTGTGCAGAACCTGGTGTTCTTCCCTCTTTCAACAGATCCCCAAAAAGAAGGGGCTATACCCAAATTTGAATTTATCCTTGCAGATCTGTGAAAATGACTAAAAATTGGGTTACAAATGGCTCCAGAAAAAGGGGCAGGGGAGTCAACAGAGTTATATATATATAACTGGAGAGATATACAGTGCCTTCTATAGGATCTCTATGCTATTTTGCTGCATTATATGGCATGCAAGCACTACAGGTGCTCAAGTATGATACAACTTAGATTGATGGCTTCTTCATATTGGAATCCTCTTAGAATCTGTAGTGGTGATGAATATCTAATTACAATCACTTCTAGAAAGGCCAAAAATATCCATTTTTAAAGCATTAGCTCAAAATTAAGCTGGCTTTCTCTTTAATCTGCCTTCTCTTCAAATTACACAAAATCACCAGTCAAGGCTACTAAAATACTAAAGAAGCAAGGGTGCACTGCTACTACAATGTATCTAAGTAAGTATAGCTATGTGTCATTGAGACCTATGTCAAGATCACTCTGTCTATGGTCTTCTCAATTGGAGATGGGTGTTTCGTTTTGGAATGGGACTGGTTCCAAAACAAAACATGCCAGAACAGCTAGTGCTCCGAACCCAGTCCCAGCCTCCAGAACAAAATCAACTACTTGAGTCTTGGTGGACTACAAATTGAACATGAGTCAGCAGTGTGATGCGGCGGCCAGGAAAGCCAATGCGATTCTTGGTTGCATCAACAGAAGCATAGTGTCTAGATCAAGTGAAGTGATAGTACCACTCTATTCTGCTCTGGTCAGACCCCACCTGGAGTACTGTGTCCAGTTCTGTGCGCCTCAGTTTAAAAAGGATGTTGACAACCTTGAGCGGGTGCAGAGGAGGGCGACCAGGATGGTTGAGGGTTTGGAGGAAATGTCTTATGAGGAATGGCTTAGGGAACTGGGAATGTTTAGCCTCTCTAAAAGAAGGCTGAGGCGAGATATGATAGCTATGTTTAAATATTTGAAAGGATGCCATATTGAAGAGGGAGCAGGTTTGTTTTCCATGGCTTCAGAGACTAGGACTCGGGGCAATGGTTTCAAACTACAGGAAAAGAGATTCCATTTGAACATTAGGAAGTACTTCATGACAGAGCTGTTCGGCAGTGGAATATGCTGCCATGGAGGGTGGTGGAGTCTCCTTCTTTGGAGGTTTTTAAGCAGAGGCTGGATGGCCATCTGTCGAAAATATTGTGATGGTGTTCCTACATGGCAGGGGGTTGGACTAGATGGTCATTGAGGTCTCTTCCAACTCTATGATACTATGATGTTATACTGTCTTACCTTGTTTTATCCCAAGTGGGGCAAAACTCCAGCTCGGAAGCAGCCTCCAACACATAATCTTTCCCCCTCCAATCAGACAGTGAGGTGGGATGATACATGTCCTTGCACAGCTCCTGATTGGCCAGCATCAGGGAGATGGAAAGATGACGCGTCAGAGGCTGCTTCCTGTATGGAGTTTCACCCCATGCGAGATAAAGCAAGGTAAGACAGTGGTTGATTTTGTTCCGGAGGGTAGGACTGGGTTCCAAACAGCAGCTGTGCTGGCATGTTTCATTTTGGAACCAGTCCCCTTTGGAAATGAAACAACTATCTCTAGTAGACATGGGCACGACTCAGCGAAATTGTCGTTTCCATTTTCGGTTGTCGTTTCCATTACGTAACAGAAACGGTAACAATAATTAAGTCGTCAGAACTCGAAATCAAACCGAAAAAAGAAAAATTTGGTTGGGTTTATCATTGTCATTCATGGCATCACGGCGATCGTGCAATGCCATTGCCAAGCAGCACAGAAAAAAAGTTTTAAAAAATAAAAAAAAAACCCGACTCCCAGCCAAAAGAGCAGGAGAAAATATGCCTGCCTGAGGACACCAACCTGAGGGGTGGTTTCTGGGGGGGGGGTCCCCAGCCTTCCCCCCCTCTCCTGTCCTGGGCTGCTTGCACCAGGCTGGGGGGGGGGTCATCCTCGTCATCTCCATGCCATGCGGTGGGGGGGATCCAAAATGGCGACCGCAATATTTATTTTTAAATCGTGGTCCAAAAACCCACCAAAGCACAACAGAAACATGTGAAAATTGGCTATTTTAAATGCCTGAATTTTTATAGTAGCAGCAGTGTGTTTTTTATAGCAGTAAAAGGTCGCACTGATTTTATTTTATTTTATTTTATTTTTTTATATTTTTAGACCTGCCCATGTGGGCTGGGCATGGGATGGGACCATGCAATTTTTTGAACCATTCCACCAATGGCATGGCCAGATTTTGACTGACACTTCTGGATGTCGCCCGCCCGCCCGCACCGCCGCCCGCCTGCAGCTCGCGCCGCCGCCCGCCTGCTCGCCCACCCGTGCCTCCTTCTGCCGCTGTCACCGCCCGCCCATGGCCCCCACCACCACCGCCCGGCCGCACCTCCCCCCCGCTGCCCGCCCCCCGCCCCGCCCAGGGCACAAAAACACCTAGCGCCGGCCCTGATTGCGGGATGCCCCTATGCTCTTCGTGCTAAATCGCGTTGGGAACGACAAACGACAAACGGAAATGACAAATTTTTGAAAAATTTCACGACAAACGGAAACGACCCGAAACGGACCCATTCCGACAAACGACAACTCGAAACATCATTTTTTTCTAGTCATGCCCATCTCTAATCTCTAGTCTCAGTCATTGTTTGCAGATGTAAAAATTGGGCAGTTAAGAAAATTGATACAGATGGGAATCAATTCATTTAAAATTATGATGGTTGAGGAGAGTCTTACAAATATGAACAACTGGCAAAAAGACAAATAAGTGGGTTCTAGAACAAATTCAAAAGAAACTCTTCCTAGAGAGTAAAATGAATTGTAACTATCATACTTTACACATTGTGAGAAGATCCCCTTTTCATTGGAAAAGACAATAATGTTAGGAAGAGCTGAAGGCAGTAAGAGAAGGTTGAAGGGAGCAGGAAAAGAGGAAGACCAAATAAGATATGGAATGACTAAATAAAGGAAGCCCTGGCCTTGATTTACAAGACTGGAGAAGGACTCTTCATGATAACACCCCTTCATAGGGTCACCACAAGTCAGAGGTAACTTGACAGCTCAAAGTGGCAACGGTAGGACCCCCCCATCCCAAGATTGATTGATTGATTCAGTCTGATCCTCCCTGTGTAAGATCTGATAAAGTTTGCTAATGACAAAACCCTTTGGAGCCCGTTAATGAATAGGATTTACATATACTATAAATACTTTGATGGGACATAACAGCAGTTTATTCCACCCCATGAGGCAATGGCATCCAGTGATGCTGTCGGGCCAAATGTGTAACTCTGCTGTGTAAAGGTTAAGACTGGGATGTCAGATATGAGTTTAGAGCACTCTTGGTAAAACATGGTGGGGTGCGTAGCTGCTCCATGAGATGCATTTTGTGAATGGAAAGGACTATTATTATCGTCATCCATTATTGAAGAGTAGTTGTCTACTGTGTAGACATTCAGTGCTTGGGACTTCCCATTAGGCGTACCTGCTGAAAGGGATCAAAGAGAGCAGCACTTAGCTAGATGGATGAAATTCAGCTTAGAGCCCTGCAGCCTTTAAATCAAGCTCAGAAGCATTTGCCAACTAAAGGCAGAGTTTTGTCTGACAATCAGTGATGTAAATATGCAGAATAGCCTGTGCAGGAACTGTTCATCTCAGACAGGGCCTGCAATCTTGCCTCTGTCTCTGTCACCCATACCCATTTATTCTTCCTCTTGCAAAGAGTCCATGTTCCCCTCTGGCAAATAGTACACTCCCATCATATAGGTTACTGGTAGGTTAGTTATCTATACCTCAGGCCTAGAGAACATTTGTACTTGTTAGATTTCAAGTTCTACCATCAGCCTTAATCAAAGATAGATTTCAGGGATCCCACAAGAGATGGGCACAAAATGAAACAAGAGTGTTTCGATTCATTTTGTTTTGTTTCTTGAGTAGTTTTGTTTCATTTTTGTTACTAACGAATTTTTAAAGTAGTTTTGAGGGGGTGAGTTACTAAGTGAGTTACTAAGGGGGCACTCCCTGAGAAGAAATCTTTCTAATTTGATTTGGGACACAAGCCATGGCGCTAATCACTCATCTGCGGCAGGGGCTATTGCACTTTTCGGATTCAATGAGAAATTTGGATTCAATCCAAACTTTGGGTGCTTACAGGGAAGAGCTCGAGCTCCCCTGCCATAGATTCCTGTAGCCTAGGATAAATCATTTTGTTCTAGAGGGGGAAATGGCATTACGAAACGAAACGTGTCCTACCGTTTTGTTAAGTAACAAAGTAATTCATTACTTAATGAAATGACGAAACAGCATTTCATTTTTCATTTCGTGCCCATCTTTAAACCCCACACCAAGAAAGAGATGGCCCATGCATAGCTGAGGTACCTGGATTTTTCTCACACACCATTTTCCGCTGTACCCTTTATGAACAAATTAGGAGGGACCTGATGCAACCCCTGATGCATAAATTTCAAGTTTGCCCAGCTAAGCGGCTGGTCTTGTATTGGATGTCATATCAGAGTTAATAACATCTTCCCAGCTGTAATTTCTAGAAGGGCTGTGCCATTTTCAGAGGTTTGAATGTGGTATTTTCTCCTTACTTTCCTCTCTTCTTTGTTTTCATCTCCTTGTATAAAATAAATTCTCAATTTCTTTATGGCTCATATGACTGGAATAAGTGTTTTTATTATCATTGCTCTCCCTATCATTGATATATGCCCCCACCCTCCTTTAAAGAAAGAGGAAAACTACTAGTCATGAAGAAATATAGACAAAAGATCCCTAAACATGTATAAAATGCTGTATCTTTCCCCTTAACTCCAAACAGCTGAAGCCATGTGATGTAATTTACATTAGGAAGCAGGTTTAGGGATGTGCATACCTGACTTATGTCACTTTCTACAGGATTCACACATCAGGGCTACACTTGCTTCATCTACAGTGGTTTGTGAACATCCCGTTGAAATGTCTGCATGAACATTCAAGTGCATTATTGCAACTGTTTCATCAGCAGCATCAACATCCTTTCCATTCATGACCTTTCCCTGTTGAGGGGGAAGAAGTTTTTGACCTGAGTTCCTTTGAACACTAGTAGAAATCTCTGCCTTGTCCAATAGGTACTTCAGCTTGCCATGAGCAGTTTCTATGCCCCTTATGGTCATGCAAGAGAAGGAGATGGTAAGCATTGAGGGTGGGCAGATGTAACTAATTACAAGTAACGGATTAGTTGCACAGTAATAGATTCTAATCATTACATTGAGCCAGCTAGCTAGCTCAAAGGTGTCTGGTTGCAGAGCCAGAGTTTTATTCCCCACTGTGCCTCCTGCAAGTACAGTTTAACTGGTGCAACTTTAGGCAAGCCAAGTCTGCTCCCAGAAGAAAGGAACAGTAAACCACTTCCAAGGATTCAGTACCTGGAAAACCTGAAAAAGGTTACTGTAAGTCAGAATTGACTCAATGGGACATGATCATTAATAGTTACATTACTTGGGATTATCGCCCTTGTCAGGTATTTAGTATAAGATTAAATCAAACACATAAATACGTCTAATTCAGCATTATTGACTTTATTTGGAGAGAAGCAATCATAAGAGGAAGGGTGGCTCCTTGGGGCTGAAGGTCCCAGAAGAAGAAGTTTTGCAGCATCTGATATGAGCAGGCGGCAAGAGGAACAAACAGCCCATGTGGTTGCAGGCTTTTTGCGGGTTTGGATGAGCTTTTCATAAGGCTGTCCACTGTTGCTTCTTAAGACATAAGAACGTAAGAAGAGCCATGCTGGATTAGGCCAAAGGCCTAACTAGTCCATCTTCCTGTATCTCACAGTGGGCCCACCAGATGTGTCTGGGAGCGTACGAGGCTACATATCTGTCTCCTGATACCACTCCCCTGCATCTAGCCCTTGAAGTACCCTGGTTTTAAGCCTGGAGATCACACATCTCCATCATGGTTTGTAACCTGTAATGGACTTTTCCTCCAGGAATCTGTCCAATCGCCTTTTGAAGGCATCCAGGCCAGATGCCATCACCACATGCTGTGGCAGGGAGTTCCACAGACTAACAACATGCTGCGTAAAAAAATATTTTCTTTTGTCTGTTCTCACTCTCCCAGCCCTCAATTTGAGTGGATGTCCTTTGGTTCTGGTATTTTGTGAGAGGGAGAAGAGCATCCCTCTATCCACTTTACTCATGCCCTGCATTATTTTGTACGTCTCAATCATATCCCCCCTCAGGCGCCTTTTTTGCAGACTAAAGACCCCAAATGTTTCAGCCTTTCCTCATAAGGGAGGTGCCCAAGCCCAGTAATCATTTTAGTCACTCTATTTTGCACCTTTTCCAGTTCCACTATGTCTTTCTTGAGATGCGGTGACCAGAATTGTACACAATACTCCAGGTGCGGCCTTACTATCGTTTTGTATAATGCCATTATAATGTTGGCTGTTTTATTTTCAGTCCACTTTTTGATAATCCCTAGCATGGAATAGGCCTTCTTCACCCCTGCCACACATTGGGTAGACACCTTCATGGAGCTGTCCACCAAGACATCAAGATCTCTTTCCTGATCCATCACGGATAACTCAGAACCCATGAGTTGATAGAAAAAGGTTTGATTTTTTTGCCCCAATATGCATTACTTTACATTTTGGCTAAATTAAAACGCATTTGCCATTCCGCAGCCCATTCCCCCAGTTTGGAGAGATTCTTCTGGATCTCTTCACAATCTTCTCTGGTTTTTACCACATGGAAAAGTTTTGTGTCATCTGCAAACTTGGCCACCTCACTGTTTATCCCTGTCTCCAGGTCATTTATGAACAGATTGAAAAGCACCGGTCCCAGGACAGATCCCTGGGGCACACCGCTTTTCACTTCTCTCCATTGTGAAAATTTCCCATTGACACCTACTGTTTGTTTCCTGGATCTCAACCAGTTCTCAATCCATAAGAGGACCTGCCCTCTTATCCCCTGAGTGTGCAATTTTCTCAGCAGCCTTTGGTGAGGGACTATGTCAAAAGCCTTCTGAAAATAAATCTCTGCTGCTTTTTTGCAGCACAGGGGGAGCTTTGTGCCAGCGTGATTGCTACATTCACTTTTGAATGCATGTCTGCCTCTTTGGAACAATTGGTCATTAGTGCTAGCTGGGGGAGTTTCTCCATTTGATTTAGATTCAGTTAATTGCCGTATTTGATTTTGTTTAGTTTTACTTAATGGCTTTTTTGGGTGGCCATGCAGGGACGTGGGGGGTGTTGGGATTATGATATCCAGCATCTCTGCACTAGAAGCGAGGGGGAGGGATAGGGTGGGGAGCTCTGTACAGGGATCCCTGCATGTGGGAGGGGTGGGTTTTGGCTTTCCTTGGCACAGAAAAAGGGTGTAGTAAGCACCCAGAGTTGTGTTGCCCTCCCTTGTGGTCATTTTAAAAATGAAATAAATAAATAGATAAATGAATAAATGAATGAGTGAATGAATGAATGAATGAATAAAGAAAGAAAGAAAAAAGAAAGAAAACAGAGGAGGGAGAATAGGAGAAAGTTAATTTATTTATTTATTTATTTTGAATATATTACACCCTTTTCCTTGGAAAAGGACCCAAGGTGGCTTACAATAAGGAGGGACACTATACAATCCAAAACATTTATTGCATAGTCAATTTAAGAGCTGGGAATTAGAAGAGGCATCTTAGAACATTAAAAGGTAACAGTAAAGTTCTTCTGAGATGCATCTGTGAAGGCAGCAGGATAAAGAGAAAGGATGTATGATGACTCAAGCACCGAGACGGTTCATAACCAGTGAAAGTGAAAAGGGCAGCAATATAGAAGAGAATTCACTGCTCACTAACTAGTTTCTAAAGGACAGAGATCCCATAAATGGAGCTGGCAAGAATGGTTTGTGATTGTGAATGCTTCTTCTCTATTATTCATATTTATCTATAATGTTAATATCCTTGGAAGAGAGAGGAGGAGAGAAACAATGGATGATTTATTCTTATGGGTCAAATGTTGGTCTAACTGTATCACAAACTCTTCTATATTTAACTCAAAGATATGTTTTTAAAAAATCTGTTAGTAGTGAATGATAATTTTACAATTCCTTTGCATATCTGAAAGGCTTTGTTCTAATAATTCCTTCATAAAATAGGGATGCATAATTGAAAGCAGAGCAGAGGAAGTCCTCTGTATGATTTTACAAACACTTTTTAAGATTCCTTTTTCTTTTTCTGGACTGCTACCAGAGATTTCATAGAAAAGCACTGGGGGGAATTTATCATTAAGGCCATTTAATCTGAATCCTCTGTATAGCTAAGATCAGTTTCATTATCTCCAGCAGTTATTGAATTATCCACATCAGGTTTCACTGTATTCAGGCAGGCATTACGTTTGGAGTTGTCAATTACAAAGGAACTGAATATTGTCCTAGAAGTGAGTAGTGCAAGGACTTGGTCCACTCCTCAGTTTGAAAAAGCTGATTCATTTTGCCCTGCCGTTATTCTAGTTCACATTCATTTTTCCCATACTATGCAACATACATAAGAGCAGTAAGATGCTGCCTGCAGGCTTACAGTGAAGGCAGATAAGCTTAAGTGTGAGCAGGATTCCCTTCTAACATTGCAATCCAGTGTTCCTCTTTTCAAAAGTCAGTCCTAAATAGCTGGGGATAGGATGCAATCTAAGGGCCTTTTCACACAACCCCTAAGATCTGCTGGCCACTTAAACTTGGACCAGAGATCTTGGGGGTTCGTTGCTCTTCCTGCGTCCCTACCCCTCCGCACTTCCTTGCTCCTGTCTGCGTGAGGGGAGGGAGAAAAAAAGAGAGGAAAAAATGCAGGCTCACCCCCGAAGCCGCCAGGAGCCCCGTCATCCTGATTCTTTCTCTTCTGTTTTTTTTTGCCTCCCGCCCCTTCTCTTAAAGGGGCGGGAGGCAAAAAAAAAAAACCACAAACAGAAGCGAGGAGAGCCCCACACTCACCAGATTAAATCCGGACCTGGGGATTTTCACCCTCCAAGAGCAGGTACATGAAAAGTGCACTGGGACATGCTTAGGTGGGCGTGGTCGCACTTAATATCCTGCAAACTCCGGAGCTGGTGGGGAAACAATTGTAAGCTCCGGAGCTGGCAGCCATTTGCGGCGGAGTTTAGGGGTCGTGTACAAATACCCTAAATTACTTGGCACTTGAATTATGTCTCTCTCTTACCTTTAAACCCTTATTCAAATAATGCTTTTCTAGAAAGGCCTAAATCTCATTCCACAGCACTACTGCAGCTAAGGCCAGATTAAGACCGTTAGAGGTCTTAAGCACGTAAAAGATGCTGGTGCTCCCCCATATACATACATACATACATACATACATACATACATACATACATACATACATACATACATACATACATACATACATACATACATACATACATACATGCATGCATACATACATACATACATACGATGATAAGTCATAAAATAAATTTTTATTTATCAAAATTAAACAAAACTTACAGGAAGATGGAAATTAATTTTTAATTTTGTATAAACAACCTCATGTTCTAAAACTTGGCTTATTCTGTGAAAATTTTGCAAAATAGCATTCCAAAAATTCAACATAAAAACAAATTTTAGGTCTTGCATCTTATCTGCAATATTACAGTATTTGCTTCTGTTTCAGGGTCTCCCCTTTTGTGACTGGTCTTCAACGATATATTCTAATGCTTTTAAAATTTTAAAGAAATATTTTAAAATTGCTGCTGTTGCCATAGCATGTGACTCCCATCTGGTATCAGAGAGGGATTTTTAAGACATTTTAATTTCCAATAAGAATTTTCCATTGGCTGCTTTATAAAAAAAAAAAGGTATAGAGTAACTGCACTGTAGAGAAGAATTATCTGCCTCTTGACAGAAGTCAACAGGGCTTTAGCCTACCAGATTTAGTGAATGAGCTGCACAAGACACATATATAGTAAACTTGTTTGTTTCAAAAACTTATTTTGCTGCATCTCCTTATCATGCCCAGATCTGTTAGCAGCGCTGTCATAAGACTGGCCTGTGCATTCTTAAAAAAAGTTAGCCTATAAACTTTACATAAACGTTTATAAGAAGCTGCCTGTACAGAATACCAGCAATTTTGTGTTCATGAAATTGTGAGGCTTGGCCAGTCTCGGTGAATCAATTGGTCCAGTAGGTGGTCTGTTTATAGCAAAGGTGTATAAGCAGAACACTTTTATATACGCAGAACACTTTAAAGCAGACTGAGAGATTCACCTAGTGTCGAGGTCACCCAAGAAGAAGGAAGAATCATTGGTCTCTCCCTGTCACAATATGTAAAAGTTGACAAATATATGTAATGTATATTTAACAGATGGAAACGAGAATTGTAAAATGGAGGCAGTTAAATCTCCAGTCTCATGATGTTATCCACAAGTGCAAGGGATTAGTAATCACCAGCATGTTATGTGATTAAGCACAGATGGAATAGTTTATAACATCATGGTTGCATCAGATTGAGATAAGTGATGACTCATATCTGATGGGGTCTGTAACTGTATATAAGCACTAGCTTGTATCATGTCAGACTGGGTCTGTCTATGGTGAGAGACAGTACCCCACACTCTGATGCTTGTATATATTGCTTGGTATTTTTGCTGTATGTATGTTTTGATGTATATATGGAATATAAGAGTTTTACTCTAATCCATGATTTGTCATTCTCTGTGTTCTTTCTAAGTTCTGCTATATGCTCATATCAATTTAACTTCACTTTATTCCACGTCTTTTCTGCTGTGTTAACCTGCTGCTTAAAGATAAGCCGCTGATACTCCCTGCCAACGCAAGTCTCTCTAGCTCCACCTTTGCTGTGTGTGCCATTCATCCATAAGTTTGGGGCTGTCCTCGCCCTTCCCACTTGCAGCTTATCTCTTAGCAGCAGCACTTTGCTTTGGTAATGATGGGTTTCGCTTCTCTCTGGGTTGGAAAGCAGGCAGCAATCCCTCCGGTCTCTTTGATCTTCCCTCTTCCCTGCCTCCTCCTGCAGGGCCACATTTCTCTAAGGGAAAAGGGAGGTGGGTTCTTCTTTTTATCTGCAGGGGAGATTTCACTCCATTTCGAAGGATTAAGGCTTCTCCTGCCTGAACTGCTGACTGTGATTTAGAGTTAATAATAATAAAAATAATAATAAAACACTATAGGGGCTCAGGGCTCCTGGGCGAACAGGTGCTAACAGGCTCCTCGAAACGAGACGTGCGCTAAAGAAACCTGAATGGCAAGTGGAATCGGCTCCTCTCTTTCATTAGACGCCGTCAGGCGTGTGCTTCCACAGAGATGCTTGACAACCACGCTGAGCACTAAATAGTTTCTCAGCAATGTGTTTCCTTATTTGTCACCAAGATACCCCTACAAATGGCCTCAAGGAATAAATAACAGTCGATAGAACCAGGCCACCAACAAAACAGCCCTGTTTATTTTGTATGTAATTGTCCCATGTGGTGTCCATGTTGGCATCCCCCCCACTCTCCTCGCACATCTGTGCTCCATTAAAAATGGCAGCAGCCGTTCTCTTGGCAGCAACACCGTCTACAGTGGTTGACTCTGGGGAGGCTAGAAGCCATTAGCTGCAGGAGGCAGGAACCCAGCTGCAAATCTGGAGGCATGTTTCAGGTTTTACTCAGAGCTCTTTGCTCTGTCCCAGAAATGTTGTGATTCTCTGAACTAACCTTACATTTTTCATTGGGCCAAAGCAAAGTGGGTGGGCCTTACCAGTTTGGACATTTTCCAAGGAAGCTGAATAAAGTGTTAGTGCAACACTTTTCTAAGTGCAGTGTTCAGTTTCATACACTGGCTGACAAAATGTCTGCAAAGTGGGCTGCTTGTTTCTTTGCCACAGCCTCCAAAGTGTCTGCAAAGTGGACAACTCACTTCCGTGGAAGAGCTTTCACAATGCAACTTGGAATTCTGCAAGACATCTTCTAAATGCACTGCTCAGTCTTCGTAGCGTAGCTAGCAAAATCTTTGCAAAGTAGATAACGCATTCAAGGAACAGGTAAAGTTTACAACAGGGTTCTACTTAAGAGCTTAATTCCATGCAGTTTGCTGGTAAGTTCTCTTCAGGGTTATTTGACATGATGCCTTTGAATGCCCTGGGGCCCCTGACATCACTGATTACTGACATGAAGAAAGAAAGAAAGAAAGAAAGAAAGAAAGAAAGAAAGAAAGAAAGAAAGAAAGAAAGAAAGAAAGAAAGAAATCTGCAGACTTCTTGAGCCTTGACTTTGTGGTAGAGACCTATCTGGACTTTATCTCTTTAGGTCAGGAGTCTTGGTAATAACTTACAGGAAATAGGGACACTTTTTTTGAAAATAACAGATCTGCATGTTGTTATTGTGTGCCATCATTCACACCCAACTTTTGGCAACTTTGTGAATGTGAGACCTCCAAAATGTTATGTCTTCCCAGCTCTGGTCAGCTCTTATAACCTAAAACCTGTGGCTGCCTTTAGGGAGTCAGTCCATTTCCTCATTTGTCTTCCTATTTTCCTGCTGCTTTCAACCTTTCCCTGCATTAGTGTCATTTCCAGAGAATCTTGACTTCACATGATGTGCCCAGAATACGACAGTCTCACTTTCAACAGATACAGTTCAGGATTGATTTGATCCAAATCCCACTATTTTTCTGGAAGTCCAGGGTATCTACAAAGGTTTCCGCCATCACCATAATGTAATGCAATAGATAAATAAATATGAGGCATAATTGGTATTACTGCTACATGCCCTTACTAATCAAAACAGGAACACTGATTGGAAACATCCCACTAGGTTCTCACCAAGAAGGCTGGGTTATAGTTTATAGCTAGTTTATAATAATTTAATGACTGTAGGTGGTAAATTGGCTAGTCAGGCAGTAACTGTCCTTCTATTCTTACATATGCATATGCTGACAGTCACATGTACAGTCTACAAATCATTACATGTGGCACCTGTGTGCCCTGAGATTAATGTTCAAGGAGCATCTGTGTGAAACCTACAGTCAGTACACCAGTTAGAAGAGTCCCTTGTTATTGTCTAAACAAACTTTCCTTTACAATTTTTTCCCACACTTTAAAAAAAATAGTTCAGGTAAGATTGACAATCTCAGGTGCGGTTATAAGAAGGAAGTTTCCTATTGTATGATTTTTTTAAATGTGCCTGTTTTCTTTCTTTGTTATTAGCAGCTCATCCTTTTCACCCGACCAAGATTTCCATCAAATCCAGGCAGGCTGTAATGTTCTTAATGCAACTCTGATCTATACAGGCCAAAAGCCAAGCTGGAAGATATATTGCAAGCTTTATTGCCCTGTTACTCCCGTTCTTTCAAGTGCTTCGCCAGATCGATGGTGAAATTCTGCTAGTGAAGTGGCTGTACTCCCGGGTGCCACTTGCTCACCAGCTGCTGATGAGCAGAACTGTCACAAATGAGCCATATTGATGCTGTGCCTGTGAAGGGACATGTCACACAGCATGGGCAGCCAGCCTATAAGGGAATTTGGACATGTGAGAATGAAGGATTATATAATTAAAAAAAAAGACTACAATGGACTAAAAGGCAGAGATTTCCCTTTGGGAAAGTCAGTGAGGTTAATAAGTAAAATAAATAAATAAATAAATAAATAAATAAATAACAGAAGGGCTTCTTTTATATAAACTTGTAAACAAGCCCTAAGATTCCCAAAAGGACCTAGTTTATTATGTACCTTGTATTTTGGTTTTTAATATGTATTCTTTTGTTTAATTGTTATGTTATCATATGTTGTAAACCACCCAGAGTGGCCCTAGGTCTAGATGGGCAGTATAAATGCCAAATAAATAAAATAAATAATAAATAAATAGTTGTTGCTTGCTCCTCCATTCTGTGCTCACTCTGTCCCACCAGCCCTCCATTTTACATCCTCATAAATTATCTAGAATGCTCTCACCACTAAAGATGTTGATTGGATGATCTCTTGAGGGACTCTTTTACCGAGTACTGTCCATAACAAGATTTTTACTACTTCTTCAAATCTCAGGACTTCTGTGGTAATACTTTCTTCTTGTTCACAGATAGTGCTTGAGACCACACGTCCTCAGAGGACTTTTGGAACTTGAATCTAAGATCAAATCTCAAGGAAGACTTCATAGTATCAAATTTTGGACTCTTATGTACAATTTTCTGCCCTAGCGATGAAGCAGTAGTACTTAGTCCAATGACTCCACATAAATTCTCAATTTGTTTGAGGGTTTTTAAGTGGTCCAATAAAAGGTATTAGCTTCTCTTACATCAGTGCTATTTTGGTTATGCAATAGTACACGTTTTGAGAATAATTCTCAGTTTATAGGACCAGAATCCTGTTATTAGGATATAAGAATTGTGTAATTTGCCATAGTCATTTGCAACTGATTGGTTAAGAAACAGAGAGCATCTTGGTCACACAATCTGGTCCATGATGTTAACACTTCTCACCTGAAATGGAAGCAGAGATATTTAATCACCTTAATTCTAAGCACTAATTAAAAAACAAAAACAAATGGGAATCTGTTAAACTAGAAATCTAACAAAATAAAGAGTAAGAAATAGAGCTAGACATGTGGAAGTCATGGACCTAATGTAAAATGCCTACCGACAATCTACAGGCAACTTACAGCAATTGCAGCTCTTTTTATCTCAGTCAGCCTTCTACATGGACTTTGATCTCACAGAGATACAAGGTGAATTTTTCTCTCTACTAAAACATAAGATATCTCAGCATGCTGGGTGTATCCAGAATGGCTAAGAATATATGTCAGGAGACTGCCTGCCTGTTGGAAAGAAAGGGGAGCTTGGAATGAAGGAGAGAGAAGATATCAGAGATTCCTGAGGTGGGAAATATTGTGTCCCAAGAGCAACTTAATATGGTGTTAATATCCCTTGTATATATAGACTTAAGTCAACAAGATCTTCCCATGTTGACTTGCCCAAGGGCAGAGAGAAGCTGAGACAGGAGGCCCAACCCCTGGAATACACTCACGGCTTTTGATGCAACAGTTGCTACTTGATATTCGGCAGCACTGCAAATTTTGCAAGTCCTGCTTTTGTGATTGAGAAAGAGATGACTCTCTGCCATTCACGATGAAGCCTAATTAAATGTCAAGTGCCCTGTGTAGAGTCAGCCTCTCATCTCTCTTCTGATGTAAGCCATTTTATTTCACGCCTATTATACTATGCTAAATCCAAATTCCATCAGTGGGCATTGTGAGAATTAGAATTACTACTGTGCAAACAAAATTAGAACTAGACTATGAGTGATACCTTCATAGGCTGCTGGTAGAAAAATAAAAAAAGTTTGCTGAGTTTTATTTTTCTACCAGCAGCCTATGAAGATATCACTCACAGTCTAGTTCTAATTTTGTTTGTTTTAATGGCTGCACGGCTCAAAACTCCTTTTTACTGTGCAAACCTTTGAGAAGTCCAAACACTTCTCTCTGCTAAATGGGAAAAAGTTGCAGTTGGATAAGAAAAGAAGAGCAGAGATAAAACACTGTGGATAAATGCTTTAAGTCACAAGGGCTTCAATGAAACTCAGTTCCAAGACACAATGTACAGCCTCGATGCGTTGCTGATGGATGTATGTTTTCTAGCAGAGCTGAGCATTGTATTTAGATATTGATAGAACACTCCTTCTGATTAGACAACTGATGCTTGTAGTTTGGATGTCTTGCTGTAGACAAGAGAAAGGACGGAAAAAGGATGTTCTCCTAGGAGTCCTTGGAACTTCAACACAAATCCTCAAGAAGCCATTTACAATTTGGGAAGAATCTGGAGTTTACTCAGGCTTTGCAGGGATACTCTTCATGTCAGCAGGGCCTCGGCACTGGTAAGCCAAGAGTAAGAATGCCTTCACCTGTTGGTGGGACAGTGGGATAGATTTGGCATTGTGCTGGGCTACCGTGCTCCCCGCAACCCAGCACAATCCCTGCCAGAGCTCTCAGAGTTCATCGCGGCAGCTCTTTTGAAGTCCCCTCACCTTCTGATGGTTGGGGACTTCAATGTGCATGCTGGCGGTGGACTTTCTGGTGCAGCTCTGGAATTCATGGAGCCCATGACCTCCATGGGTCTATCCCAGCATGTTCTTTGCCCCACCCACAGATCAGGGCATACCCTTGACCTGGTTTTTTCCTCCATGTTGGGGAATTTTTCTCTGGAGGTAGGGGACATTGTCTCTCTACCTGTGTCATGGTCAGACCATCACCTGCTGTCTTTTCCCCTGTTGATTGCAGACCATCAGCTTCCTGTGTTGCTCCACCCCCGGAGGCTTCTGGACCCAGCTCGGTTCCATGACGCCTTCAGGGAGCTTCCTGGTGGCCTGGCTGACGCTCCGGTCGAGGCTGCGGCTGACCTTTGTTTTGAAACAGCTGCCCGCGCAGTCGACTGGATCACCCCCAGGCACCTTCTCCATAGCAGAGCTCGATCTTCACCATGGTTTACGGCGGAGTTGAGAGCAATGAAGCAGGAATGGAGAAGGCTGGAGAGCAACTGGAGACAGAGCCGGATGGCACTTAACAAGGCTGCAGTAGTTATCCAGACTAGGCGCTACTCACGAGCAATCAGGGAGGCTAAAACATCCTACTACTCCCTGAGAATTGGTGAGGCCTCGAACTGCCAGACAGAGCTCTTCCGGGTGGCTCAGGACCTCACCAATCCTAGTCTGGCCAGGCCTCCTCCTACTGAGTTTAGTCGCGAGAACTTCGCAGCCTTCTTTCGATCTAAAATAGAGGCCATCCGTGCCGGCTTTGACTCCAGTTACACTAGCCCTCCCCGCTATCCCCTGTCGCTGCACCTCCTTGTTCTGCTCATTTGGATGAGCTTGGCCCTCTTTCCTCTTTGGAGGCCTCCAGGGCGATTGCCCACTGCCAGCCCGCATCCACCCCCTTCGATCCTTGCCCCTCTTGGCTAATAAAAGCGGCTGGAGGGACTATGCCAGAATGGGCATCTGCCATCGCCACCGCCTCCTTCAGCAAGGGGTTTTTTAACCTCCCGTTTGAAGGAGATGGTGGTTAAGCCCATTCTCAAAAAAACCAGCATGGCATTGGACCAATTGGCGAATTATCACCCTATTGCCAATGTCCCTTTTATGGGCAAGGTAATCGAGAGGGTGGCTGCGGTCCGGATTCGATCTTTTCTGGAGGAACATCAGTGCCTTGACCCATGCCAGTTCAGGTTCAGGTCTGGCCGGGGGACCGAGACAGCTCTGGTCGCGCTGCAAGATGACCTAATCCAGGCAGCCGACAGGGGTTCCTCTACCCTGTTGGTTCTCCTGGATTTGTCAGCGGCCTTCGATACCGTCGACCACGGTATCCTGCTGGATCGGCTCTCTGAGGTGGGAATCAGAGGCACTGCTCGCAGTTGGCTCCGGTCCTTCCTGGAGGGCCGTCTCCAGTATGTGCAACATGGTGGAGAGTTGTCGGCCCCATGGATACTCCCTTGTGGGGTTCCGCAGGGCTCATCTCTCTCCCCCATGTTGTTTAACATCTATGTGATGCTGCTGGCTGGGGTCACTAGGAGATTTGGAGTCTGCTGTCATCAGTACGCTGATGACACACAGTTCTATCTCTGCTTTTCCACCTCTGCAGTGGAAGCTGTCCAGACTCTCGACCAGTGCCTGGATGCAGTCCTGACATGGACCAGGGCCAACAGGCTCAGGCTCAACCCCAAGAAGACTGAGGTGATGTTCTTCGGGAATTCCCCATCTGGATATGGAGGCCCTCTCCCAAGTCTGGATGGGGTTTCCCTCCAGCTGGTGGATAGGGCTCGGAATCTGGGTGTAGTTCTGGACCCAACGCTGACCTTGGAAGCCCAGGTGGCCACCGTGGTCAGATCTGCTTTTTACCATCTCCGCCAAATTGTCCAGATCCGCCCATACCTAGATGGTGACTCCCTGAGAACAGTGGTGCAAGTGCTGGTGATCTCGAGGTCGGACTACTGTAATGCTCTGTACATGGGGTTGCCCTTGACTCTCCTCCGGCATTTGCAGTGGGTACAAAGTGCGGCAGCCAGGCTGGTGGCTGGAGTGTGTCGCTATGACCATATCACCCCAGTCCTGGCTCGCCTGCACTGGTTGCCCGTTGCATCCTGGATCAGATTCAAGGTCCTGGTTTTAGTTTATAAAACTCTCCATGGCTTGGGCCCAGACTACCTGTTAGAGCGTATTGTCCAGCGATCAACCTCGGCCCGTCCAGTTCGGCAGTCGCGAGTGCACTCGCTGCGGGTCGCCATGCCTAGAGAGACCTGAAAATCCATCACCCGTAACCGGGCCTTCTCAGTGGCTGGCCCCTCCCTTTGGAACAGCTTACCAACTGAAGTGCGCTCTGCAGAGTCCCTGTTGGCCTTCCGCCGAGCATTAAAAACTCTCCTCTTTCGCGAGGCCTTTGGTGGATCTGTTTAGTTAGTTAGTTTTTTTTCTTTTCCCCCCGCCATCTATATGTTTGCCGACTAGTGTTGCTGCTGAGCTTGTGACTATTACGCCAAGATGTGATGATGCCCAAGCTATTTTATTACATTGTTTTTATATTGTTGTTGTTTATTACCTGTGCTGTTTTAACTTGTTTGTTGCCCTATTGTATTGTTTGCTGACTTGTTCAGCTCTGTAAGCCGCCCAGAGTTCCTTTTCGGAAGATGGGCGGGGTAAAAGTCCAATAAATAAATAAATAAATAAATAAACAAGAGACTCATTGCACAAGTATACCAGTCTCCAGCAGAAACAACCATCTACTAGCAGAATGGCAAATTGCTAGTGATATTCTATCAATCACTGCTATTCTGGATTAAAGGGAATCAACTCAAATAAGATTAACATAAGGAATATACAGTATTCCCCCATGCTATGTACATCTCTACAGTCTTTAAATCCTCCACTTATATTTATGAACCCAATTCCTCTAAGATAAAGAAGATATGGAGGTTGCAACTTGTTGTAGAAATTATCCATGAATGCAAACTGTTTTTTTTTTAAATGCGCAAAGGTCCTCAGACATAATGTAGCTGCGATCTATCATTGTATTTGGGGAAGAGCATGGGGGAATAAATGAGTGGGGAACACTAAAAAGTCATCGGTTTGTTTTTCCACTAATCAATGAGTTAAAATATAAGCATTCCTGATACATTGGGCTATATGTAATGCTATTCTGATGGTAGTAGTTGATGCCTCCCCCTGCTTCCCCCCCCCCAGTTATGAAGAATAACATTTGGGATATAGTGGAGTCTGCAAGATGAACCTCAGATTCCTATCTTGGCACCTTATGGCACATAATATACATAAATGGTCACTGGACTAAATACTATTGCTTCATCACTAGGGCAGTAAAAATCCTATTCTATTTTAGTTTTTAGCTTTGTGCAATTTTGCAAAGTAGCCAGATAGTTTGTGGAGACACATCTCTAATGTGTTTCTCATGTATTTATTCTCATGTATTCTTATGTGAGTTCTCGTGTGTGTGTGTGTGTGTGTGTGTGTGTGTGTGTGTGTGTGTGTGTG
>JAHTLZ010000129.1:82840294-82862331 GCA_023846285.1 Phrynocephalus versicolor | reverse complement strand
GTGTGTGTGTGTGTGTGTGTGTGTGTGTGTGTGTGTGTGTGTGTGTGTGTGTGTGTGTGTGTGTGTGTGAAATACCTTTGAGGGGGATTAGTTTTCTATCTATTTAACAACTGAAATTCTCGTAAGAGAAATTGCCAATATTCTGCTAACTAGCATCCTAAGAGCCTGCCTGTGGTATATATTTCTCCAGCTTTACTGATTGCTAATAATTAACTCAGGAGACAACAGGAATGCTATGGGTCAGGAGAGCCTAACATTTCTACTGGAACACATTCCTACCAGTACCCAGCTCAAAGCACCATCTCAACCAAAAATGGGGCAAATGCATGCTTTGCTTTATCTTCAAGAAGTGCAATGTGAATGGCACCAAGTTTGTTTATAATGTCTGTCTGCATTCATCATCCGGATGAGCCATGCATCTTCCCTCTCTTTTGCATTAATGATCTAGCCTCATTATTGAATTTGGAAAGTCATTTGTCATCTGGCATTTCCCAGAGTCCACTCTGCTGTTTGCAGGACCTTGGGGGGTCTGTGAGCCAAAATAACTTCTCCAAACTCTCCCCCAGGATTTAATTCCTAAGGCTTCTGGGGTATTGATGGAGACCATGTGTTGTTCTTTTCCCTGCCAAAAATGGCCATGTGGAAGAGTACCCCCCCCAACTCTTTCAAGCAGGCATTTTGTAAAACAGCCGTGCTTGACTTCATTCCTAACTAACATTGAATAAAGTCTCCCAAGTGCACTTGGCCTCCATGAAAAGGCAGGTTTGGGAGCATTACAAGATTCTGCTTCCTTGGCAGTTCTTGAAGGGATTCTAGTCTTGGTGTTAATCCTCAGAAAGCGGCAAGGAGCTTCTGTATTAATCACAAATTGTGACTGGTTCCTCCTGGCTGCAAAGCAGCCCTTCACTGAAGCACACAGCCCCTTAAGGTTATGAAAGGGCATATCATGGTCTTTAATTTCATAGAGAAGCCTCTGAGTCAAAGGCACAAGAGTATAAGAACTTTGTCTTGGGGAGGTTTCTCTCTTCTCGGCCGGTTAACTGGGAATAGGATTTTCTTACTCAGCCAAGCCTTGCAGTTTACAGCTTAAGTTTTCAGCATTTCCGAGGGCCAGGCAACAAAATCAATTTTGCTTTTCAAGACGGGCTGATAGACAGCAACATTTCAGACATAAGCTTATTACCAGCAAGGAACCAAGAACCGTGTTCATATCCTTACATGCTATATCAATGCAGATTTTTTTGTTTTGTCATGCACATAATGGATAAAGTTTAGCATAGGCAAGCCCTGATTCCCTTTCAAAATGGCAAGCCCTCAGACTGAGAAATCAGGAGAGCTTTTAGCAAGTCTTAAAAATAACAACGTTTGGGGTTGATTTTACTGACGTGCCATTCCCCCCCCCCCCCCGAGCCTGTAGGGTTCACATTTTGAGTTCTCTTGACAACGGTGGGGATTTAGAAAATTGCTCTCTTTAAGAAATAAATAAATAAAAAGGAAAGAAATTGGATATTCTCACTTAATTGCATGGTTACAGAAAGTCAAAGCTTCAGCTGAGTCCCAAAGATACAAGAAACCCCAGAGGTAAGAATGGACCAATCAACTAACCGTTTTTCAAAGCTTCACTTAAGGGGCTGCTTCTTGATGACAAATCAGCCCGTGAGGTGGGTTGCTGGATTCAATCCAAACAGGGGCTTGATCCTTTAATATTGGCAGGTGCCACTTCTGGCAACATGTATGGTGTACCTCAATTTTGCCCCTTATCTAACTATTAGAAGCATGCATTCACTTTGTGCACTTTGAATTTCTGGCAAAAATAAATAAATAAATAAAAATCCTCAGGGAAGTTGCAATGCAAGAAAGTGGATGACAAGGGAGTGTGTTTTCCAAATTTCATGGCTTTTGTTTTGGCCAGCAAATATTGGGATGTGTGCAAAGGCAAGGGCAAAGAATCAGAGGGTGCTGAATTCTGTGCCCTCAGTGATGCTCCTATGCTCAGAGATACAACATTTTGCCACTTTGAGCACAACCAATATCCTCTGATTTCAGAAGTTAAACCAAGTCAGAGGTACAGAACAGGATTTCAACTAATAATTCCTACTGTGTGTAAGCCAGGGAAAGCCAGCTTAACAGTTAACAGAAAAAAAATCAGAGGAGGCAGCTGTACATTTGGCAAGGGTGGACTGGTAAACTTGAGTGATATTTTGGGTTAGCTCACAGACCATACTGAGGAACTGTTCTCACCATTTCTACTAATTAACTCACCCTGCTTTTCTCCACCCTCCTCCTCCTTCCCCTCCCCTATCCACCCCCCCCAACTATATATGCTACAACCAATGGCTATATAGAGTACAGCCTATCAATATCTGGTATGAAATACATATCTCATATTATACAGTATCTCACACCTCATTCTGCTGCTATATGTCTGAAGAAGTGCACATGTGCACAAAATGTCACATTAAAATATGAAAGTTAGTCTTTAAGGTGCCACATGTTTGTGTCTTTTGTTTTGTTTTGTTTTTCTTTGATTTTTGCCTGAAATTTGTGAAGATTTTGGTGAACCTTAAGTTGTCTATATGTGCCACAGTAGATAAACTGCAGAACTGAAGTCAAGCCTCAGCTCACAACCTGGTTTTGTTCCCAATGGGTTCAGGTAGCCAGCTCGAGATTCACTCAGCCTTCCATCCTTCTGAAGTTAGTAAATTGAGTACCCAGCTTGCTGGGAGGCAGTGTTTCTTGCATGTCATAAACTGCCCAGGTAAAAGGTAAAGGTAAAGGTAAAGGTTCCTCTTGCACATGTGTGCTAGTCGTGCCCATCTCTAGGGGTGATGCTGATGTCCGTATTCAAGCCAAAGAGCCAGTGTTGTGCAAGTCCATGGCCACGTGGCCAGCATGGCTGCAAGGAAACACTGTTTTACCTTCCTGCTTTTTACAGCGGTACCTCTTTATTTACTTGCATTTACATGCTTTCGAACTGCTTGGTTGGCAGGAGCTGGGGTTAACAGCCGGAGTTCACTCCGCTGCATGGCACCTAGGATTCCAACTGCTGAGCTGCCGACTTTGCAGCCGACAATTTTTGGAGCCTTAGTCCACTGAGCTCCCATGCCCAGAGAGTGCTCCAAAATGTATGGGGTGGTATATAAGCTGAAATACGCAGGAATCTGATCCATGCTGGCTAGCTCCATCCACAGCCATTTCATAGGGCTGTATGGTTGAAAAGAACTCCAGCCATCATCAAGTTTAACCGCCTGCTAGCACAAGATTTCCACATATAAAGATGCCCATTCAACATTCCAGTACTCTAAAGTCCATTGCCTTCTAAGGTTATCTGCATCACAGCCAATCAGTTTCTCCTGTCTATAAATGTACACAACACTACATTTGTTGGGTAGGAGAATTTTACTACCAAATTCAAATAAAGGGAAAAGCTTTTGTTTTGTCAAAACAATTCTGGTTGTAACTCAAAAGGAATGGGTTTACTCCCCCACCACATTGGATTTCTTACATAGGTTTCTTCCTAAAGCAGAGCTGTCTTGTTTTACTAATAGCTACAGGGCGGGGAGATGGTGGGCAGGTGTTGCTTTTCCATATTGGCATCTCAGCTACGTAATGCAAAATCTTCTTCCAATTGCTAGGTGCCAGAGCCGTAGAACCACTCAGCCAAAGGCATGCATGTGAGCACTTATATGCATGTGTAGGCAGGTGGCTGAGCTGGTGTAGGATCGTTCACAGCTGAGGAACATCTCCCTGGCCTTAATTAATTTATACAAGAGCAGGAGCTTAACCTAGATTTCAAGGTCATGATCTTCCCCTTTTTGCCAAAGCATTGCTAACAAAGATGGCCTAAAATGCAGCATTCCAGATGGTGCTGTGAAATTCAGGGGCATTTCCTTCTGTTTCCAGTGTAACCATTTTTTTTTTTTTTTTTGCACAAGCTCCTACTTGCCCACAGAAGAATGCAAAAAAGTTCAAACCAGAATTGGATTGGAATAACAGGAAATGTTCTAACACTAAGTTGCATCATTGATCCATTTAGACCAATATTTTCAACTCTTGATTGCCACCGACTTTCCAGGATTTCAGACAAGACTAGCCGTACCTAAAGATCTCGAATATTTCCTGGTCATCATCCTTCCAAGTACTAACTTGGCCCACTCTTATGCAGCTCTCAAAACTAGACAACTGGGCATATTGGGGATTAGAGATGGGCACGAAACGAACAATTTTTCGTTTCCATTTTCGTTTTTTCATTTTGTTATGTAATGAAATGACAAACGAATTTTGTCTCTAAAATGAAACGAAATGAACAGAAACACCGGAAATTTTGTCGTGCATTTCGTTTCCGTTACTGCAATATGAGTGAATTGCTTAAAATCCTTAAAAAATCACAAAAAATTGAAATAAATGGTAACAAAATGATAACGAAACAAACGAAAACAATTTTTTCAAAAATTCACGAAAAACAGAAACGAACCGAAACAGACCCTCCAAAGGACAAACAAAATGCCATTTTTTGATTTGTGCCCATATCTATTGGGGATAGTGTGATGTAGGGTACATCCATGATTTAAGAAAATGATGGTCACTTTAAAATATATCTAGGCTTCACAAAAGACTGAAGAACAAAGCAAGTGAGGAATTGCAAAGTAAGTGTTATGAATAAAGAAGTCACAAAACTTGCATTGCTCCCCCATTTGCAAGCTTTCTGGCAGAAGTAGGAAGGGCCACAATTGGGGGAGGGACAAACAGGGCATGTGTCCCGGGCACCTTGCTGCTGGTGTTGGGGATGTCAAAATAATATTTAAACTTTGTACTATTTCATGTGTGTCCTCCCTTGCTGGGGGGGGGGCACAGAATCCACATTTGTGCTGGGAGACACAGACCCTAGCTGTGGGCCAGGAAGTACTGCAAGGAATGTTAGCAGTTGACCATGACTCTCAAAGGATGCACCCACACCATTCACTGCTATTGGATGCAAAGAATTCTGGGAACCTCTGAAAACTGCACTCCTCCCTTCTGGTTCCTGCCATGTTAAAACTGCTTTTAATCCTGTTAGCATCACAACAACCTTTTCTTCTCTTTTGGACTGTTGAGATGTTCAAGTGACGCACAGCAAGCCATTTGCCACATATATCCTTGTTCTCCTATACCTTATTTATGTAGGAGTTCATTTGATGACTGCCTACTTTCCACTGAGACAAATGCCACAATTCAGAAATGCCAACATCCAACTGTGTCATGCAGGCAGCTTTCCCAGATCTCAAGGTGGTACCTGCTACCTGCCTGAGCTCCTCTCCCTCAAAACATCTACTCATCCCACACATATGTCATAAACTTGGATATAGCATGTAGTGACTCCAAAGGAGATCCAAATGTCTCTCCCTCTCACAGGACAATGGAGGATATTTTGGGGACCTCATTCCTACATTCAAAGATGAAGCAAGCAATAATTGACATCTGTGTTCTATATAATGTATTTTCCATCTTGGAACCATTGTTTTTCCAACTGAGTATGAATCCAGAGTTCCTTGGGTTCCGTTTGCTGATGTTTTTTAATGTTTCCCCAGCAGGTCTGCGGAACTCTACCCATATGATAATATTTATTTATTTATTTATTTATATAGCTTGTATGCCGCCCACTACCCAAAGGTCTCTGGGAGGCTCACAATCAAAATGGACAATTAAAACATCAAAACACAACAAAATTAGAACAATAAAAACATGTAAATGCAATAAATACGATACATTAAAAACACATCACTAAAATTGCCATCGGGACCCACAATCATTAGTTTAAAAACTTCTGGAACAAGAAGGTTTTTACCTGGTGCCGAAATGTTATTAACGTTGGCGCCAGGCGAGTCTCATTTGGGAGGGCATTCCATAGTCTGGGGGCAGTTGCTGAAAAAGCCCTATTCCTGCAAGCCACCCCCTTCACCTCCTTAAGGGATGGCTCTTCCAGGAGGGCTCCCTGACTAGATCTTAATTGCCGGGTAGGTTCATATGGAAGGAGGCGGTCCTTCAGGTATCTAGGTCCTAAGCCGTTTAGGGCTTTATATTAGAGATGGGCATGACTCAGCGAAATTTTTGTTTTTGTTTTTGTTTTTTTTGTTTCGTTTCACAATGAAAACGAAAACAAAAAAATTTTCAGAAGCAAAATGACAACGGAAACGAAATGAAAAATTTTGCCATGTTTTTCGTTTTCGTTACGGTGGACACATTGCATTGAAAAGAATGCTAATGAAATGAAAATTTTTCGTTTTCATTTTGTTTTTTCGTTTCGTTTCATAACGAAAACGAAAATGAAAAATGTGCAAAAAACCCTCAAAAAACAAAAACGAACCGAAACGAACCCCTAAACGACAAACGAAAAACAAAAAATTATTTTTTTGAGTCGTGCCCATCTCTACTTTATATGTCAAAACAAGCACTTTGAATTGGGCTCGGGCAGCAACTGGTAACCAATGAAGGTTATACAGAATTGGCGTGATGTGTTCCTTGGTGACCCTACCACTCATCAGCCGTGCAGCACGATTCTGAACCAGTTGCAATTGCTGGACCATCTTCAAAGGCAGCCCCACGTAAAGCGCATTGCAGTAATCAATACGGGATGTTACCAGTGCATGTGTAACTGTCATCTAGGTAGGGGCGCAGCTGATATATATTCCGCAGCTGGAGAAAGGCACCCCTGGCCACCGAGTCCACCTGGGCTTCCAGAGTTAGACCGGGGTCCAGGAGCACCCCCAGGCTATGGACCCTGTCCCTTAGGGGGAGTGCAACCCCATCCAGGACTGGGAAGTGGCCCTCTAGCCTGTCTGACGAAGCACCCACTAACAGCACTTCCGTCTTGTCTGGATTGAGTTTCAATTTATTAACCCTCATCCAGTCCATTATCTGGTCCAAACACGAGTTCAGAACAGAAACCGCCTCACCTGGATTGGTGGAGAACGAGAGGTAGAGCTGAGTATCGTCAGCATATTGCTGACTCCTCAGCCCAAACCTCCTGATGACCTCTCCCAGCGGTTCCATGTAGGTGTTAAACAGCATGGGGGATAGTATTGAGCCCTGTGGAACCCCATGATGTAAATGCCATGGGGCAGAGCTACTATCCCCCAGCACCACCTTCTGGACACGGCCAGCCAGGAAGGATTGGAACCACTGCAAGGCGGTGCCTCCAACTCCCAACCTGGCCAGCCTATCCAGAAGGACACCATGGTTGATGGTGTCGAAAGCCGCTGAGAGGTCCAGGAGTATCAACAGGGTTGCGCTCCCCCTGTCTCTCTCCCGGCAAAGGTCATCGTACAGGGCGACAAAGGCAGTCTCTGTTCCAAAACCTGGCCTGAAACCAACACACCAGAAGGGCCATACTCTGGACCTAGTCTTCTCAACGGGACTGGGGGATGGTGGTTTGGATGTGGAGGGGTTGGCTTTGACTCCATTGTCATGGTCAGACCACTTCCTGGTCAAGTTTAGGCTATTAGCTACTCCAACCCTCTGCAAGGGTGGGGGATCCATTAAGTTGATCAGCCCTCAGAGACTAATGGATCCGGATGGTTTCCTGAAAGCTCTGGGGGATTATCCAGCTGACATGGTCGGCGCTCCTGTCGAAGCTCAGGTCGCCTTATGGAATAGGGAGATGACCCGGGCAGTTGACATGATCGCACCTAAGTGCCCTCTCCCCCTACACAGAGCCTGGACAGCTCCTTAGTATGCTGATAATAAGGTTTATTATGTAACTGAGTGCATCTTTGGGTTAACATTCTGTGGTTTAGGTGCCTTTCCATCTTCCAGGAGCTGAACAATGATGTTTTTGTGAGCTAAGAGAGAAAGAGATGGAGGCTCTACTTATTTATTTTATTTAATTAATTATTATTTTTAAAATTCTTTTAATATACTAATGGAGGCATAGAGGAACTCCAGGAACATTCCAGTGTCAGATTTGATATGTGTACTGTTAGAATATGTATGCAGAAAAATCAAATACTTCTATCTATGTAGCTTAAAAAAAAAGAATAGGAACCTATCCCAACTAAACGTGGAGCCAATCTGAAAGCCACACATATATAGATTTCCTTATAAGCCAGGGAATTCTTACAAAGCAAATTCAGGCTTGTTCAGGAGGGTCTTTTGCTTATTCTTATTGTATATGCTTTAATGGGAATTAGACATGGGTGTTTCATTTCAGAAGGAGACTGGTTCCAAAACGAACATGGCAGCATATCTTGCACTTGGAACAAAGCCTCCAATACATCATCTTTCACTCTCCCTGGTGCTGGCCAATCAGACAGGGAGGCGGGATGATGCATGTCCTTGCACAGCTCCTGATTGGCCAGTGTCAGGGAGAGGGAAAGATGACATGTCTGGCTGTTTCCTGGTTGGATTTTTGCCCAGCACAAGGTAAAGCAAGGTAAATCAGTGGTTGATTTTGCTCTGGAGTGTGTGACTGCATTCCGAGTGCCAGAACCAATTCCCTTCTGAAATGAAATACCCATGTCTAATCTATTTGAGCAAAAAAAGATCATAAAAAGCTAGAAATATATGATATACATGTCACAAAAAAGACAGGCGCTATTCAAGCATGAGGGCAAGGAACAGGTAGTGCGTAGCTTGGAAACATGACTTCGAACTGTGATATGCTAATTGTGTTTTAGCAACCAAGTGCCCAAATCCTCTTGTGCTGTTATCTCAGTGGAAAGGAAACGATGCAAGTCATGATAGCAAATTGCCACTAATCAATACATCCCTGCCTGGATTCCTGCTCATGCACTGAGCCAATTGACTGGCATACAATGATGAATCAAAATGTGGACTCCTTAATTAGTGGCAATTATCTATTCCACTAGCTTAACTGTGCAACGGGGTTTTGCCTGATACTGTTAGAACCCAAATGCCATTTGTATAACTTGCCAAAATTTCCCAAATCAATGGTCACATATCAAACATTATGGCCAATATCCCTAGCATCAAATACAGAGATGAAATATTCACAGACTATGCTGCCAACATTTAAATATATCGAAACTGCCTAAAAGTTATTGCAAAAATTAAATCACAAAGGAGAATTTGAGAGTTCTTGAAAGCAAGTATCTTAAAACTCAGTGTGACTAGGACCACACCCATCAGGTTGAAACTGATACATTTAAAAGTCTAGACTGTATTTAGGAAAGCTCAAACTTTAAGAATTCTATCAGATGATGTAGCAAGAAAGGATTTTACCTTGGGTATATCAGTTAAAGATCTAGAACATTGCAGGGATGGGTGGAACAGGTCCTCTCTTTTCTCTGCCAGACTGATATGTTCAGTTTCCCTTTTCATTTAAATCAGAAACATAACCCTAAGAAATAATTTTGTAGAAACCCCCCTAAAATAGTCACTAGAGATGGGCACGACAAAAAAATGGTGTTTCGTTTGTCGTTTGGTCATTTAGGGGTCCGTTTCGGTTCGTTTCCATTTTCGTTGGGTTTTTTTTGCAAATTTTTCATTTTCGTTTTTGTACGTAACAAACCAAAAAAATGGAAATGGAAACAAAAAATTGCTGTTTCGTTAGCATTCTTTTCAGTTCAATGTATTTGCCGCAACGAAAATGAAAAACAGGGCAAAATTTTCCGTTTCCGTTTCCGTTTCCGTTTTGTTTTGAAAAATTTTCGTTTTCATTTTCGTTGCATAACAAAACAAAAAAACAAAAACAAAAATGAAAAATTGCTAGTTTTCTGCCCATCTCTAATAGTCACTGTGTCATATGCATTTTGAGCCAAGATTTCTATCCTAAGCTTTGGAAAAGCATTCAGTACTAAAATCCACAATCTGCTCCCAAAAATGCAAATCAGATTAGCTCTCTCAAAACTCCAGATCAAACTAAATTCATCATGTTACTAATGGCAATACCTGCTTGAATGTCACCTCTGATAATCAACTTATCAGGAACTTTACAACTCAAAACTAGACAGACATACAAACCTTTATTTGCATAAAAAGGAAGCCAACATAAACAAAATTATGTTTTCAAAACTAGATATTTTGTGTCATGCTGATTGAAGTAACCCTAACACCTTTGCTCTGGGAGAGGGGAAGCTGTTGATTATCAGGTCAGATTCTCATAATCCTTGCACATTGGCTATGGTAGCTAGGACAACTAGAAGATGTAGGCCAATATTATATGGAGGAGCCCAATTGCCCATGGGTCCCCTTCCCATTCAGCCTCACCTACCCTGATAGTACCTCTGGCATTAGGAGCCTTCCCAATTACCTGTTATTGTTGCTGCTGCTGCTGCCGCTGTTTGTTAAAATATGCCAAAAATTAATTCAGCAAAATCTGCATGTAAAATGTTTGCTCAGCATATTCAATAATTTGAATATTCTGGATGGTCAAACAGTTGGACATCAAGAGTGTCCAGTCTTTTCCAGGTACCGTCTGTACTCAAACTTCAAGCTACAGCCTGTTGACTTTGAGTATTCGAGAAACATTCAACCATATTTAGCAAAAGGATTAATGCTTTTAACAACAGCTCAAAATGTTTTTGACAAATTTGGGTGCTTAGGCAAACAATGTCCTGCAAACCGAGAGCTTAGCCAAAGGGCTGTCAAGAGGGTGTCAAAGAGAGATTGCCTTGGGCATTACTCTGTGGCAGCTCATTTTTGCACACAGCAGCCTTCAGTACTGGAAGCCAGGCTTTGTTGATTTTTAGACTTTCTTCTTTTTCATTGAAACTGTGCTTATGTTTGTGGATTTCAATGGCTTCCCTGTGCATTCTGACATAGTGATTGGCAGTGTTGTCCATTATCTCTGTGTCCTGGAAGAGGATTTCATGTCCAGTTTGTTTCAGGGTATGTTCAGCTACTGCTGATTTTTCAGGTTGTTTCAGCCTGCAGTGTCTTTCATGTTCTTTGATTCTGGCCTGGATGCTGCGCTTTGTGGTCCCAATATATACCTGGCCACAACTACCAGATATCTAGTCAATGCTCAATGATTCCCATCCAGCTACAAGCAGAGGTATCAGTTTACACCATAGAACAACTCATAACACCCATCAACTACATATTAGGATCATTGCTACCCCTGATTACGTTGAAACTTCTTAATGCCTCCATCACAATACAATGACAAACACCTATTGTCCTTTATAGGAAAAGCTTCCTCTTTCTGACAGTTTTAAGGACCCCAGTCTCACTCACTCTATACCCCAGAGCACAGAGAGAAACTCCTTGTTCCCTGAGCTCCTTGCCTTCTGAAGAGGCCAGCCACAGAGTCTGGCAAAATGTCAGGAAGAAAAGCTTCCAGAACACAGCCCGACAGACCGAAAAACTCACAACAACAATCAGTGCAGCTTCACCTGATCCATTTCTGGGAACGATCTTAAGAGCATAAGGGAATCTCCCAGTGAAATCTGAGAAATGGCTGACAATTTACAAGTCCGGCTTCATGGTTGAGTCTACTCTCACTGAATTGGATTTATCCCCTGCCCTTCTTAGGTGATTTTCCCCCACCTCCCATTTGCAAATTACACTATCTGTTAACAGAGCAGCTGGTACTTTGGAAAACCATCTAGATCTCTTGGTAATAGCATATGTCCTTGTTTTTGTTATATGCTGTCAAATCACTTTGCTCTTAGGGATATCCTATGAATTCTGCCCCCAGGTTTGAAACACCCTCCCATCTGAGATCTGCCTGGCACCAACGCTGATGTTTCAGCCCCAGGAAAAAACCTTTCTGTTTCAGAAGTTTTTTAACTGATATAACATAGATTGTGGGTCCTGGTGGCAATTTTAGTGTTTTGTATTTAAATGTTTTTATTGTTTTAACTGACATTTTAATGCTCTGTTTTAATTGTTCACTTCTATTGTAAGCCGCCCAGAGACCTTTGGGTAGTGGGTGGCATATAACTTGTATAAATAAATAAATAAATAAATAAATAAATAAATAAATAAATAAATAAATAAATACATACATACATAAATTCCTGCACTTGAAAAGGTCCTTTTATTAACAACCCTCCTCAGGGTCTTCTTGCAGATTCAATGCTGTGTCTTCCTATATTCAGTTAACTCTTATTCTTTTTATAGTTCATTTTAATGTACATTTTATTGGGTTTTCAATTCTATTGTTTTAATACTTTTAGCTGCCTTGACTCCCCTTTTCAGGAGAAGGGTAGGCAAATAAAATAAGACAAATAAAATAAAATAAAATAAAGTGCTTGACTGAAGTATCTGACATTCCTGACTAGAGATGGGCACGATTCAGAAAAATTGTTCATTTTCGTTTTCGTTTTCGTCTAGGGGTCCGTTTCGGCTTGTTTCCGTTTTCGTGAGCTAATTTTCAAAATTTTTCGTTTTCGCTTCGTTGCGTAATGAAAACGACAAACAAAAATGAAAACGAAAATTTTTTCGTTTCTTCCCATTTAGCTCCATTAAGTGCTTTTCCAGTAACGAAAAACAAAAATTGGCTCGAAATTAGTCATTTCGTTTCTGTTTTCTTCCAGTTTTGAGCCGTTTTTCATTTTTCGTTTCGTTACGTAATGGAAACGAAAAACGAAAACGGAAACGGAAATTCCGCTAGGTCGTGCCCATCTCTATCCCTGACCATTGATTATGCTGGAGTTCAACAATCTACAGAGGTCTATAATTTCCCCAGCCATGCTTCATAAAGAGGTAACATTAATTTACCTCATGGTGGAAGATAATCTTGAACCAGTATCTAGCTTTGCAGAGTTTAATTTCAGCTGTACCAATTTAAATCACACACAGACAATCTGATTGTGTTAAAACAGAAAGATAAGCATAAATATAATGTGTGAATAAAATTCCATTGGTTGCTTTCCTGCTCCAGATGAAAGCTTTTCTCGTGGTGGAGTTAGCTGTTCATTAATCTCTAGTTTTGACAGTGGGTGTTATTACTACTGGGTACTACTAATTTGAGATACAAATTAGAAATAATCTGCCTGTACCTTTAAAAAGACCTAAAGCAGCATTTTTTTTGGCACCAGGTTCTTTGTAGCTGAGGGAGGGATACACACAGTCCAATTCAGACAGTTAGCAGGGTGCTGACAGGACATGTTGGTACAAGATTTCACCGTTCAGTTTTGTTTTTAATTAAAGCAGCATTGTGGTTTCCAGACAGGTCATAAAGCTAACATTCTCTAACAGTGCTGTAGCACATATAAAACCATTTTGTACTGTTTATAAAACTGTCCTTAAAAAGAAAAAAATAACATGTAAAATAATAAAAGAAAAAGTTTATTTCATTTCAACCATGAACATGTATAAAAAGTCATTTAATGTGGATTGCACAGATTTGTTGGTAAGGAGCTACTTCTGAGTGCTTATAAGCAACACATTTTTTTTGTTCAAAAGAAATAAAATTAGACCTCTGATGGCAGCATTGGCTTTAAAATGTTCAGGTATGTCAGTGGGTCCAAAATGCTGCAGCCAGATTGTTAAACTGGAGCTGGTCATACTGTTATTTTTCCTGCTAACTTCTATGGCTGTCCATTCCATTGCTGAGCAGCTATCATCATCATAAAGTTATTCCTATTTCCTAAGGTTTAGTTGGAATACTTTCTTGTAATTTGAATTCATTGGTTTGCATCTTCCTCTTTGAGTTGTGGAATTCAAGCTTTTCATTCTTCTACGTGACAACTTTTTAGATACCTTAAGACAGCAGTTTTATCTGTAGTCAGTCTTCTGTTCTACACAGACCTTGGTTTACCAAAACGTTGCCATTTTTGACATCCTTGTGAGAATATTTTTCTACATTGTTTTACATCCTTACATTCTTTGGGGTGGTCAGGACTGGATGCAGTTCTGAGCCTATGGAAAATTCACGCAGCTCTTGGTATCATCGGATCATAGAATTATAGAATAGTGAAATTGGAAGGGGCCTTTAAGGCCATGAAGTTCAACCCCCCTGTTCCGTTCAGGAATACAAATCAAAGGATATCTGCCAGGTGGTTGTCCAGATTTCTCTTGAAAGCCTCCATTGTTGGAGCAATCACCCTCTCTTGAGGTAATTTGTTCCATTGGTATTTATTCTGTATTAATAAGAGCTTTCCCTATTCTTATTAATTCTAATGATTTTAATGTGCAAATTCTTTTATTTATATTCTTGTTTGCAACCTTGGTAACTGGTGAGATATAAATATTTCATAGGGGAAAATAAAAGAGCATGCTTCTGCCTTTCCCCATCATATCAGAAAGCAAATGTTGGTAGCTATTGCATTGACTTGTGCTTTTTTAAAAATAAAGATTGCAACTGCCCAGGTGAGCTGAATGATTTATGGTGGAGGGGGAGGATTTTAAATTCCATCTCCTCTCCTTTTCTTTTTCTTTTTTCTTTTCCAAATTAGGCATTAAGGAAAAGGAAGGAGGTCTATAGATTAAAAAAGGAAACATTACATGGAACCTCACATCATTACCAACCTTGATA
This sequence comes from Phrynocephalus versicolor, assembly GCA_023846285.1. Lineage (NCBI taxonomy): Eukaryota > Metazoa > Chordata > Lepidosauria > Squamata > Agamidae > Phrynocephalus > Phrynocephalus versicolor. Next base: position 82,847,912 of record JAHTLZ010000129.1, on the reverse strand, counting down.
CAGAATCTACTTATAAATCAATCTGCTAGGAGTCAAGTCGATTGCCAGCTTCTTTCTCATAAGTTATCTTTCGCGATTTATTTTTTTCCTTTTGTTTGTTATGTGCCATCAACCTATACCAGTGTTGGCGAATCTATGGCATGGGTGCCAAAAGTGGCACTCCAGAGCCCTTTCTGTGGGCACCCGGCATTGCCCCTTCACAGCCACAATACAGGTTAAATTGCTGTATTGGCACTTTGTGAAAAATTACTGGGTTCTGAATTGCAGTTTGGGCACTCGGTCTCTAAAAGGTTCGCCATCACTGACCTATACTGACTTTAATCAGTCTTTCGAGGTAAGCTGTCTCTCCCCCACGACACCACCATGGTTGCATTCATTGCTGTTGTTTTGGATTGTGATTCAACAGATTCTTCACCAACTAAAAATGTTCAACAGTTTCAGCAGCAACAACAATATTTTGATGGAACATTAAAAGTCTATATGTGAATAATTTATTCCCTTGAGCAGTCTTAATGGATGAAGACTTTTATTATGCCTGCAGGATTTTTTCTCAAAAAAGTCTCCCTTGCTTCTGGTGTATCTTGGTCATCAACAAGAACGAGCATGCCTGGTCTAACAATGACATTAACCACACCTGGGGAAGACTCTGACTGCAGCAACAAGAGCTGCCTTTAAGATGCACAACAGTATAATAGTTGGCTATTTCGGCAGACATCTGACAAACATGATTTCATCTCTCTCTCTCTCTCTCTCTCTCTCTCTCTCTCTCTCTCTCTCTCTCTCTCTCTCTCTCTCTCTCTCTCCCTCTCCCTCTCCCTCTCCCTCTCCTTCCTCCAGGTGAAATCCTGGTTCAGCAGCTGAAGCAAAATCTGAGAGACCCTTTGCCTGTCAGTCTGGAAGTCACATTGTCTCTTTCTTCTCACTGCCGCAAGATTCTACATGTCAAGCCCAGATAGCCCCAGAGGTTTCGGCAGCAAAAGAACAACACAGAGAATTGCTTGAGAAGAAAAAAGGCTGCCTTTCTGGAGCCCCCTGAGCTGTTGAGGCTTGCAGAGTTCCACAGAGTCTGCTGGAGTGTTCTATCCTTTGTCACTCGCCCTAAAGTCTTCAGTTATGGCTGCTGGGATAATGAATTTATATTTATCTTTGTAGCACTGCCGATCCTTCTGGAATGATTTTGCTAAAGAGAGTGAAGGGGGAGTTCTATGCCCGCTCCATTGCATATGGGTGTTCTTCAACCGTGCCTTTACCATTGCACCGTGCATGTATCCTGCAGGCTGGGCTGGACCTAGATTGAGTCATATTTAGAGTAGCCCTGAGGAGGTGAAGAGACCTGTTCAGTGTCTTGTTTCTCACAGGTGATCTCAATATGGTGAAATCACTTCCAAATAGTTGTGTAATACCTGTGAGACTTCACCCCTCCAGGATGAAGTCTTACAAATGTGAGACTTTTCTTGGTCCTGTTTTCTGTGTATCATGCAAAATATGTCAAAGTAAAGTGTTTGCTTTGCCCACACAGCCCGGAAGAAAGAGGCAGGACACAAAGGATGTTGGGTTATATAGGGCCACAATTTTATTAACTCTTAACTGTAACCTGGAAAATAATTTTTTTTTTTTTATTAGCAAGCAAGGGGACCTGGCGTTGTGCAAGGGGATAAAGGCAAAAAAAAAATATCTCTCAATTATTTGCCTTTAACTTAAACATTTAAATATCAGGAGGAAGGGGTCCTGTATAATCTCCTCCTAGGCCCATTCTTTCTTTACCTCGCACAGCTCTCACCAATACCACTTGAACAAAGGCTAACTCTTATTACACCTACCATCCTAACAGTAATTGTTAATTTATATGAGAGCTGTGTTAGACACCTTAAAGAGTGCTTATCAGCGGGGTACCCAATGAATTCCACTTCCTCTTGCACTACCAGCCACCATAAAGGAGCTGCACTGCATGGCTTCTTTACCCCACCAAGCCAAGCAGCAAATCCCTCAGAAAAACCTTTAAACCCAACTCTGTCAAATGAACTCCACCAGGCTGATACAGGTTGAGGAGACTAACCCGTATATCTGGGCGTTGAATTATAACCCCTTGCAGCTCCCTAACAGCCCTAGCAATTTCCCTATTTACACCTTTCCTTGTCTTATCTATCAGCTTAGGTTCATGGACTGATTGCCACATAAAGTGTGGAACCAATGCAGACCAGAAAATTTTTGTGCTGGCCCACATGTGGTTGCAACTTCTCCAATCAGTGGTGACTCTGAGAATTAAACCTTTGCCTGTCACATGGGCCAAATAGTTGCCACTGAGATGGATCAATAGCACATCACAGGGTAGCCTTTGAGAGCATCGGGTTATGGTTCCAAGGAATTCTTCCCATAGCATGCCTCTCTTCCCCTACCATTCAGTTATGGCCCAATCTCCAAGGCTGAGGTCACAACCCCAACTGGTACTCACTGCATACTTTGCAGCCCAAAACACATAACTATGTCCAACAATCCGCACCCTGGTCCGGCTGCCAGTCCATAAACCTGAAATGACAAGGACCAAACAAACAACCTAGCGAAAGTGGGCAACCCCCGCACATATGTGGATACTTCAGGGATTTCCATCTCCCAGTCCTTTGGATATCTTCTCTGCTATATCCCATGGCTGCTGCAGTAAAAGCTGCTCCAAACCTATGCAGCCCAAACTTTCTGAGATTGGTAAAATGAGTACCAGCTCATGGGCGGTGTAGGGGCAATGTGTAGCCTGCATAATTAAATTATAAATCACCTTGACAGTCCTTTAAGCACTATGGTGCAAATAATACTTCACTTTTTGTTCTCTTTTAATGGCTCTTTGATGGCAGGCAGCAAGAGAATGTCATCAACACAACCTATAAGGAGGTCTCTTGCACTAGCTACACTCAGACCGATGAAGCTGTTTGGATGAACAGCGAAACGTTTCTATCTCTCAAAAAAGAAGTCCAGTAGCTATGACTCAACTCCCAGATAAACGCACCTGGATGACTGAGAATCTTCACAGACGTATCAACACATTCTTACTTTCTTTTGCTATTCTTTTGCCAATGTTTTATCACATATATCTGATAATACTGCATTTTAAAAAATATGAATTATATGTTTATTGAAAGATATCTTCACTACTGTTAATATGAAGGAAGAGGAATAAATAACAAAACTCAGTTAAATAAAGTAGCCATGAGCACTCATTTTCTTAGATTGGAAGAGCTCTTGCATCAATGTTAGGTAACTTTTTTACAATGAATTTTTTCCTGTTTCAGGCCCTTAGATTTTTTTTAACCCCTCAGGTCAACTTTGCATCAGGCAGTAGCAGAATCAAGTACCTCCTGGTATTACCCTAGTAGCAGACAAAATTGCTCACAGTCAACTAGATGCCAGAGAATTACATAATTGATTGTTTTATTGCTAGAGAATCTATGAGTCATTTAATAACATCTACTATACAGAGGCATAAGAAAAGGCCAGAACTTGCCTTTAAAAGATTTTGATCAATGCATATGATAAACTGTAATGCCTCTGAAAAATACAAGGAAAGAGCAGTGAGAAGATGCTGATCCACAGACCTGATGTCTAGGTGTTGTCAGATTTATGACAGTCATTGTAAAAGAGGAAATTTCTCTCTCTCCCTTTTTATCTCCTTCTCTCTTTTTTATCCCTAAGTATTTTGGAACTAGGATGACATGTGAGATGAATGTTTGAAGTCCACTGCTGAAATTCTAATACACACTGTCCCATCTAATTCAGGGATAAGAGGACAGGGATTTCTGTAATGCTCGCTGGAATATGCTTCCATGTTATGGACATACATAATAGTAAAGGCCATTTGGTTTGTGCATAAATGTGTAAGACTACACTGGATGTTTTCACCTTCACTGGGTGTCTGCTGCCATGCACTGTTCTGAGGTTTCCTCAAAGTTTCTTTGGATTTTCTATCTGCCTCTGTCAGGAACATCACATCAAACAAATCATTTCAGCCAATTTGTGTGTGCATGTGTCTAATATTCTGGCACATAAAATCAATATTCAAGACAATGTACTTTCTCACTCCACCCTTATTCCCCACCCTCCTTTCTTTTGTTGCATGTCTCCATACATCTTGTTCCAGCATGCTCACTTCAGTCTTTAACTGTCTGATTCCTTGTGGTGTAGCCTACCCAGCTAATTATTTTCAATTTATTGGCTAACTCTCTACTGGGAGATTTATGGGTTAGTCAACTCTGGCAGCTGGTCTATGCTGTGAACAGCTGTAGTGCTATAGCAGAGGTGTGTGCCTGAGAGTGTGTGTTGTTGGTATTGCATTTCAGATGCTACCTGTTCTCTGAACCAAGCGTTTCTTCTCTTCTGTTTGGCTGTGTGCATATCTTAAAGCTACCGTGTTGCCTTCCCCAAGGGGGGGGGTCGGTGGTGGTAGAAGAAAATGACATCCAACACATCTAGAGGGCATGAGGTGGGAAAGACTGTTTAGATGGAACAAAGCCTAATCCAGCACAAGAAACATGCAAATTGTGCAATGCAATAAAAGAGAATATCAGTTTTGCTGCAAGAAAAGGGAACTGTATATGTGCTTTAGCACACACAGGTCTCAGAACCTTCAACAAACTTTAATTCATTTATATAGGAAGAAATGGAGTAATGTAGTCTGCTTTCACAGGACCACTAAAATTCACTGCAAAGTGCTTGCAGATGTGGAGCATAAAATTGTTTTCCCATGAGCAGAAGACTTTAAAGAAAATAAAGTGTGACCACACCCATTTAAGCGCAACCTAGTGGATTTAACAAGTACCTGGTTTCTAGATGGTTGTTGCTGTTCCAATGCAGATTTTAAACTGTTACTCAAGTCCATGAGAACACAGAAAATCCACACCAAAACCTTTTCACCCCCGTTGTGGTATCTTTGCTGCGGTTCTCAGTCATGGGATCAAAATGGTTGCGGATTTTCAAAACACAATCATGGGAACATCTGACCCATGACATCAACCATGTGACTGCCCCGGGGGTGATCTGGATCAAAGTTTGCTGCGAATTTTAGTGGTTGTGTGAAAGCAGCCATAATTAACTAGACCTTATTGTAATGAAAGTGAAATTGTCAAGATAAGATGTTAAAGGAAACGTTGCACTTCGTTCCTTGGAGAAAGGCTTTTAAGCTTATATAGGGATTCTGCCTATCCCTCTGAGTACAGAAAATATTTTTAACCCCCCCTTCCACCACCAAACACCAGGGAGAAGGAAAACCCATTTTTCATCATCTGTATTATCAAGTAGGTCCTAATTTGTGTGTGTGTGTGTGCGTACTTGTGTGTGTGTGTGTGTGTGTGTGTGTGTGTGTGTGTGTGTGTGTGTGTGTGTTGTGTCATTACAGTTGTGACCGACTCTTCGTAATTTAGGTCTTACATGTAATTCAGGTCTTACTAAATGTGCCATATGCATCTCTTTCAGAAGGTGTGATTACACTTCTGGTGGTGCACATATACAAATGTACACACATATATGAGAAGTATGTATGATTAGCACTTTCTCCCCGATACTGAATAACTGTTATCACAACAGGGTTTGTAAACATGCATACATATTGGCCTAATATCAAGCAGGCCCTGTCTACACCTTCATATAAAGAATACAACACACAACTCTATAGGAAAACAAAAAGACACAGCATTATTTGTTACAGTAACCCCTGCCTATCACAGGGGTTAGGAGACCAACCCAACCCACAATAATTGAAAATCTGCGATATGAGGAAGCTGAGTTGGGTCGGGACTGGAGCCACACTAACCTGAGGCCTGGTGCTACCCCAAACAGGCCTCCAATGGCCTTCCTGGGCCTGTTGGGGGCCCAGAAGTGCTTTCTGGTGACCCAAAAGTCACTTACGATTTTCTGGTAGTCACTTCTGGTTCACCGGAAAGAACTTTCAGGGCCTCAGACAACCCATTCCCCCAGTTTTTATTTATTTATGAAATAAATAAAAAAAATCATTTCATGCCCATCTCTTCTCCTAAGTGCAACTGGTTAGCTCTGGATTGATGGAATGGTTACCCTAACTCAGAAAGATTCCACACCCCCCCGTCAAACCTCTTAAAGACAGCATACAAAGGTTTTCAAAATTCCAAAAACAGTAGCAGTCAACTGGCAACTGAATCCAATGCAAAGAGAAACCCAAATGCCCTCAGTGCCAACCACCAATGGATACAGCAGCTGCTCAAAGTTTCAACAGCAGTGGCACCCCTTCTGGAGACTACATGAGTATATGCCACTCCATGACTCCTTGCCACCTGAGGGCAAAGCCATATTGAAGGGCCATTGGACTAGGCCAGATTAGGGCCCTGTTCTTTATAAGAACCCAAGGGAGCAGGTTCCTGCTTGCTGTCTTCATATTGTCCAGATCCAACCCCAGTGCCCCAAGATGTGATAAAATAAATAAGACCCAGCAGTGAAAAAAGCAAACTCAATGCTAGGGATCATTAGGAAGGGTATAGAAAATAAGTCAGCAAGTGTCATTTTATCTCTTTATAAATCTTTGGGGAGGCCCCAGCTGGTGTACTGTGTGTAGAGTTCTGGTCGCCATACCTACAGAAAGATATTATGGAAATAGAAAAAGTGTAGAGGAGGCCAGCCAGAATGATTAGGGGACTGGAACACCTTCCTTACCATCTGAGGCTGCAAAGGCTGGGCCTCTTCACTCTTGAACGATGGCGCCTAAGAGGTGACCTGATTGAAGTTTATAAAATCATACATGTTGTGGACAAAGTAGAACAGGAAAAGCTGTTTTCCCTATCTTACAACACTAGAAATAGTGGGCACTCTATGAAACTTTTGGGTGCTAGATCTCAAAGAAATAACTTAGAGAAAGTACTTTTTCACCCAGAGGATTACTGGTCTGTGGGATTACTGTTGGAACCAAAATGGTTACGATAATGCAGAAAATGACCAAATAGTAGATATTTTCTCTCAGGGCCTAAACATTCCAGACTCTTTTGTGAATGCAACATAACAATTGGAATATAAGGGGGGAGCCATGTGTCCATTACAAAATGCAAATGCAAGACTAAACTATAGGTGATACCTTTATAGGCCACTAATAAAAACAAACAATGTGAATCATATTTCAGTCAGGTCACAGCTATCTGACAGTGATTGTGTTTAATATACAGTAGTACTGTACTTTCCCACAATATTAGGGGTAGAGATAATGAACATATGAACAGTTTGGGGTTTTTTAATGGATTCATCAAAATGTTTCCTGAGACAATTAGCAAAGCAGTGCACATATCTTTCCATTTCCCCTCCATGGGAAAAAACTACAAGCATTCCCCTCTTTCCCCATAAAATGATTCGCAAGAAAATAGTCACAATGAAAAAAAAATTGTACACAAAATATAAAAAGTTACACAAACTCAGTGTCAATAGGTAAAATGTGTACACAATGTTCCTACATTAAGGAAAATGAGTTATTTATTCATTATTTATTTAGTATTTCCATTTATATACTGCCCAATTTTCCCACAGGAACTCTGGGCAGTGAACATACTGAGAAAAGAAAAAATATGGACAAGTAATAATAATAATAATAATAATAATAATAATAATAATAATAATAATA
>JAHTLZ010000129.1:82808305-82840284 GCA_023846285.1 Phrynocephalus versicolor | reverse complement strand
AAGAAGAAGAAGAAGAAGAAGAAGAAGAAGAATACCGTCAAGAACAAGATGGCCGTGGCAAACAATAGTCTAGCAAATGGACAAAATAATCTCAGTAGTCACCAAAGGCAGCTTTAAATAGCCAGGTTTTAAGATGTCACTTGGAAGGTGGTTCCAAAGAACTGGGCCAGAGTTTGAGAAGGACCGACTCTGAGGGGAGGTTTTTCAGGCCTTCCTAGGAATGGCAACCCAAAACAAGAGGGTCCACAGTTAAAGCTCTGGAGGGACAGGGCAAAGCTTATCTTTGGGAAATATGCTCAGCCCATTCAAAAGATATGCTTCGCCAGTTCAAAAGCATTCAGTCAGAAAAGCTGAATTTGGAACAAACTTTTTATGTGTATGTTGGGGAGACCCTGTGGATCACCAAGTCTAGTCCCTGTAAGGGAGCTATAGTGGAGAACTGAACTCCCAAACTCTTGTTCCCCAGCCAGAGACTGAAACCTTCTGAGCTAGCAGTTCTTGTTAGTCTATGAAGGGACAGGTGGGGTTTAAGCCAGTATTCTGTTTTGAATACTGAAATTTTATGCAGCTAATTTGAGGCACTTCCTCCCTTCCTTCTCTCACTTTTGTGAACTGTTTCATGCTTTTTAGCACGTGGTGAACCACACCCAAGATGAGATTCCAAGATTTGAATGCAGGACACCCAAAAGGGAATGGCCATCTCCTGTTATGTTTAGCTGGGTTATCCAAGTTTAAGTTGCTCGGAATTGCAGAAACTATCCACATGTCAGATATCTCCTGGGTCATTTGGGCAGTGAAAGATCTGGTGCTATGCTTTGAATGTGAAACCAACACCAGAAAGGCATTTGACTGAATGCCCTGAAAAATGCACATTCCTGAGTACCATTTAGCCATATAACCTGTGAGGGAGGAGAACCAGGCAGATGCAGGAATAATATTTTCACTGAAAATTCCTTGCCTCAAAGCTATTTCCTGATGGCTTCTTAATGAGAAGGGAAAGAGGAGGAGGAAGAGGAGGCGGAGAAGGCAGAGAAAGCTAAACAGTGGTCTTGGATGCAAATATGTGTTCCCTGGAATGCTCCATTTCCAGAGCGTACAAGTTAACACCATCCCCACCCCACTGAGATTAGGGCTTTTTAAGTGTTACTTGACCTGGAGACAGCTTACGGAATGAAATAAACACCTGGCTGCTCAAGGCTTGCTTGGCTAAAAATAAAAAAAAAAGTTTGGGTTTCACTTCTGAAGCTGTAGAATTATTTGAGGCTGCTTACATTAGATGGAGACATGATCAATTTTTCATTTGTTTTAAAAACTATTTCAGTGAAGCTTGTTGTATTAGCATTCAAGAGGCATCCTATGGAGTCTGTTTTGTTGTCAAGCCACAAAGAACACTGGAAGTACTACCTGAGTGTGGGCAGCTGTTTACTACTTTACAAAATAAAATAAACATTCAATGACCATCTCCTGGGATGGAAATGAAGACCAAGCAGCTCCAAATATGGGGATTTAAGCTGTCTGCTGTCTGGAAATGGACATTTCTTCAAATTCCCTATTCTTAACTTGAATAAGTTTTGAATGTTCTGGGCTGTATATTGTCCCTCATTATTGTCAGCCACCTTGGGTACTTTTCCATGGAGAAAGGTGGGGCAAAAATATTCAAAATAAAACAAAATAAATTAATGTCATGCTTCGTACAAATTCATACACAGTGCAGCCATGATACCACAGATGCTACACAGGGCCATCCCCAATGCCCTGGACTGGCCAGTCCACTTACTGGGCTTTGTTCAGTGCTCGGGTCCTTTTTCAGGGCTGTCATTCCAATCTGAAGAGGACTCCAACCAGCCTTTCCCTCCCTCTTCAGGGAGACTGCCTATACTGCCTCCTCTCCAGAGAGGTGGGGAAGGACCTGCCACGCTCCTGTCTAGATTGGTGCATTGGCCCCGAAGAAGAATTTCCACACTGCACAGAGCTTGGCAAATGTACCAGCTAGTCCAGCAGGTGGGGATGGGATCTCTGGCACCTGTGGGGCCATGGTTATGCTCCATATGAATTTGTACAACGCATGACATGCCTACCTCTACAGCTGTTCCCTAAAGCTTTAGAGGTGGGCAACTGGAATTTGGTGGGAAAGGGAAAGGATCGGTAGAGGGGAGAAAGGAAAAACCTTTGACAAACCTAGTCTGGCTGACTTGTCTCCACATCCACAGGCCAAAGAGCAGACCTTCTGTAAGTCCCAGGTTAATGCTAAAGTTGCTAGTGGCTGAGGTGATGCAAGCTATAATCTGTGTGGGAGCCCTCAAGGTTGGATATGTCTCAGGAGATATTGGGCCTAGAATTCCCCAGGGATTACTGAGGCCTTAACGAATCAAGCTGTAAGTGTGCAAGGACTAGTTCATATTGTTGGTATGGTAGGAGGGCCACTTGGGTACTTTTCAGTAGCCTCCTCTTCTATTATTTGTCATCATTTTCTCTAAACTGCATCTAAAGCACAAGTGGAGGAACTGCAGTACTTTAAATGTTGATGGCTTATTCCTTCCAGGTTAGAAAAAAGTTCAATATCTGAAAGGCCATTGGGTCTCCAGTCCTGATTCAAAACATTGTGCCCACTGAGGTGCTACAGAGAGACTTTCATCACTGGAAAAACTTGGGGGTCTATAAATGTAGGTAGGTGAGCATGTCTAAGTTGGCAAACTGTGTCTGATAGCACACTCTCAATATCTGTGTCATGCAGGTACTGGGAATATGCCTGGTAATCAATGCTAAGAGCCCAGTTCTGCAATTTGCAACAAGAAAAGAACATGGCTATGCTGATATCTGTTCCTCCTGTCAGAAGGCCATTAACTCCTGTAACCTTTGCAATGTAGTCTGTAGACTGGAAAAGGTGGAACTAATGGAAGCTCCAGCCATCTGTCTCCACTCAGATCAGTTACGTGTTCTGATTGCTTAGCGTCTTGTGGCAAAGGCTGCACACACATTTTATCAACTGAAGCACACTCAACAGGCTGGGAACGGGGCACCCTTATCAGGATGACATTATTGCAGATGGATTAGCCCTGTATGGCAGAGATTCAAAACCCTCTCTTATACTTGGGATATTAGGCATTCTTCATGATGATAAACACTGGTATACATAATAACACGAGAATTAATTGGGCAGTCTGAACCAGGCTAGCCCTGCACAAAACTGTTTTTCTTAACATTCAATCAATCAATCAATTAATTAATTTGTGTGTTTAAATTTCTACATAATTCATCCAGTGGCCTGGCCACTACTCTGGGTGGCCTGCAGTTTCATAACATTGCCATGCAATAAAACAACAATAATTATCCAATAAAACAACCAAAAACAAAAACTAACAACCCTCCAATCTCTAAATATCAAATAAATATAGATATAACATACAAAAATACAAAAAATATGGGCGATAGTGGCAAAAGAGAAACAATTATTCCCAAATTAATATCAGTGATCAAAACAAAATTAATCCAGGGTAAGACTGTGGAGGGCCTATGTAAATAGTCATATTCCCCCTTGTTTTCTAATGCCAAGGAATAGGCCTGATGGAACTCTGTTGGGATGGACTTCCACAATGATAGAGCCTCATTTCACTGGCGATGTTATTTGTAGCCATATGCCAGTAGTAATTCTAGTAGGGGGTTGTGAGGATACTGTTGTGAAACATAAAGGGAAGTCTGATTGTGGCTAGGATGAAACATAAGTCTCCTCTATCTCCTTATTAAAAATCTTTCCACATTCTCTGTTTTCCGTAAAAATAAATCTCCAATGGGGGAAAAACAATTATGTGGGCAAATTTCCAAGACTATTTGTACCATAAGGTTGCTGCTTGCTATTCCATTGCCTCCTCCCTGAACCCTCAAAGCACCAGAGCAAACCTCATTGATTTGTAGGGGCACCTTCTTCAAAGAATCAGAGAATAGTGAAATTGGAAGGGGCCTCCAAAGCCTTCAAATCCATCCCCCAGGTGGTTGTCCAAATTTCTCTTAGGGGCCTCCAATGCAGCAGCACTCACCACGTCTTGAGGTAATTGGTTCCACTGTTGTATTGATCCAACAGTTAGGAAGTTTTTCCTGATATTCAATCAAAAGCTGGGTTCTTGTAACTTGGGCCCGTAGTTGCATGTCCTACACTCTGGGATAATCAAGAGTAGATCCTGCCCCTCCTCTTTATGACAGCACTTCCAATATTTGAAAAGTGCTATATCACCCCTAAGTCTTCTCTGTATGCCCATTTTTTCAGTCTATCCTCACAGGACTTGGTTTCCAGCTCCCTGATCATCCTTGTTGCTCTCCTCTGATCTTGTTACGACTTGTCAGTGGCTTTCTTGAAAGATGGTGTCCAGACCTGGACACAATACTCAAGTGGAGGCCTAATCAGAGATGACTAGATGGTGCTGAGAACCCCAAAGGATTTAGAAATTATATTTCTGGTAATGCAGCCTGAAATAGCATTTGCATTTTTGTAGGAAGCTCATATTCTGCTCCTTACTATTACATCCTGTGTGGGTTTTTTTTAAAAAAAAAATCCTCACAATTTTTTTTTCACGTTTCATCTACTACCTTTCCGTTATGGGGTAGTCACTAGTAGACTCAACTGCCATGTTCCTTTTATTTTTTGTACCAACCAGATAGATTAATTTGCTATGAATGGGAAAGCCAATCTCATCCTGTATTTCTGTGCAGAAATGTATATTTTTGACATATACTTCAGGCCAAGTCCCTTTTCTTTTCTCTCTGTTCTTTTTTTAACAATTTATATCCTTTAGTACTTATATTCCAGTCATGGGAGCTATTACACTGTTATTCCTATCAAGTTGTATTTGGCCTCTTGAACTAAAATTTCCAGTCCTTCACGTTTGTTTCCCATACTCCTGGCATTTGTATACAGACACCAGAGATTGTGTGATTTAATTTCAGTTTAAAGTCCTCCTGATGAAGTTCTTCATGCTGTGGCCAAAAACATTCTTCCCAGTCCTTGTTAAATGCATGTCGTTTCTTCCTAGTAGTCCTCCTTCCAGGAAGCCTCGTGGTGCAGTGGTTAAATGCCTGTACTGCCGCTAAAACTGTGCTCATGACCTGGGGTTCAATCCCAGGTAGCTGGCTCATGGTTCACTCAGCCTTCCATCCTTCTGAGGCCGGTAAAATGAGTACCCATCTTGCTGGGGAGGGGGCAATGTGTAGCCTGCATACTGGAATTAAAAACTGTAAACCGCCCAGAGACTACTTGAAGTGGTATGGGGCGGTATATAAGCAGAACACTTTGAAGCTTAGCCCATAGTCCCGAAAATTCAATCTCTCATGATCACACCAACTTTGCAACACATAATTCACTCAGAGTATTTTCCCTTCCCTTTCTATTCCTCTTCCTAGTATTAGATGAAAACAACCAACCTGGGTCGCAAAGACCTTGAATTTTCTTCCCAGAGCTTTGAGGTCTAGCATTATTTTTCATAGCTCCTCTTGGCTATGCCATTTGCTCCCACATGGAAAGAAGAAAGGGATATGTATCTGTTGGCTTTAGGAGTGATGGCAGCCCTTCTGTCACATTTCTTATCTGAACTGCAGGGAGACAGCATGCCTGGCGAGTCCATGGGTCTTCCCTGAATATTTCAGCTTCTATTATATGCAGTAGTGAGTCTCCTATTACAACTACTTTCCTCTTCTTTTTGTAGAGTGTGGGTTCAGTGACTGTATTTTGCTGTGCTTCAGCCCTTTTCATTTCCTTTTAGGAAAAAGTAGCCCGCATACTGCAATTAAAAACTGTAAACCACCCAGAGACTACATGAAGTGATATGGGGGGGGGTATATAAGCAGAACACTTTGCTTTATGGGGTCTCCTCTGCATGCTGCCTTCCTCTTCAAGAATCTGGAACTGGTATTGAAATTCCACAGGTGAATTGCAGGTGAACCGACAAATGTCATCTTCTTTTGCTTCAAAAGATGACTCTTTTCCATTGTTGTCCCTCTACTATGTTTCTGCTCACCTTAGTTCTCTTCTCCACTACTTTGTTTGGGTTTTCCTCCATCTCAAGTCCTCCTATGGGAGAGTGCTGCTGCTCAAGAGTTCTGTTGATGTGTGCTTCATCTTCTCTTCTAGCCTCTAGAGTGGCTACTCACTGCTCCAGGTCTTTCACTTTTTCTTCTAACAGTCCCACTAGTTTGCACTTGTTACATATATATCCTGTGATAGACAGGAACAAAGACAAACATGGAAAAAACTTTGAAAGTCACCACAACTCCTATTATTATTACATCCCGTGTGGTAATTTTTTTTTTAAAAATCCTCACAATTTATTTTTCAATTTTTTTTATGGGGCGGTCAGTAGTAGACATGTTCCTTTTATTTTCTGTACCAACCAGATAGATCAATTTGCTATGAATGAGAAAGCCAATTTCATCCTGTATTTCTGTGCAGAAATGTATGTTTTTGACATATACTTCAGGCCACCTCTCTTTTCTTTCCTCTCTGTTCTCTTTTAACAATTTATATCCACCAAATTGCATTATTTCCATCCTCAATTATCCCTACTGCCTTTTTGCATTCAATGGATTCTTTATGAAAACCTGTCCAAAAGAACCATACAACAACAACAACAACAACAACAACAACAAAAAACAGTGACAAGTAGTTAAAGGATTCCCTCTTTTTGAACTCCCCCAGAAAACTCCTTGCTCTGTCTAGTTGCAAGCTCCCTGGCTCTCCCTCAGCTTTATTCCTCAGCTGTGCTCTGTTGGGAGTCAGGAATCAAAAGGGCCTCTGAGCACTCCCAGCTGTTACTTAAAGTTCTCAGCAGTGATCAGGACACTCCCTTTTCAGTTAGGCTAATCCCACCACTCTTCTTGTTAAGACCACACCCTTTCCTTTAAGGCAAGCACATGGCTCTTAAGCTGGACACACAGTGCTTCTGTCTGGGTAGAGGTTTTTATCAGGTTCCTTCCTGGTCCATCTCTAAAATAAACCCACTCACCACTCTGGCTTTGCATTCCTGGTCTCTGATCTTCCTATCTACCTTTCCTTCCTATCTCTGCCCTGGGAAACTCCTTTTTGCACTCCCTGTTTGCTCATTCAGGTTGTGAGCTCATTGGTTCTGCCTCAGCTTTATTCCTCAGCTGAACTCTCCCTGGAGTCAGGAATCAATAGGTAGATATCTAAATCCATGGGTTTGGGAAAAGAGCAATCTGGAGTGCCTCCAATAGGGGTCAAGGTGTGTTGGACCTCATCTGCAGGCCCTATGTTGAAGTACAAAGTGGGTCAGAGGATTTTCGCACCCTTCCAGTTATAGTAAGGAATACAGTAAAAAAGGATTGCTGTTCTTTCCACTTTCCCAAATTACATCCTGATCTGGTCTGTTGCCCAGATTTGCTCCTATATAGGTGCATGAGTAATTAAAACATACATTGGTGTGCAATTCTGTTTCTGTTTCTTTTTGTGTTTTGCTGTAAGGCAAATTGCATATGGCATTTAGACAAAGAGCAATAACCCTGAGGTGAAGTATAAAACAAATCCAGTAATGTATCTTCCATACTATGTTTGAGTTATCCTGATAACTGTCTTTCAAGTTTGCTGCCAATTACATCAAACAGTCTTGGGAATTTGCCCACAGAATTCTTTATTTCCCAGGGAAGATTTGTTCTTATGCAGAAGAGAGAGACTGTGGGAGAATTATGGAGAAATGGGAAAGCTCAAAGAACTATACATACCTGTACATTTTTCTTCAGAAAGAAAGCCTTCACAGTGACCAAATAATTTTGACTATCCACTCAAAGCCAGTTATAACATATGATAATCACTCATATACACATAGTCCTGACTTAAAACTGTTCAGTATGGAAGCAAACCAGAGAGAGAGAGAAATGAAAATGAATATTTCAGAATACAAAAAGATTATCCGAAAAATGCACAAGTCTTTCTTGTTCATCCTATAGCTTCAAAGAACTTACTGGCAGAGCAGTGAGAACCTCATTTAATTCCCTCCATAGTACAATATTTCAGGGCTTCAAGCTCTTGGGGTGATCTTGAGCTTTACTGGAAGATTCAGTTGCCTGCTCCTTTGGCATTAGCAGCTCATTGTACTACATTACTTTCAGTTTCCTTCTCCATACTTTAAATACAGTAATACAGTATCTTGGTTTAAGAGTGTTTTGCCAGACAAGCAAACATTTCTTCTAAATTTTGCCTTGGTCAACAAGCATTATCTTGCAATACAAGTAATCGGAGCAGGTCGCATGATTGCCAGTTAGCCAATGGTGTCTCTCTCTCTCTTCCCTCACCCCTGCTGATTGTACTGTAGGTGGTTTTCTGGAACCTTCAGTCTAAGGCAGCCTCCAAAGTAAAGGGAGGAGAAAGGAATGGAGGTTTCCCTTGAACCAACCAGGACTTCTAACCAACTTCTTTTGTGAGTTTTGGCATTTTATATATACAGTGTGTGGTCTATATGGCCCAGAACAAATCATCTGTTTACATTATTTCTTCTGGGAAAATTTTCTTTGATATAAGAGTGTTTTGGTTTACAAGCATGTTTCTGGAACGGGTTATGCTCATAAACCAAGGTATTACTGTAACTGACTGGTTTTTTAAGCCTACATAGATCCATTGCAATATTACTTTGCTGTGGGGGATGAGCAGCACCTCCTTGCACCAACTCTCTCCTTGACCTGTAATTGCTCAAA
This sequence comes from Phrynocephalus versicolor, assembly GCA_023846285.1. Lineage (NCBI taxonomy): Eukaryota > Metazoa > Chordata > Lepidosauria > Squamata > Agamidae > Phrynocephalus > Phrynocephalus versicolor. Next base: position 82,831,593 of record JAHTLZ010000129.1, on the reverse strand, counting down.
TGCACTTGATTGAGTCTGGTTTTGCACAGTTGTCCAGAGAAGAATGGATGCTTTGCTATTACTATGACACTGCAAGGATTCAAAAGAGATCATATGCTGTTTGCCCTATTCAAGGAACTGTGGATATTATCAACAGCTGAGTGCAAATCTGTACAGCAAATGCCTCATGTATTAACTTCATGCATCCCTTTCTGAAAATAGCAAATATTGGCCTTGTCAAATTGCCACATCTATCCTGTTTTGGAGGGGAAATGGGGAGGGGGGAGGTTAAATTTTAAAGATTAATGGTGAGCAATGTTATTAATGCACAATTTCAGCTGACGGTATGCTCAGGTCCTGTGTCATGCCTTCTCCCTTATGTTAGAGAACTATTACACTTAGGAAATATGAGGTCGAGGTGCCTCTTTTCTACATATTGGCATTAGCCAGGATACCTTTGAAAAAAGTATGACAAATCAATGTCAAAACCAAAGAAAAGTAGAATGACTAACGTCTGGAGGAAATTAACTTTTGCCAGTTTAGTAACTTTTCCACTTTCAACAAAGAAGTGCTGAAGCGTACCTCACAATTTGTTTTTGCTTGTACAATGAACTCAGCATTCATCATTTTGCATACTCTTTTGCAATATGATGATCCTCATATGGGGTCATCATATGAGGTCAAATGTGATGACCCCATATTAAAAAATCCAGACTACATTGTATGTTCATAATGTGACCCATTATGAAGTCTTAGGAAGTGGACATTGCCTAAATTCTGTCTAAGGTATATAAAACGGACATGTGGTATAAAATAACATCCTTCTTGTTCAGAAATAGGCTGCACAGAGTTTGGCAACTAACTGCACAGTACAGTAGGCAAGAAACAAAGCAACAATAAATGATTGCAAAGACTGATTTGCTAGATTCTCAGTATATACTGTTTTGGCAGGAATATGCTTAGAAACAAGGTGGGTATACATGTATGTGACACTGTTGTTAATATGCAAAATACATAGATAGAGAGACAACTTAGATTATTATGCTTGAGTAGATAATAACATTGTTAACGTTAAGACAGGAAAAATCTTGCTGAATTATACAAAAGCCCCATTTAAGTCAGGATTCATCATTCACTATAGCTAACTAAAATCTTATGTGAAGCCCACAAGCAGGTTCTAAAGCAGTGGTTTTTAACCTGTGGGTCCCCAGATATTCTTGGTCTGCAACTCCCAGAAATCCTGGCCAGCTCAGCTAGCGTTGAAGATTTCTGGGAGTTGCAGTCCAGGAACATTTAGGGACCCATAGGTTGAGAACCACTGTTCTAGAGCATAATGGGGTGGGTTATTCACAAAGTGCAACCATTTGGGTTGCTTATGGTGATCCTCATGGCACAGTGGTTAAAATGCTGTACTGCAACTGTAATTGTGCTCATGTCCTGGAGTTCAATTCCAGTTAGCAGGCACAGGGTTCACTCAGCCTCCCATCCTTCTGAGACTGTTAAAATGAATACCCAACTTGCTGGGGGGGGGGAGATGAGAAGCTTGTGTAATTACTGTACTTGTAAACCAACCAAAAAGTGCTTTAAACATCATGGGGTGGTATATAAGCAGCACACTTTGCTTTTTTTTAATTGGAGGGATTGCAGAACTTCTCTTCAACTATCTCTTAATTTTTAGCCCTTGCTGCCCTCTAGAAACGTTTTACTTACACATCCCATGAACCCTGCTGACAAAGTCAATGATGAGGTATTATGGGAGTCACAGTTGAAAAGCATCTGAAGGACAAACATTTCCAGTTGTCAATCTCTTATTTAATGATCCCTGTTTGTTCAGTCCTAATAGTTGCTAGCCGCATCCTCTCTCCTTCCTTCACATCCTTTGCATGAGAACCTGTTCATAGTTTCACCTTGTCCTGCATTTAGAAAGTTGACTGTTTCTCTGTGTTTGGGGAGTGGGGAGGCATGCAAAGAACGAATGTTACTCCTTTACCCAATCAGATCTGGTTCCTATTGACAGATGGATCCTGGGGATTCATCCCTGAACAGCTGTCTTTGAACTGAGGACTTCTTACCGAAGCTATGGGTTTCCTGGGGTTTTAATTTTTTTCCCATATTGATTATGGAATTTTTAACAAGGTTGCTGCCTCTGATCTTTTTTCTTAGCAGTCACTGAGTCAGTTTCTCTCCATCTGTGTTCTACCAAAACAATGTATTGTAAAAATTAAAAAGAAAAAGATAAGTCATTTCCTGTTGAAAGTAAACCTAGATTCTAGGAAAGTATAAGCAGGAAAGACTAAAGTAAGAAAATCATATGAATAAACTTGGACCCACCCCAGCTTCAAAGAGGGGGGGGAGTCATTTAAATTTGGCTTCAGCCTGCTGTGAGCAGAGAAAGGGAAAACACTAAAACGTTAAGCTGCTTGTTGCTTAGTTTCAGAAGTCAGAATTCAATACTTTCTGTCCATCTATTTGCCCATGTGTGTATGTGCATATGTTTGTGACTGGAGAGGATTTAAATAACATTTAATTGGGACATATTGCTAAGGTAATCTCTTCACTACAAAGCTTTAGTAAAGTAACTTATGGCGACCAGTCTGACCCCCCCCCCCAAAAAAAAACCTGGATGGTTGGGTGTTAAAATATATCACTATATGGTTCTGTTGCATGCAGAATCTGGACCACTGAATACAGCTGTTTGGCAGTGGGATATGCTGCCACAGAGGGCGGTGGAGTCTCCTTCTCTGGAGGTTTTTAAGCAGAGGCTGGGTGGCCATATGTGAGGAGTACTGTGATGGGGGTTCCTGCATGGCAGGGAGTTGGACTGGATGGCCCTTGAGGTCTCTTCCAACTCTATGATTCTATGAATAACAGGAGAGAACTCATGGGCCAGGTTTTCTCCTCACACATGAGAGGGCGACTGCTAGGCACTTTCCAACATGGAGGGAAGAAAATGGTGGGCGGGAGACTGTGCGGAGGGGGCTAAATGTGTCCCCAGACTGAAAGCCACAGAACTGTCTGATAGAAAAGATTCAGTCAGATTTTATGCATATCATTTCACTACTTTTCCTGAACAGATCAATTTCTGGGTTACATTTTCTGTTCCTTCTCATGTGCAGTGAGACAGGAATGGCGGGTGGGTGAATGCACAGAGACAAGTAGAATGCTTTCATTCAGGCTTCTATCCAGGTAGCCATGAAGTCCTGTTATGATACTCCAACACAGAGATATGCACATGTACTAACTGAGGTTGGAAAAATTACTTGCTGGAATACCATTCCCAGAATGCCCCAGCCAAGATTTCAGCCCCACTTATTGAATGGTTTGGGGACTTAGAGGCCTAGAAAGGAGTATCAGGGTATTCAGCATAAATGAGTCACAGAATGCACAGTGGGGCTGATGACAGGACACAAATCAGTGCACACTCTGAATTTTTAAGAGGTTTTCTTGTTTTGTGTAAGTGTCCCAAGTATGAATTTGATGTGTCTAAATTTTTCATCCTTTTCCTGATGGCTTTGCATTCTGTCTTCAGTTCATGCTGGAACCAAAATGTTATTTATGTGACCCACTTAATTGAAAGAGCATTTGCTGTCAGCAATCAAATAAACTGTTATTGATCTTCAGTGCTGTAGGCGGCTCACATGGATTCTTCTGTTATGTATTTTTTTATTATTCTTCCCTACAGTTGGGCAAAAAAAAATGAAGGCAGATATGCTTTAGAAGGGGGTACTTCTATTTTGCTTTTAGAAAAGGCAAATACAACATAGACAGATGTCAACATATAACTTATATTACCCTCAGCTCCACAACCTTCAGCATTAAGAAAACATGTTTTCAGGTCTCAAAATCCCACAGCCTAAAAAGTACTTAGTGATCATATCAGTTTTCCTGTTCTGACTAGAAGGTGTTTTCATTTGGTTTATTTCTGGATAGAGTTTTCCCCATTTTTATTTATTTTTCTCATTAGTACAACAGAAAGAAACTACTGGTAGGAAAAGAATACTAGAAAAAGCAAAACTGACCTAGTTACCCATCTAGGAAAATGCTTTCAGTGCTTAGCTCTGGAAAGGTTTTTGTTTGCATTTCTCTGCATTCTCTCTAGTAGATCAATGGTGGCCTTGGCCCTCTCCTTCTATGAATACAGGACTTTTCCCTCCTTGGGAAAGTGGCTTAAAACAATTGTTTGAAATAATATTTCTCTCACAGAGGGAAAGAATTTATGTGGGTTTAAACCCACCCACCCCCTCACACAGACTGTACCACAAAGATCTCATTGGGTACATTTTCAGATCAGTGGTACTCCTTTACATAAACTTCACTTGTACCCTTTTAATTGCTTGGTTCCCCTTGTGAGCCCTCCCTTCCTAACATCGGGAGCCCTTCAAAACAGGACCTGAGCTGTTGCTGTATATCACTGAATGAAAAGCTGATAACGTGGTCAACCTATAAACCCTAGTTTATCTGACCCGGCTTGGGAAAGCAAGAACACTTAGCCTGGGTAAAACAAGACAGCTGAAAATAAAAAAAAACATATAAGAATGATACAGCCTTACTGCTAGTAATAAAACAAGTCCTATTCTTCATGTTGAAATAGATGTCACATTGCAGGAGAAGGCAGCAACAACAATCTCTTCTTGACATCTGCCAGAAGCTGGAGTGTTTCTGACACTGAATGCCTCTAATCTTGGACATATCTACAATGTACTCTAGACAAGTATGTTTGACTCTAGACAAGTCAAATATAGAAGCACCCGTCCCTTGAAAGGGATGCCAGGCCACTGCTTCTGCACATGTGCCACTGCCTAGCTGATAGGTAGGTGCATGGCAGAGGCAACATGCAGCTCCTTTAGCAGCAGAGGTGGTGGTCATGGCAGTAGAGGAGGAGATAGGAACAGAGAGGGAGAAAATGGGCACCATGAGGGCAGGCAGTAGAGGTTGTGGAGGGCAGGAAGAACGCAAGAGCAAGTAGGCCCCTCCCAGGCTCAAACCAGAAAAACCAACCATGAACTTGTTCATTTTTCCTGGGATTTGTAATGGTTCATGGTCTGAACCATCAATCATTGTGAACCACCAGTTTTCTGGTTTCTGTCCATCAAGTCAGCACATGCAATAACATCAGACCATCTTCTCTGTCTCTGCTTGTCCTGTTAATGATAACTGTGTGCCATCAAGTTAATTCTAACTCCTGGCAACCCATCCCTAGGGTTTTTCAGGTACAGAGTGCTCAGTAGTTTACCATTCCCTTCTTCTGACAGTGCCCTGGAGGTATAGCTTGCCCAAGATGACACCAGCTGGGTCCTCTCCCAGGAGCCACAGTGGGGAACTGAACTCCCAAACCCTAGCTCCCCAGCCAGATGCCTAAACCACAGAGTTATCCAGCCAGCTTGCTTGCTCTAGCCACCCAGATAAGGGTAACAATTCTCTGAGACTTGTGCTACTGCCCTGCAACCTGATAACCCTAGTTAATCCTGAACTTATTTATGCACAGTTCTAGACATGACATAATATCTGACCCAGGTGAAGGAATGGGATTGCCACAAACATGACCAGTAGTGAGCTAGTTATATGTAAAATTATCCATGAAAGCAGTGGCATTTATTCCCGAGCGACATTCCTTAAAGGCTATTCCACAAGCAGCTACAGAGCCTTGCAAAATGAACTTTCGTAATGGAAACATTAACACAGCATTGACTAAATTGGCTCTGCTCTTAATATAACTGAACTTCCTTTGAGGGGGTGAAGCTTTGCCTCAGGTACCTTAATTATCTGATGTGGTCAATTACTCCAAGATAATGATGACTTTATCAGGTATTACCACTGAGGGTTGGTTTTTTTCCATCCCACCTCAAATGATAACTGAGCTATTTAATTGCATTCTTGACCTACCAACATGCTTATAGATGGCTCAGTTAAACACAGAATAAAGAGAGGAGATGCTTCTACTGGTCTTGTGGAACTTTCTGTCAGTGTTACACATCCCCCCCTCAAAATGATGCCAAGGAGGTAAGCTGATGAAGAGGTCTTGAGGGTAATGGAGATGGTGAATTTTATTTCCATGGTGAGTATTGAAATAGTTTTAACATTTTATTACAGGAATTCCTTCCAAAAAATAGAAACAATTATTCCAAAAAATGGCTGTGTTCCCAAATTTTCAGGAAGGTGCAATTCCCACTGAAAACCAACATCATTCATGTGGGAGAACATTCTGACAATGAATGCCAGAGACAGCAGAGAAAAACTGTTTCATGAGTTGAAGGAGGAATGCAACCTGTGTAGAAGATGATTCATACATTCACAGGGTCGGATAATCCTGCTAATGTACTTTTGTGGCACCAGGCGGAGAGAGATTGTATGGCTTCTTATCAAGAGCACATCTAAAGAAATGAATGCAGAGTTGGGTCCAATTGCCAAGTCAGAAACTTGACATTCCCTGGGATTTTGGGGCAAGCATCTGAAATCAAATGGGATATCTTTGTGATATCACAGAGACATGGCATTTCTTTTTGGTGGAGGATCCTTACATGGTGGTTGCAAGTGTGTGTGTGTGTGAGAGAGAGAGAGAGAGAGAGAGAGAAAGGTCAAAAGTCATATCAGTGGCACTTCGTTGGTTACAATGGCACTATTGCATACATTCACCACCTTTCTCCCCTGCTCTTCCCCCTCATTATGGTTTTATTTAATGCCAGTGCACATGCAAGTGCCTAGCTGCCATGTCTGTGGCCCATGATGCCAGCTGTGAATGGGTAGAGATGGATGCCCAAGCTATGAAACAGGATGAACAAAATGCAGTGTATGAACCACCGGGGTCTCATTGCTTCCTCAAGTTTCCTCTCCATTCTCCCCCAAACCCCAAAGCACTCTAGGAAAAAAAGAGAGACAAAATGTGAATGTGTTGCAAAGCCTGGGCCACCCATTCTCCACTGGCAACAGGGCTCATGAGGTGAGTACAAAGAGATCTGCATCTCTTCCATGGCTGTAGAATGCAGAAAGGACTCTGAGACTCTTAGAAATTGTCCAACCCCTCAAAATGGAAAAAAAAACCAACAACAACATAGTTTCTCCTCCTCTAGTGCTGCTCACCACAACATTTGTCTCTCCAGCAGATCAGCCAGGGAAACTCAGCCATTCCCCGTGGCCCCCTGTTTTAGCCAGAGCCCTGAAAGCCAGGAATCCTCAATGGGAGAGGAGAGACAAAGAAAACTGAGCTGATTTTGGGTGCTGATGCCTTTTCTTCCTATTTTAATTCTGGCCCCTTCAAATTTACCCTGAATATCTCCGCCTTTTTGGTGTGCATTGGGACTAATCACAAGAAAGAAAAGTTATAAAGTATTGCTTTCCTACTCTCCTCTCTCCTTTTCTTGCTGGTTTTCTAAGTTGCACTCCTCGCACCTCTGTTTGCTTCCCCGATCAACATGCTAGGCTACTTTGCCTCAATAATATTCACCCAGACCAGTCGTATTTTTAGGTTGATTGAAGTTGCCACTTCAGACTATAGATCTGGGTGATATTAAAAGTCAGTAAATAGATTAGTTACCTATCTTTTGGTGTTGCAGTTTCATCGCCAGGGGGTCTGAAGAGGTGAGACAGGTGTTACCATCACCATCACCATCATCATTAACAACAATAGATGAAATTTCTAGATTAAAACTGGTGGGATTATATGTCAATGGAAAAATGCCAGAGGGGCCTTCATGTGTAAAGTCTGTAGAAGCACAACAGAATGAAAGAACTCATATGTTCTTACTATGATGTCACAGAGTTTAATAGTTTCAAGCCAGGCAGTAGTCAATCTGAGCACACATACAGTGTCTACATGGAGAAAACAGAGTAGAAAGTAAATAAAGGAATAAAATTTCAATTATCTTGATTTTGATAATGATTTATGTCCATTGACCAGTATTTCAGGATCATGGGGCTTATAAAATATATTTTGTTCTGGCGGTGGGTAAAGAACTATAGTAGTATAGGTTCATATGGCCCAAGTATCCAACTGGATTTGATTCAGTGATTATTCATTTGCATGATGTGGAAGATTCAAAAATCTTCCACATCATGCAAGTCTTCCCTTTTTAAAAAGAACATAGCATTTACACACTGGGAGATACATATTTCAGAGTTATCTCTTAATACAATTATAGTTCATTTAGCCAGCAATTACAGTAATAGGAAGACTGGCAACCATTGACATTCAGACAAAGGAAAATCAATGATAGCAGTTTCATTTTCCATCAGGCAAAAGGCTGTCTCGGTGAAGCTAGAGAACAACCCTTGCAGTAAGGCTAAGAGTTTAAACCGTTGCTGATTTTCTTTCAGAATGGTTTTATAATACAAAGAATGATCCTTTCTCTGCAGTTTTTGTTTGTATAGCAAAGCATCCAGGGACCTTATATTTTCACCTTATCCTTTTTAAAATTGGTTTTCATTATCCACAATGAAAGCCTCCAGATCCCTGCTTTAATGTGTACTCTTCAGGCATAAGTCAGAAAGGATATATAAATAACTGTAAGGAGCTCTGGGCTACTTATGCTGGTCTCACAGTGGCTGCTGACCATTGGGATTCGCAAGGCATTGGGGACAGGAAGTGGAAATTATCAATTTTGGTATTGTTCCCTTCCTTTTCCTTTACAAAGCCACTGCAGCACAACTCTTTAATAAGTAACATTTAAATGAATGGATGAACAGCTGATAATAATAATAATAATAATAATAATAATAATAATAATAATAATAATAATAATAATAATAATAATAATAATAATAATAATAATAATAATAAAACTAGAGATGGGCAGGAAACAAAAAATGGTGTTTCAGTTTTTTGTTTGTCGTTGAGAGGTCTGTTTCAGTTCGTTTCCATTTGTCATGAATTTTTGGAAAAATTTCGTTACCGTTTTTCGTTTTTTCTTTTGTCATTTCTACCTGCTTTTTTGTGTGATTTTTAAAGCATTTCCGTGCACAGGCATCCCCCAATGCCCCAGACCAGAGGGAAAACACTAAAAAAAATGGATGCTGGCAGAGACACAGTATAGACTAGGTATGCAGGGAGGCTGCAAAGGCAGCGGCGGGCATTGCCCAGGGTGCAAGGCAGCCGCAGAGTGACTGCAAGGGAGGGTACTCACCAAAAGGTACGCAGCACACACGCACACAGGGAGGCTGCAGGACTGAAGCTAGAGTCGCAGAGACAGCAATCCCACCCTAACTCCCACCAGAGACTGCAAGGAGGAAGGGGGCTGCCAGAGCTTTTTATGCCCTCTGTGGCTGCCAGACCTGCCCGCCCAGTCTGCAACCTGGGCATGCTATTGGTTGAACATGATCCCATCACATGGCTTGCCTCCGTTTTGTGGCTGGTGCAACATCCATTTTAAAGGGAAAAGAAAAATACATCGCAATGGGAGAAGACAAAAACAGACATTTTAAGGAATTCCCCCCCCCCCGGTAGGTATTATCAGACAATATAAATAACTATCGCTGCATTTTTACGGATGTCCAGGGCATTTTTTAACATTTAAAACAGCTCATTTCATTGTGCGTCACCATTAACAGAAACGAAATGTAACGACCACAATTTTCGCCGTTCTGTTCGTTTCGTTGCATTTTCATCACAATTTTCGTTTGTCATTTTGTTACATAATGGAAACGACAAACGGTAACGGAAACAAAAAATGTTCGTTCCATGCCCATCTCTAATAATAATAACCCTTGTACTACAAAGTTGGAAAGCATCCTATTGATCATCAAGTCAAGGAGGCACAATGGGGAATTGAACTCCCAGCCTTTGGCTCCAAAGCCAGACCAAAGCTACTGAGGTACCCAGCAGTTCTTATTTCACCCTATTATGCATGGGTACCATTCAATGGATTGGTTATTGGTAAGGAGGCAGATAGGAGTAAGTTGCCTCTGATGAGATATTGTCCCACTTCCTCCACTAAACCAAGCTTCCACTGGCTATCCCTTCACCTTATCCCCATTTGTCTCAGCTTGGGGGGGGGACCATTTGACCAAATGCCCCATACTCTTCCAACCACCATGCCAAAGCTTAAGTCAGTCCCCTGGGTTCCGAGCCTTTGTCACACAGATCAAACATGATGTAAGCCCACCCACCTGCCTTCCGTTTCAGTGTGTACTGGTTGGAAACTGAGAGGGTATGACCAACAAGGGGATTGAAAGGGCACAACCAACTCTATGTATCTATTTAAAGTCTTGACTTTCCTATGAAACACAACTCAACTCTGTATCCCACAGTGATCATTACAAAGGCCTTTCTGGATTAGTGATTCCCATGCAGAGAGAGTTCCATTCATCTCAAGCATCATTCATGGAAACAATGCTGATCCAACATGCCTCTGATATAACTAATTTCTTGCCCATTTTTTTGTAATTAACTTCTTGTCCTCATACTATCACTTATTGAATTTTCATATATTACTCCCCCCCCAAACATATTGTATTCAGAGCACTTCAGAAAAACAAATAAACAAAGTTGTTGGACATAACATACATAAGGATTTTGTGGAACTTGGAGTCCAAAATATCTAGGGGGCAATATATTCCACATCCTTGAAATATACAATTTGTAGAAGCTTTAACTACATAAATAACTTTTTGTATGCAAGCTCTGGTTGCCAGATCTTCTTGGAGTTTGAGTCTAAAAACATCCAGAATGCCAAAGTTTCCTTCCTTCCTTCCTTCCTTCCTTCCTTCCTTCCTTCCTTCTTTCCTTCATATATATATTTGAGAGAGAGAGAGAGAGAGAGAGAGAGAGAGAGAGAGATTATTTTATGCATTTCATCCATGCTCTAAGAAGCAGGCGCTTTCCTTTCACTGTTCAAAGGAAACGGTCCCAGTGGTGCAAACAGACCCATGGATGTGGAGACAAATCGTATTTTTGTTGGTTGACAAACCTGCTGTGGAACCACTTAGCATGGAATATCCTTCATTTTGTGGATTTTTCTAGATTTTTTCTTTGTTCTCTTAAGGGTGCCATCTTTGGATGGTGCTACAATACCCTGTCTTGTTCTCTTGATGACTTGACTAAATCCATCATCAGGGAATAGCAGTCCTCTAAGGAGGACTGAGAATCAGCAAAATCAAGAGAAGCGGCAGTAACAGATATCTAAACTCTCCCCTGCTTATGGAAATGCCTGTCCAGAGGTCTCCATGCTTTCTGTCTACCAAACAAAAATGTATCTCAATTACAATATTAGCGTACAGTTACAGCACTTTTTTTAACTAGGGCTCCCAGAATTCTCCTGCCAGCATGAATAATGGCTTGGAAATTCTTAGAGGTATAGCCTTAAAAAGAAACTTTGGAGACCCTGTAGGAAGTAAAGGGAAAAGCCAGATGGCCATTTGTGGTTAAATGGATGTCAGTTCCTTCCAGAAGCCAAATGCACTTTCTGAAAAAACTATCATTCCACATGTATGGAAGTGACTCTTCTGGATTAGATCAGGGATGGGTAGGGGTATAGCTGCTCCAGGTTGTGGCACCAAAGCCAGAAAAGGTACATGTTTTATTTGATATAAATCTTCACAGATTCCAGCCCACTTCTTCAGATGAATGTGAAAAAGAACAACATGCTCTATAAAAGCTTCTGGAAGGCAACACAAGATAACTCGACAAGATACTGTAATTTGCCTGAAATGACAGCTGGGATTAGGCATTCTGGGGAGGTCAAAAATTTAAGGCTTCCATATTCTGCTCTCATCTCTCCAGTAGGACCCAGACAGAGGGAGTAGAGTGCAGTCCAAATGTCAAATTTGTAGAAGGTCATCATTGACACATCAATGCAGCAGGGCAGAGCTTATGGGTTTATAGAAGCTAAAACCTGCCTTCCAAGTGGCTCACTTGTTTTGCTTTCATACTACAGGTGGCTCATCCCACTGAACATGTCGTGGAAGAGCATGCATGCTACAACCCTGGTCTAATCTCCAGTTGTCTGTGCTTTACACCTATTCAATATAATTTCGCTGATTTGTAGATATGAAAATTTCACTGATTTGTAGATATGGGGGGAAGCTGTTCTTGTTCTGTAGCATGAGAATGTGATATATAAAATTTAGATCCCTGCTACAATTGGCAATAGAGATTTCCCATGACTATATTCTCAGTTTGTGATTTGTGAAAATGTGTAAGATGTAGCCAATAATGCTGGAGCCATCTTTAACCTACGTCTTGTCTCGTATGATTCCTGGTAAGCAACAACACACCTGATCAGAAGGGTTGATGCAACAAACAATAATGTTTTTACAATAAGAGTACAGTTTCATGGCTAAGATTGATAGAGTGGGGGAGGGGGAGGAATCTGCCTTGTTATGCTTTTAACCTGAGAAGTGAAGTGAGAGAACAACTGATGAGACCCTTGGGGGAAGTGAAGTAATGAACAATATTACAATGAATACAAGCCTGCTGTACAGCTTTGACACTAACTACGCGGTCCCACGACATCTGCCTCTGGAAGTGATGCAAAAGTAAGAGATTGAATCTGGGACCTTCTGTGTGCCTCCATTTTCAAGGCGGCTGATAAAAGGACTGCATTTTATACCCTTATACAGTACTATTGGATCAACAGCATGTTTAGCTGAATAAAGAGACTTTACTTACACTGTAACTTCTAGTACATTTGTTTGTAGGTGTTCAAACAAGATGGGGTGTGGTGGCAGAAATAAAGGAGTGATTTATTATGTCTACTGTTGTAAAGAAAGTCCACTCTTTGCATTTTAACTTGATGAGAGAGCTGAGTCTCCTAAATCATACATATTGCAGTGACAGTAGCAAAGTGGACGTTGGATAATAAAATAAATGTATGAAGAATTTAGAATAAAACTGAAAACAAAAGTAAAGCTATGAACCCATGCTTCTGAAACTGTACATTCAGATTGGGGGTATTATGGAAGGAGAGATGTGAAAAAAAATCTCTGAGTTGGTAAAATTTTGACTAAGATGGAAAATGACACCATAGTAAGATAACTTGTGCAGGATTCAAAAGGCAAGGAGTCTGTGTGCGGGAGGAGTGTTATTGTTGTGGCTGTTATGTTTTATGACAGTGGTGAGAGCAAACTGTCTTTGTGCAGAATTAGCACCATTTCCCATTATGGATCTGAATACAGCTGGTTAAGAGTTTGCTAACACATCATTGAGAGTAACACAATGTATACTGGGTAGTGTGTTTTTTAAGTGTCCATATTTTGTGCAAAATATTTCTGTACAGAATATGTCCACTGTATCAGTCTTCAGAGAAACACAAATCTACCCAAGGCTTAAAAGACCAAGTCAATGAACCTAACATGGAAGAAGAGGTGATAGTCAGAGAGAAGGCTAGTCCAACTAGATAATGGACACCCACTTGAAACATAGGTCTACCCAGTATGATGGATGCCTGGATATTTGATTACCCGGCACACACGTACATGTGGTGATGAAACCACAAAATCTTCTTCATTTGGTAATGCTGCCACAAATTAATTACTTAACTTCCTATAAATATGAAACAGGACTGATGAGGATGGTAACATTGCGAATAACAAAGTTTATTGAAAGTTAAGGTAGTGCATAAATAAAGGTCGGCTTTAATGTTGCTTTCTTTACTTATTAGTTACAGATAAATAGATTCAGTCCCTGACACCCTTAAATAAGTCCTAACCAGTTTCTAAGTCTCAAACACTGTTTCCCTGCTGCCAACTACTAGCTTATTTATTTATTTATTTATTTATTTATTTATTTATTTATTTATTGTTAGACTTATATCCCACCCATCTTCCCAAAGGGAACTCTTGGCGGCTAACAGCGATAAAACAGTTAAAACAGGAAGTAAGGCTCCAGACAGCAAAAAGGCAGGATGGCGGCGGGCCCCAGCAAAGTGAGGGAAGGAGAAGGGAGGAAATAAAAAGAAATAAAAAAGGAAACTAGTTAACCAGGTCGCCAAAGGCCTCTCTGAAAAAGAGGGTCTTCAAAGCCTTCTTAAAGGCGGGCAGGGACTCCAGCAGGCACAGCTCACTGGGGAGATGATTCCAGAGAGAGGGGCCCACCACAGAGAAGGCGCGGTCTCGCGTACGCGATTTCCGCACCTCTCTGGGTATGGCACCCCTTAGTGAGCGCGCCTGCGCCAGTCTCGTGGGTCTGGACCCAGTTGCCCTTTGGGAGACACGCTCCGCCAGGTACTCTGGTCCCAAGCCGTGCAGGGCTTTGTAAATCAAAACCAGGACCTAGCTTGCAAGGTCTTCCTCAACAGGGCACCCCTGTTGAGCCACCCAGTTGAGTGCTGCAACAGAGAGGGACTATACACCAGCACTGAGGGGCGTGATGCTGTTCTCTGGCTCCTCATCCTTGGATCATTGCTTTCTGAGGATGATTGTCTCTCTGCCACTTCCTCCACTAGCTTCAAGCTTATTTTGGCAGTGGATCTCAAAGAGCTCTCTCCTGAGCTTAGTGCTGATGTTTTCCCTTCTCCTATTCACCCAACAGAAGGACTTGGGGGAGAATGGGGCTTAAGGTGCCTCTTCACCAAGTCTTTGGGCTACTGACACTGGACCAATGTCCTGATCTGAGGTTTTTCTTTCTAGACATACTCCTAGTCCACTGGTGGCTATGGGTCTTCTGGGAGTTCTAAAGCCAGGTAGTAGATACACTTTTTCTGTGTTCTTGGTGTATCCCAAATAAACTTCTTCCTCCAATTCCCCTCCCTCCACTGCTACATCAGGAATAAGTCCCCAGTCTGTATGGCCTGGTTCACCTTTCTCCTGTATTCCTCACATTTCTCTCTGCTCTCAGCAACCCCTCCCCTGCTTCTGGGAGTTGCTTTGCCAGTCCTGGAATCTCTGCCTGTCCCACTGCATTTCTGTTTTCTTGTGTGGATTCTCCTTTACTGCTGGCTAAGTTCTGGTTTCTTTGTTGATTCCTTTGGAGAGTCATCAACCACTCATAGCTGTCCAGCCAACAGTGTCTCTCCCAGATCTACAGAGAGTGGGAATCCTGGGAAGTGACAGGGCAACTTGGCTATTGTCCCTGTCCTCATAATGTAGTATGCTAAACTATAATGCTCAGTGAGTTGGAACATATAGCACCAAGTTCAATTCCATACCGCATCTCTTAGCAAAAGAGCCAACCTGTTCCATTGTGAGCAAGCTGCATATTCCTAGAGTCTCCTAGAAAGCATTGGTAGATGACTTCACAGCAATGCCAGAAATAATGAATTACAGAGTTGATTTGGTGGCACATTTTGCTCTGCATGTTTCCACTGCCACATCACTAGTTATGGTTCTACCGTCTACTCCTTCAGGTTTGCCTCATTGACCATAGCCTATAAGACTTGCTGTTTTTTCTTACAAAATCATCCTCATTATGATTCTTTTGGTTGTTGTCCTTTTGGGATTTGGGATGGGTATTTTTGTTTCTGCTTTTGTTTTTGTTGTTTGCTGTAATAGTATCTCATGAAAAGTTTTACAGAAATAAATGTCATTATGTGCCACTTTACAAACACCAATGTTACAAACTATAGCATGTTTGAACAAAAGTCTAAAGACAAAAGGAGACTGGAGCTTTATTATATGTCTCTAAAAAGCAAAGAGAAAAGCACAAACCAGGTCAATGACTAGGAAGAGAGTAGCCCTCTACCAAAGACATAACAACCAATTCTCATTTACGTCAGCAACATAATAAGAAACATGAAACTCTATAGTGCCTTTAGGGTACAGCCATCAGAACATGAAATCACAGTCAAAAATTGGATCTATAACACTTTTGATATAGAGCTTCCTCTTTCTCTGTGTCTCTGACCCATTTATTGCCCATCTCTCATTCTATCCAATCTCATCTCTTTTGATCACAGGAAATTAGAGTCAATGGGAATTAAACTCAGGGCTGGCCATTTCATAACTATTTTCACAAAATAGATGCTCAAATCATTATCCACTATGAGTTAAATTTGCCCAAAATATTTAAAAAAATAATTGCACGGGGGTAGGGGGAATCATCAGTTCTAACTAGAGATGGGCACGACTCAAAAAAATAATTTTTCATTTTTTGTTTGTTGTTTTGGGGTCTGTTTCGGTTCATTTTCATTTTCGGGGGGGTTGCGCATTTTTCGTTTTCATTTTCGTTATGAAACGAAATTGAAAAAAATGAAAACGAAAATTTTTCGTTTTCGTTAGCATTCTTTTCGTTGGAATGTGTCTGCCATAACGAAAATGAAAAACAGGGCAAAATTTTTTGTTTCGTTTTCGTTTTGTTTTCTGGAAAATTTTTGTTTTCATTTTCGTTGCGTAACGGAAATGAAAAACGAAAACACAAACTAAAATTTCGCTGAGTCGTGCCCATCTCTAGTTCTAACCAAGGCAGAACTGATGTAGAACAGATGCAAAATTAAAGGTTTTGTTCTATTATCTAGTATCCATCTTGACAGTAGCAATGAGACCACCATATATGACACCTGTTTCATCCTGGGGTAAGGAAATGGGGGAAATAAAGAAGACAAGAGGTTCAGATGTGAATGAGGCACTTACTTACAGGTTTGGTCTTGACTTCTGATTGCCGTCCGTCCAGGGAATATACTGTAAAGGCTGTGATTTATTGCTGTGTTATCATGCCTGTCTGCCTCATTACAGACTCTGAATTTGATCAGGCAGCTTGTCCTGCAGTGTCTGGTGAGCAATTACTAGGGCCTAGAAGGAAGCTTGAAATACTTTACTGAGCATCACTAATCTGACTGTTTTTCAGCCACCGTTAAAACAGTGCTTTCATGCAGCCAGAACAACTTGTATAGAGAGTCCCACAGAGGAACTTTTTAGGACATTTTTTCCATGCTGTATGTATTTGCTAAGAAAGTACCAAATACATCTGGCAAGTGGTGTGCAAAGTGTTATGAGCAATCACTCAACAGTGCAAAGTACTATGGGCAACCACTCTCTGGCAAGGGTGATATGCTGAATGCTACCCTATAGGAATGGGGACTTGAATCACACAATTCACTGTTGACTCAGACATAAGTGGCAACGGCATCTTGACTTGGACTTTACTTTTTTTAAAATGACTTGGACTCAACTTATGACTTGAACCCATTTCCCCAAGTTGTGTTTTTCACTCCCTTTTATTTTAATGAAGAACACCATAAACTTGGAAGAAGCTTTGCAATCCTCGACAGAACACAACAGAAGATACTGGCAAATACAAGTAAATGGAGGAGGAGGTAGTGACTGGGTAGGAAAGTGTTTGAGAGGGTGAGGGGATGTAGAACATAAGAACATAAGAACATAAGAAGAACCATGCTGGATCAGGCCAGAGGCCCATCTAGTCCAGCTTCCTGTATCTCACAGTGGCCCCACCAGATGTGTCTGGGAGCGTACGAGACTAGATATCTGTCTCCTGATACCACTCCCCTGCATCTGGCCCTTGAAGTACCCCAGTTTTAACCCTGGAGATTACACATCTCCATCATGGTTTGTAACCTGTGATGGACTTTTCCTCCAGGAATCTGTCCAATCCCCTTTTCAAGGCATCCAGGCCAGATGCTATCACCACATCCTGTGGCAGGGAGTTCCATAGACTAACAACATGCTGGGTGAAAAAATATTTTCTTTTGTCTGTTCTTACTCTCACAGCCCTCAATTTGAGTATATGTCCCCTAGTTCTGGTATTATGTGAGAGGGCGAAGAGCGTCCATCTATCCACTTTGCTCATGCCCTGCATTATTTTGTACGTCTCAATCATATCCCCACACAGGTGCTTTTTTTGCAGACTAAAGACCCCAAATGTTTTAGCCTTTCCTCATAAGGGAGGTGCCCCAGCCCAGTAATCATTTTAGTCACTCTCTTTTGCACCTGTTCCCGTTCCACTATGTCTTTCTTGAGATGCGGTGACCAGAATTGTACACAATACTCCAGGTGCGGCCTTACTATTCTTTTGTATAATGGCATTATAATGTTGGCTGTCTTACTGTATTTTCAATCCCATTTTGATCATCCCTAGCATGGAATAGGCCTTCTTCACCCCTACCACACATTGGGTAGACACCTTCATGGAGCTGTCCACCAACACACCAAGATCTCTTTCCTGATCCATCACGGATAACTCAGAGCCCATGAGTTGACAGAAAAAGGTTTGATTTTTTTGCCCCAATATGCATTACTTTACATTTTGGCTACATTAAAACACATTTGCCATTCTGCAGCCCATTCCCCCAGTTTGGAGAGATTCTTCTGGAGCTCTTCACAATCTTCTCTGGTTTTTACCACATTGAAAAGTTTTGTGTCATCTGCAAACTTGGCCACCTCATTGTTTATCCCTGTCTCCAGGTCATTTATGAACAGGTTGAAAAGCACTGGTCCCAGGGCATATCCCTGGGGCACACCGCTTTTCACTTCTCTCCATTGTGAAAATTTCCCATTGACACCTGCTCTTTGTTTCCTGGATCTCAACCAGTTCTCAGTCCATAAGAGGACCTGCCCTCTTATCCCCTGACTGTGCAATTTTCTCAGCAGCCTTTGGTGAGGAACTGTGTCAAAAGCCTTTTGAAAATCCAGATAGACTATATCCACTGGTTCACCCAAATCCACATGCCTGTTGACCTTTTCAAAAAATTCTAAAAGATTTATCAGGCAAGACTTACAGAAACCATGCTGATTTTCTCTCAGCAAGGTTTGTTCTTCTATGTGTTTTAAGATTTTCTCTTGGATGAGGCTTTCCACCATCTTCCCTGGGACAGATGTAAGGCTAACTGGCCTGTAGTTTCCCGGGTCCCCCCTTCTTCCTTTTAAAAAAATTAGTGTGACATCTGCTGTCCTCCAGTCCTCTGGCACTGTGGCCGTTTTAAGAGACAAGTTGCATATTACTGTTAAGAGATCTGCAATTTCATTTCTCAGTTCCCTAATAACCCTTGGGTGGATGTCATCTGGGCCCGGTGACTTGTTAATCTTCAATTTATCAATTAGTCCTAAAACCTCCTCTCTTTTAACCTGTATTTGATTTAATTCTTTAGTCAAGAGGGGCGGCTCAGGCAGCGGAATCTGCTCAAGGTTTTCTGTCGTGAAGACAGATGCAAAGAACTCATTTACCTTCTCTGTAATTTCCAAGTCCTCCTTAACCTCCCCTTTTCCTCCCTCACTATCCAGAGGGCCAACTGGTTCTCTGGCAGGTTTTCTACTTCTAACATATTGTAGTGGTGGTGGTGAATCGAAGGCAAACCAGGCAGAGCAGATGCTTCAGGCCCACCCACCCACCCACCCCTTTATTTTTGTAAAGGCAAAAAAAGCTTACCTTTAATAGGGACTCAGACTTGGGACTTAGTAAGAAAGACAGACTTGAGACTTGGACCCAAAGACTTGCCAACACCTCTGCTACCCTGGCAAATTTATCATTGTCATTAACAATGAAAAATGTGGATGAGTTAAAAGGGAGCCAAGACTGTCATGGTGTTGTGTAGTCTAAATAGATCCAGGAAATGGAAGACTAGGGGGTAGAGCTGGGTATGAAATGAAAAACAAATTGCAGTTTTGTCATTTTGTTAGGTGTCGAAATGAAACAAAACAAAATGAGGAAACAGCATTTTATTTCAGACAAAACGAAATGGTAGTTTTTTCATTGAAATGAACCGCTTCATTCTATCTGTAATAGGGGTCCCTTACCTGCTGGGCTTGCAATGAGCCACCACTGCCGGCTGGAACCCAGAAGAGGGAAGAGGAGGAGTTGGGTCCCCGCATATGTTCCGGCACTCCCCACCTCCTCCTCTCAGCCATGGCTTCTGGCCTTCTCTCAGCTGGGAGGTGGGTGGGGTGGGTGACTCCTCTGGGTCCTAGAGGCACCAGATTTAGTGCCAGTGAACCATTTTTATAAGGGTTCCAGCTGAGCTGTGGCAACTGGGTGATTTTTAAAGGGCCACAGCTGATGACAGCTGGGCTGGACCCCTCTTAAAGTGGTCGAGTCACTGCCATGAGAGCCCATGCTGGCAACCCAACCATTTTAAAGGGGTAGAGCCAAGTTGCCAACAGCTATACCCCTTTAAAAATAGCCCAGTTACAAATGGGGGATCTCCTGGTGGTGATGGGCCATTTGTAAAGGGGTACAGCTGATGAGAGTTCAGCTGGACCCCTCTGAACATGGCCGAGTCACCACTGTGAGAGTTGGACCCTTTAAAAATGGCTCCCCGGCACCAAATCTGGTGTCTTTTGGACCCACGGGAGCCATTTTGTTTCTTTTCATTTTGCTTCATATTAATTTGTTTTAAAAATTAATAAGGAACAAAACAAAATGAAATGGGGGATGAGTATGAAAAGAAACAAAACAAAGTATTATTTTACTGTTTCATGTCCATCTCTGCTAGGGGGCTTTTTGAGTATCAGAGTGATTCAATTTTCAGTGCCTGCCAGCTGCTATTTTAGTCCCACAGATCTCCACCAACTGCAGAAAAAATGTATTATGTTTTTTTAAATTATTTAGACATGTTCCTAATTTGATGGTATATTCTACCACATTTCTCAATATGATGTGGGAGAAATAACTTACTAGAATGGCACCAATACACACACACCTTCTGAGTGAGAGAAGTTATCTAGAGTGGCTTGATCCATAGTATCAAATACGAGTGATAGATCTCTGATAATTGCCATATCCCCCCCCCCAGGTACAGTACAGGCTGTGTGTGAGAGAATGAGAAGAATTTGATATTTTTTGATAAAATGGGTTTAATGACTTTCCCCAGATGGCATCAGGATACATTTTACTACCTACATAATGACTCAGAACTAGACTCCCCCCTCTCTGGGTTGCCATATTATTTAGATCTTCCTCATCACCATTACCACAAACTACTCTGCAGAAGCTGTTCCAATGTCTTTTCAATGTCTGCCATGCTTTTATGACTTCTCTGAATAATCTTCAAAAAGAGCTCCACATAAACAAATATTACAGTAATCCAAATTGGAGGCTGATATAAATCTCTTATATACACTCTAAAGTTGTGAAGTCAGTGAGGGCTTGTTAAAAGAGCTCTTTCTTTGAACAGTTCCCAGAATCTGGTTATGTTGACTGTGGAATTCTGGGTCACAAACTCAGAAAAATAAAGTCTAAACTCCAACCAAAAAGATACAGGCATGCTATCTGAGTCTTAATTTCTCACATAAACACACACACTTTTCAAACGAGGTACATTTCTCCAGATTATAAGGAACCAGCTTAGTGCTCCAGTGACATGATTTGTAGTTGCCTGGTTCCAAAGGCTGTAATTTCTTCTGACAATTAGCAGCAGCCTGACAAATTCTCTTCTCTACAAGCACCACAAGGTGCTTTTAAGAATTGTGCTTTTATGGATTACAAAGGCTCTCCCCGCTCCTTTAAAAAAAAAACCCTCTCTCTGCTTAGTTGACAGTTTATTTTCATAGTCAATGGAAATTAATACCAAAGGTTAGAAAGGTGATATACAATAATCCACCCAGCCAAGGAAACACGCTGAGAAAAAGTGGTTTGCAAGCCCTATAGAAATGTTTGATACTATAAAGGAAATGCTTTCAATGTTTGCTGTTTAGTGAAGTTATTTTACCCTTCAGTTCTCATAGAATCTTCAAAATAGACTGGGTATAGGCATTTATTTATTTTTATATTTGTTAACTGCCCGACTTTCCCTTGGGAACTCTGGGTGGTGTATAACAAATTGCAAAATAAACAACTTGCCCAAAAAGACAACCCCCAAACAAAATAAAACAAATAAAAAGATAAAAAACAGAACAACAGCAGCCCAACAATAAACACAGACTCTAGCAAGAAAGGTATGGGACAGACAATACAAAACAGCTAACAACACACCATCATGCACTCAGCAATCACCAAAGCTTTCCCTAAAGAGCCAGGTCTTTAATGCTCAGGTTTGTTGCTGTTGTCGTTTGATGCCCTCTTTACCTTCTCTGTTTTGTTTTGCTTAGCAACAGTCTTCATAGTGCAGAAAATGCATTTTCCAAGTAGCAGTATACTATGGTAAGTTGACTTCTCGCTATACATATTTACAAAATGCCTTTCCCAGTCAAGGACGAAAATTGCAACAGCTGGTTTGCTATTTCCTCTTCTTCATGAATACACTCCTTGGGGACATGGATATGGGATTGTCAAGTTGAGTGTCAGATCCCTATATTTGTTCATAAGGTCTTTATTTAAGCCGGGCCTCAAAAAGGAACATCGTAATGCCTCTTTTTAGTTAATAAAACCGAAAGCTATGGAATTTCCACTAGTTTTGCTGTTTGTGTAAAATAGTACTTGAGTGTAAATGGGACATTTAAAGAGACTGAGTTTTTCCTATGCCCATTAGAATCCATATATCTCATTCACCCATAGGAAAGTGGAAGTATTAACCAAAGGAAGAAATGACCTATTAAAATAGTTAGGTTTGTCCTGCGGTTGCAGCAAACCCCATATTTTTGTATAAAATGATGGGTCTAGGAAAGAATGTTCATCAACCAGCTGTCTGTCCTGTTTGGTATATATCTCTAAGTACTTTTTAATGGGTAGTTACAAATAAAAATGCTTTAAATAATCAATCGACGTTTAAATAATATGCAGCAACCACCTTATTAAATGCAAAACTTTAGGAGAAATGAGCAGCTTGAGAAGGGTGTGCCTTCAAATGGCAAGAAAAATACAAAAACCCACCACACCAGGGCATTTTATATTCATTTTAAATATTATGAGTGCATTGGGCTAGCTGCCAATTCAGAAGGGTTGAACCAAAATCCTATTGTTAATGATGTCTCTTTTAATGCAGGTATACGTCACAGGTTTGAAATGCTTTCTTATGTTTTTTGAGACAGCTTCCAAATAATTTCTTCAGATTGTAACCCTGACAGCAAAGATCATTTGAACTAAATTAATATCAAGTTTTGGATTATGGTTTGGTGTTAGACAACGCTATATTTTCATTGCTTTGAGGCATGTTGCCTGGTGAAATACACCATTCAAACTTACTGTACATCTATATGTATAAAGAAAAGGTAAAAAAGCCCACAGATGTATTATACTTTCCTTGCCTCTTCAGTCCAAAATTCATTTTGCTTGTTTGCTTGTTTATTCATTAGTTTATAGTATACATTGGCAGTCAGTTAAAATATACCTCTGTAGAACTGAAAAGAAAGGGCACCTTTCTTTGCAAGTCACTTAACGTATATTCTGTTTTGTTTCATCCTTGTGTGCTAATCTCTCCTCATGAAAAGAGGACAAGGTTTCCTTTGCTGATCTGTGATAGGAACGGAGATTTGTGAGGCCTTTTATTATTATTATTATTATTATTATTATTATTATTATTATTATTATTATTATTATTATTATTATTATTATTATTATT
>JAHTLZ010000129.1:82774900-82793224 GCA_023846285.1 Phrynocephalus versicolor | reverse complement strand
GTGTGTGTGTGTGTGTGTGTGTGTGTGTGTGTGTGTGTGTGTGTGTGATGCCTGGTGCAAACAGTTTGATGATACCTCTCCAAAAAGACATGTTTCTTGAGAACAAAGATATATTTATTCTAAGCTATGGAACACAACTAGAAATGGGCACGAAACGACAAATTTTCCATTACCATTAGTCGTTAGTCGTTCCATTATGTAACGGAACGAAGAACGACAATTTGGACAGGACAGGCTCGAACCGAACAGAACCAAGAAAATTTTCTTCAGTTCTGTTTGTTTCCGTTACTGGCCTGACCACCCGATGAATGGAAGAAAGTCCTCCTACCGGCTGGTGCTGCTGGTGCCCTTCCTGGTCCAGTGCCTCTCAGCTGAACCCCTTCAAAAATGGCCCGCTTGGCACTAGGGGGTTCCCCCAGTGTCAAGTGGGCCATTTTTGAAGGGATCCAGCCCATGACAGGGCAGCAGGACCTCTATGAAAATGGCCCCATTGCCAATGGAGGAGCTCCGCGCTGGCAATGGGGCCATTTTCAGTGGGATCCTGCCGAGCTGTCATCGGCTGGACCCCTTCAAAAATGACCCGGTTGGCACTGGGGGGACCCCTAGTGCCAACTGGGTCATTTGACAAGGCATCCAGACGATGACAGGGCGGCAGCATTCGTCCCTTCAGAGGGGACCGCAGGCTCGGCTGTGCAAGCAGAGCAGAGCCCTCGGTCTCCTCTCAAGAGAGGGTAGCGAGAGGGGTCTGGGATCCGGCTTCCACATGTGGAGGCTGGAACGCAGCCCCCTCCTGACCGCCCTCTGCCTCCCCCCACCAGATGACAGCGCCCAACGCTGTCATGACCTGGCACTCTCATCCACCACGGGGAAAAAGAACCCGAAACACGAAAAACAGAAAAAAAGTTTTTTAAAAACATTTGTGTCCAAAAAACAGTAAACGAAGGGAGATGGGCATGACATGGAAAAGAAATGAAACCCCATTTTCCCGTTTCGTGTCCATCTCTAAACACAACCCCTTGTCCTTCCTTTTTCCTATAGAAGCTAATAAAGCCTAAAGAAAAAAACCCAATTTTCGGCTCAAAATAGATGTAACAGTCAACTTGCCATTAGATGTGGAGCTACACTGAGAAGTAGAGATGGGCACAAACCGAAAAAATGGTGTTTCGTTTCATTTCATTTAAGGTTTCATTTCATTTTGTTTCATTTTTAATGATTTTTTTCAAAAAAAATCATTTTGTTAATTCATTATTCATTATTCATTTTTACCTGCTTTTTTCCCCAGCGCCCACTGTGCGGCCCCTGGGGTCCGGTTGGAGCTGGGGGGTGCCTACGAAGAGGTGTGGGAGGAATAAAGAGGGGGAACGGTGTTGGAGCCATGCAACACTGGCTGACTAAGCGCGGCCTCCTTCTGACCACCCCTCCCGATTGGCCCCACAATAATGGGCCATGGGAGGGAGGTGCAAGGGGGGTGGCTTTGAAGCCGTGCTGCTCTGGCCATCTAAGTCCGGCCTACTTATCTCCCCACCCTACCTGCCCCGCAATAACGGGCCGCAGGAGGGAGGCGCAAGGAGGACACTTTGAAACCGCGCTGCTCTGGGCGCCTAAGTGCAGCCTCCTTATCTCCCCTCCCAATTGGCCACATGATAATGGGCCACAAGAGGGAGGTGCAACAGGGGCAGCTTTGAAGCCACGCTGCTCTGGCCGCCTAAGTGCGGTCTCCTTATCTCCCCTTCCAATCGGCCCCACGATAATGGGCCGCAGGAGGGAGGCGCAAGGGGGACGGCTTCAAAGCCACGCTGCTCTGGCCGCCTAAGCGCGGTCTCCTTATCTCCCCTTCCAATCGGCCCCACGATAACGGGCCGCAGGAGGGAGGCGCAAGGGGGACGGCTTCAAAGCCACACTGCTCTGGCTGCCTAAGTGCGGCCTCCTTATATCCTCTCCCAATCAGTCTGAGATAACGGGCCACGGGAGGAAGGTGAAAGGGGGGTGACGTCAATGGGCGTCAATGCCAGGAGGGCTGCGGACCCACGCCACTTCAGAAACTTCCCCCAAACCGCAGGTAAATCTGAGGACAGACAATTTTAAGGTTTTGTTTTAATGAAAGAAGTAAAAAGGGGGACCCCGCCGGGTCATCACCGCAGGCTGGGCTGAGGCTCGATCCCGCCACGTGCCTTGATGGCACTGACGAGATGCGTGCTCCTTCCGTGCAGCTTGGGGCGAAAGAACCTCTGGACCAGCACCAAGTAGGAGACATCTCAACCCCCATTAACGAAACAAATCTAACCGAACCAATTTTTCTTGGTTCAGTTCGTTTCATGTTAAATTTGCCCCAATGGTCATTATTCGTTTCGTTATATAAATGAATAACAGATAAAACAAAAAAATTCATTTCGTGCCCATCTCTACTGAGAAATAAAAGACTCTGTTTAACACACCGTAAGCTTTCTTCACCTCCTCAAACTGACCGTTAGCTAACTTTTGTTTTGTAATTGAATTTATCATCAGAAGCTATAAATGACCTTCATTTGCAAATTTGATTGCTCCAGCCATTCCTCAGTGGATAACTTGACTCTTAGTTAATACAGGCTTATTTTCTGATAGAAATAAGTAGCCTACAGGTTCATTTTAGAAATCACAAGACAGCCATTGCTTAGAAATCACAGATGAAGAAGTCAAGTATTCATCCCTGGAACCTTTTGGGGTTGATGCCCTTGAGGAAAGAGAAAGAGAGAAGGGTATCAATGGGGAAAGGTGAAGAAGGGTGTTGAAGGATATTCAAAAAGTTGAGGGGACAGTCCCCCAAAGTCATCCAGGAATGGACAAAAGGAAGTATGGGGAGGATCAGTCTCCTGGCAAATTACATCCCTTGCCATGTTTGGACTTTTATACCTGCTTTGAAAAAGACGGCTTGTGCTCTCGAAAGCTCAGCAACATTTTTTTATTTTTCTACTAGCAGCCTACGATTTTTTATTTTTTTACTAGCAGTCCTTTTAGTTTCCAAAAGGGCTTGTTTTCCACGATTTTTCTCCATAACATTACTCAAATATATATTTGAGAGGTGGGGGAGGGAAAGAGAGAGAGAGAGACTCCACAAGACCCCACTTGTAGTGTTAACTGTGTCTGGGATTAACCCCATTGGCAATGATACTGCCACTGCACAGAAGTCAATCAATTAAAAACTAAAAAACAAAATCTTGTGGCATTTTTATATTTGAACATGTTTATTACAACTTTCACAAAGTTGGATCCACTTAACCGATGCTCAAAATGGAATCCCCATCTGACAGATATGGTTGTAGGAGGAAAAGTTAAGTAGGAGGAAAAAAAGAACAGTTAAGTTAAATGAAACTAACAATGAAAACAGTCTATGACATTTAAAGCCACAAAGTATGACAGCTGTCCTTTTGGAATGTGTGATTAGTAAGTCACCTGCAGTACCTTTCTTTTGAAGTGTTCATATATGAGTTTTTAAAAAATATTTTCAAGGAGTCTTGGCAGGTCATCAGATCTCCTGAAATTAGCTTACTTATTGCTACGCTACGGCTCTTTAGTCAGTATAAAATACTGTGCTTGTTTTCCTCCGCCAAATGTTGGAAGAGCTGTGTATTGTACACTCTGGCATGTCGCCTTGAAGTCTTTGGGATTCTTCAAGCCTAATAAACTTGAAAACATTCCATAATAAGCTAGAGAAAACATACCACCCAATCTGTATGACACAATTGGTTAGATGTCCACCCCCTACAGCTCCTTATTGCTTGAATCCTCTCTTGCTCTGCTCCAAGGTGAAGGTTGTGCATGAGTTGTTGTTGTTGTTTGGGAGATCTCTTTGATCTCTAAACAATTTTTAAAGCATGCAGAGCTTGACAGTTAACATTTGTGTGATGCTGTTTGTTGTTGTTCCATTACAGAGATATTTAGAAAAGCCAAAATCCTTCTAAGGGTTTCTCTGATAGTCACAGAAAGAAAACATTTACATCATGTGGGCTGTGATTGGGAACACATGTATTTTTGCACCCAATATAGTACTGTCTTCACTGCTAATATTAGAGGGAAAGAGTCAGAACTTCCTTTGGGTTTATTCCTTAGCTTGAGGATCTCAGCTAAAGCAATGAGGTTTTCTCTATTTACTGAAATGAAATGTATCATGAAGCCTTAAACTCAAGGAAGGATAAGAGGCGAGTTTGTTACTCTGACAATGTTGCGCAGGCACACAAGAGGGGGAGAGGTGATAAATCAGTCTTAGCTAGAAACACAAGGACATATGCTTTTTGAAGAGAGTTTCCCATGAGCTCTCCTTTCATTTATAGTCTCACCTGGCATTCAGCTCTTGTCTACAGCTCCAAATAATGGTAGCATATTCAAATCGTCATTATGCCTGTGAAGATTCTCAGTCATCCAGGGAGTTTATCTGGAAGTTGAGTTCTGGACTTCTTTTTCTTGAGAGATGGAAACGTTTCGGGGCTCATCCACACAGCTTCATCAGTCTTCAAATCATCCTCATCTTGATCAACTACATGACAGGCCAGCTAAACCAGATGATGAGATGAAAATAAGCCAAGGGGCTCAGTCCTCAGCACCAATCTGAGGTGCAGCTATCCTGGCATGCAGAGGGTGACAACTGGAAGAGTTCACTATGGATTCAACAGAAAGCCTCTCAAACCAGCAACATGTTTCTGGTATACATAGAGCAGGATGAGGCACTTAAGAAATTCCATTCAACCACTATGTCCACCGTATCTTTAATCATCTTGCCTTAGTCTTGTCACAGAATTATGGTGGGCACTGGGAGGAGAGAGAGGAGTCAAGTGTGGGCACATCTTCCTCACAATAAACAAATGCACGAGCAGGGCATGTCCTTTACTTTAATCCACCATCTTATCATCCTACTACTGCCATTCAGCCTTAAAATACTGCCTTGTCCTGACTTAATGTATACATTTCACATGGCTGAATGGCAGCAGTGGCAGAGGGGGTTTCCTTGGCTGTTGAAGATAATAAAAATAATGTTAGAACTGCAAAGCTGGAAGGGAAGCTATGGGTCATCTACTCCACCCCCTGCCAAGTAAGGAATCAAAATCCCAGCCTCTAGCATCACATCCAGATAACTATGCCAATGTTTTCTGCTAAAACCTCACTTGCAAGCTGCCACTATTCAGCTGTTTGCCAGCCAAGCTCCCTTGCCCAGCTGAAAGCAGGAGAAGCCCAACTGAAGATTAAAGTAGTGTACATTGGGTGCCATTTTAAAGCTCAATTGAACTTACACTTGTGAAACAACAGAAGTTGCTTCATATTTCATGTGACCCCTGTCAGGCTTGTAGTTACTGCCTTTCCAATGGCCTACGAATCTACTGTGTTCTGCTTATATACCGCCCCATACCACTTGAAGTAGTCTCTGGGTGATTTACAGTTTTTAATTATAGTATGCAGGCTACACATTCCCCCCAGCAAGCTGATTACTCATTTTACTGAACTTGGAAGACTGAGTCAACCATGAGCCAGCTATGATCAAACCCCAGGTTGTGAGCACAGTTTTACCTGCAGTTCAGGCATTTAACTGCTGCACCACAAGGCTCTTTATATTCTTTGTTCCTAACAAGTAGTAAATAAAAATCATGACTTTTAAAAAGTTACCATTTTAACAGTAGAAGAGCTAACAGTGCTTGGCTTGATGGGATAAGATACAACATAACAGGCACTTGGCAGCATTAGCAAGGCGGTTTTGTGATCAGAATCTTGTACATGCTGTTGTTTTGGTGATTGGTTGAGTTGCAAAGTAATGGTGAAGTTCAAGAAGGGGTGAAAACACAATTTTAATTTCCAAGTTCTCTCTGTTGGTGACAATAGAAAATGTGAAGTGATTTGTGATCCGCACACTCAGAAGTAATGCTTTGGGGTGGGTGGAGGGAATTAAGCTGAACCACTTTCACGGAAAAACTACCTGGAAAAAGCTCAGAGCCAATGGTGTGGTTTGGCCCGAGGGACAAATCTGGGTCAGAAGCAAAGGTCACATTCAGAGACAAATCTTCCCCAAGTTGAGAAGGTGTTTTGGTCCAGGGAATTCATCTTGGCCGGTATCCAAAAAAACAAGGTAATAGCTTCCTTGCATGTGACCTTCTCCAACATGGAGAGTTACTTCCTTAGCCCCCTGAGTGCTTTCCATTCTCTGTATATTTTCCCCTAGATTCAGATTAGAAATGAGGGGATTTTAGCTTGATAATGCCTGATGCACCGAAACTCATTTGCCATTCTATTAAGCAGGGAGGAAGTGGGTCATAAGAGGAATGAAGAGTCTAACTTAGCTTTGCCTGTCTTGGGGTCAAGCTCATAGAAAATGTCAGCTCGGTGTATTCCAAGAGTGAAAAAGGTGAATCCAGTATGATGAATTGTTGGGAAAGAAAGATATAAAAAGGAGATAGTGCAATGGTTGTAGCTGTTGCCATTTTCTAAAGAGTAGCAGAAACTGTCTTGAATATCCTCTCTATAAGTAACCAATAGAGGTTGTGTTTTTAAAAGGCTGTTTTTAGAGGCATGTGCGATAGAAATTCATCAGATTTTATGGCATTCCTTTTAAAATAATCCATTTTATTTGAACGGGAGTGAATAGTGTCCATGTTACCAGAAGTGGGGAATGGATTTTCAAAAAGTGATGCAAGAAACAGATCAGGGGAGAACTTAATTGCAATGAGGGTTAGATAACATCCTTTCCTAAGCAGGTACTTAATAAATATTCTAGACTACAAATTCCACCATCCCTGACTGGCAATCATATTTTCCAATTTGTAGACAGTTGGAAAGTGCTAGGTTGCGTAGAATAATTTCCATCCCCAATGGAATGTCTTGGGAAGATCCAAAAATAAGATACTGTATGCCACTTGCAAGCAATTGTAGCTGATAGACATGGGCATGACTCGGTGAAATCCTCGTTTCCGTTTCCGTTCCTCGTTTCTGTTATGTAACGGAAACGGTAACGACAATTACTCCGCCAGAACTCGAACTCAAACCGACTAAAGAAAAATTGGGTCTGATTTGTCGTGTTGTTGTTCCTGGCATCGCGCGATCGCAGAAAAAAAGTTTTAAAAAGTAAAAAAAAAAAAACCGATTCCCGGCCAAAAAAGCAGGCGAAAATATGGCTGCCTGAGTGAGGGCACCTACCAGAGGGGTGGTTTCTGGGGGGGTTCCCCGGCCTCCCCCCTCCTCTCCTGGGCTGCGCATCCTAGTTGTCTCGCCAACTCGCCAAGCAGCGCGGCACAGAAAAAAGTTTTAAAAGTAAAACAAAAACCGATTGATTCCCGGCCAAAAAAGCAGGTGAAAATATTCCTGCCTGAGTGAGGGCACCTACCAGAGGGGTGGTTTCTGGAGGGGGTCCCTGTCCTCCCCCCTCTCCTCTCCTGGGCTGCGCATCCTCGTAGTCTTGCCCCAACTTGCCATGCCATGCGGTGCGGGCGGGGGATCCAAAATGGGGTGACCGCAAGCAATATTTATTTTGAAATCGTGGTGGTCCAAAAACACACCAAAGCACCATAGAAACATGCGGAAATAGCTATTTTAAAACTGCCTGAATTTTTACAGTTGCAGCAATGGGTTTTTCTTGCAACAAAACGTCTCCGTTGTTTTTATTTTATTTATTTTTATTTTTATATTTTTACACCTGCACAGTGCGCAATGATGGGCTGGCCATGGGAGTGGCCCATGCAAATTTTTGGAGCCATTCCACCAATTGCATGGCCACTTGACCAGGTTTTGACCGAGACTTCTGGGATGTGCCATTCGGGCATAAAAAGCCCACTAACGGTAGCCCGAACCCGAACCCGAACCCGAACCCTAAGCCTAACCCATACGCCAGTACACTGTCCTTCTTAGTGGGTCAGAGTGGCACCCAGAGGTGCACCCCACGAACTCACCCTAACCTTACCCGTAACCCTAAGCCTAGACCTTGCACTAACCCTAACCCTAAGCCAAATCTGTACTCGCATTGCACTACACACGCAAGTACAGTTCCCTTCTTAGTGGACCACAGAGCTCCCAGATTGATGCAATATCAGCAGTGGGCCTGCGGTCTACAGAGAGGCACCCAAAAGAGAGGTGCATCTCTGCCACTCAACTTGGTATGCATATCCAATTGGCTATGCATGCCATTTTGTAGCGGGCCAGAGGAGGCACCCACCCCAGAGAGGTGCCTCCAGGAGCCTGCTACCCCCCCAAACCAGTACTAACGACAGACAAAAAAGACACACGAAACGACAAATTTTTGGAAAATTTCACGAAAAACGGAAACGAGCCGACACACGACAACTCGAAAACGTCATTTTCCCTGGTCGTGCCCATCTCTAGTAGCTGACAAAACGTTATATGCCACTTTCTTTTCCAGTCTTCTGGCCAAATGTAAACACCAGTGATTAATTTAATAGTAAGTGTTAAAAAACATTCCCAGCGCACTATATAATAAATAGTAAATAGATAGGATTTTGAAGTGAGTACTGGTTAATGAAAGATCTTAAAACACTTTTCTATTAGCATGTTAGTCTCTGGAAGTGAATGACCTAATATACAATAGGTTTATCTACTCAAATCTAGATTGTGGAATACAGTGCAATTGGGACATCATGGCTATGGAAGGGAGTATGCTAATAAAAACAAAAACAAAGATCTGCATAGATATCGGGGCTGTGCATTTGTTTGGATGTTTTAATAGTCAATTAGCTGTTGATCAGTTAAAGTATTTGGGGGAAATGAATTGGAGGAAATAATTGGACATAAGAAATTATGCAAGGGGTTGCCTTCAACAATAGCAATAACATACTTGCAATAAATCACAGGGGCTTGGAAAATAAATTAGTGATCTTGTCAATAGGGATGGGCTATTTGTTTCAGAAGCTACCAGTTCAGAAACAACCTGCAGGAGCCCAGGTGGTGTTTGGAATCTTCCGAAACACAATTAGCCAATCCCTTACCTTGCTCTGCGCCTGCACATGGGTGAGCTCCAATGAGGAAGAAGCCTCTGACATTATTCCTCCTTCTCCCTGGTGCTGGCCAATCAGACAGGGAGGTGGGATGATGTATTTCCCTGCACAGCTCCTGATTGGCCAGCACCAGGGAGAAGGAGGAATGACATCAGAAGGTGCAGATCAAGGTAAGGGATTGGCTGATTGTGTTTCAGCAGCTTCTGAACACCAGCTAGGCTCCTGCAGGTCATTCCAGAACCAGTAGATTCCTAAATGAATAGACCATCCCTAATTGTCAAGGAATCTGCTATCAGAAAATGGTAGAGAACTTCTTTGGTGCCAATCTTTGCAAATTGAAGATTTTATTTTTCAGGATTGGGGAATTAAGTTAGTCAATTAAATTCATCACAAAGGCACAGTGCAGTTGAATTGAAATGAGAGTTGAATCGGTCTTGTCTATAAGATTGTGAAATCATTTTTTAAAAACAAATCTGGGGATTCCTTTTAAGAAACAATAGGAGACAGATTTAAGAAGGTCTGATGTGTTTAAAGTGTGGCAGGGAATATTTAAAATAATCAATCACCCCCCCACCCCATTTAGAACCTGCTGGAAAAAAGTTAAGTACAAAGGGTTACAAGAATAGAGGATTTCAGCAATGCCAAATTAGGGTTCAGAATTATTGAAAGATGTACAGAATTATTGGAAAATCACTTCTGGGCATAGTTTTCCCATAGGAGAACTGAACAGAAGTACTAATGCTATTATTTAATTGTATTCTGGATGTTATTGATAAAATGCTAAGAAGCTGTTTCTCAACTGCAGTCAGGGTTATTCTCAGAAATCATTGGAAAACCTCTGCCTCCTACTGATGTTTAGCTATTGAATTCATTAGATCTAAATTGGTGGGAATGATCTCAGTTGGGTCAAGGTCCATTTTACAAATGTCCCAGCCGCCTGAAGGCTATATTGCTATACTGGATGTATATTAACTGAAAAAATGTGTCTCACTGTCTAAAATATTTTTTTATTTATCTGAAGCCCCTTTGTACCCTCTAGGGGCCAACAATATGGTTTTGTTTTTTTAAATACTGTTTTTTGAAATGATCAGACAAGTGCACTTCACCATAGACAGTTTGGAACACTGAAGAGATCACCATCACCAGGAACTACTTTCCAGTCTATCCAAACCAATACTTGATGCAGCGACAGAATTCATTCACAAAGTACAACTGGTCCAGAGAGGCAGATGAAGAGATTTGAGCTTCTACTCTCCCAGAAATAGTCAGTCAAGGAAATCAGCAGGAGGAGGAAGGATGACGGGACTGTGACAGAAGACACAAAGGACAAATGGGTGAAGAACCACTCAAACAGGGAATTCATCCAGTCAGAGAGCGAGGTACTAGCCAAAAGCCTAAATTTTGCCATCACACCCAAACAGGTTCTTCTTGTGGATTTCATTACAGCTACAGAATAGGCTAACCACAGCAATAATCAACCAGAAGCAAAAGCTTAACTACTCTGGCTAAATGTCTCTGCAGCACTCAACCACCACCATCCAACCTCACCAGCCAGAAGAGAAGTGCTCTGACATCCCTCAGCACAAATCGAAAAAATGATGTTTCGGTTTTTTGTTTTTCGTTGTGGGTGTGTTTCATTTCATTTTCATTTTTTGTGAATTTTTTGAAAAAAATTGTTTCATTTTTTGTTTTTTGCTTTTTGTTTTTACCCGCTTTTTGCGCGACTTAAAGCATTTCCGCACGCAGACGTCCCCCAACACCCCAGACCAGAGGGAAAACACTAAAAAAATGATACTGGCAGAGACACACTATAGACTAGGTACGCAGGGAGGCTGCAAAGGCAGCGGCAGGCGTTGCCCAGAGTGTAAGGCAGCCACAGACTATGCACTGCAGGGCAGGGGAGGGTACTCACCGAGAGGTATGCACACACACAGGGAGGCTGCAAGAGAAATCTCTTCTTTCTCTCCCCTAAGAGCCAGGCTGCAGCCAGCAGGAACACAGAGACACACTCCTGCCTGGCTGGCCTAAAGTAATGAGTCGCAAAGACAGCAATCCCACCCTAACTCCCACCACAGACTGCAAGGAGGACGGGGGCTGCCAAAGCTTTTTATGCACTCTGTGGCTGCCACACCTACCCAGTCTGCAATCTTGGCATGCTATTGGTTGAAATTGTCCAAGAATTTACATGATCCCATCACATGGCTTGCATCCATCTTGTGGCAGGAATCCATTTTGTGTCATCCTTAAAGGGAAAATAAAAAATACACTGCGATGGGAGAAAGACAAAAACAAACGTTTTAAGGACCACAACCCCCTGGTAGGTAATAATTTTAAATAATTACCACTGTGTTTTTATGGATGCCCAGGGCGTTTTAATACCCAAGAAATCAATATTAGGCATCTGGGAGCCATTTTGGGTTGATGTCCCCTAACTCCCCTTAAAGGAAAAAAAAACAGTGATCTGAGAAAATACATAAATTCGTTATGTAACAAAACAAATAACAAATAACGGAACAGAATTTTTTTTCATTTCGTGCCCATCTCTAGCTATGGGTTCCCCAGTGCCACTCATTGTTGCCAACTTAAACATGGAAGAAGTGGAGAAGAAAGCACTCAACACCTTCCCAGGGTGACAATGACCCACTGGGTCAGGTATGTAGATGACACCTGGGTAAAAATCATGACTCAGGAAGTACAAGTCTCCACAGATGGCATAAATGCAGTGGACCCAAATGTCAGGTTCACCAGGGAAGAAACCAAAGACAACAGGCTGACTTTCCTGCATTGTGCAGATATCATAGGACCCAATCTTGGTCTGGAAACAGAAGTTTACAGGAAACCACACACATTGATTAGTACCTACTGTTTGAGACCCACCATCCATTGCAACACAAATTAGGAGTCATCAGGACTCTAAACCACAAAGCAGAGCACATCCCCACCTCCACAGAAGCCAAGAAGAAGGTAGACAGGCATCTGAAGAGAGCATCTAAAGTCTCTGGTTATCCAAAATGGGCCTTCAACAATGCAATGTCTTGGCCAAAAAGAACAATGAATCATCCTGAGACCCAGAGCCAACAGTAGAACCTGGTCATTCCTTAGATGGCTGGAGTGTCTGAAAGCTTAAAAGGATTGTTGGCAAACACCATACACCCATTTATTTCAAACTCACAAACACTCTAAGGCAGAGATCCAAAAGACCCAATACCAAAACACAAGATAAGCAATAATGTATATGTGGTATAATGCAGTCAGGAGTGTGTAAAGCTCTACATTGGAGAAACCAAATAGTCACTTAATAGGAGGATGGCCCAGCATAGGAGGGGCAACAGCTAAGGACTGGAAACAGCAGTGCACCTTCATTTGAAGAACAAAGGACACTCATTCAAAGATGATGATGTGCATAAATTAGACAGAGAATATAGGTGGTTTGAGAGAGAGGTCAGGGAAGCCATTCATGCTTGTATTGAAAATCCCTCTGTAAACAGGGGTGTTGGACATAGGTACAGCCACTTATCTTGCTGCCCTCTCATTGATCCTCAGACAAATCAGAAGCATTTACACCTCCACAAGGAAGGCCAGTACTAATGACCCATACTTAATGGGTGTTGGGAAGGGTTGAATAGGTGGGACTTTCACACACCCCAGGCCATTGTCCATCTACCAGGTCTATTCAGGCCATTGTCCACCTAATGATCCTCTTCAGACTATGGTGGCATGAAACCAAGGTGAACTATGAACTGGAAGCCTCACACCAACTTTCCTCACACTTATGAAGCTACTTCAATAAGTAGTGAAACATTTCAGGGTCACAAGAAAAGAAGTTCAGTTGCCATGACTCAACTTATGGATAACCTCACCTGGATAATTGAGAATCTTCACAGAATGCAAGTCTCAAAGAAGTTGTAATTGGAAACTAGAGAGGACTTTTCTTTGTCACTACTATGCTGCTCTTAAAAGAGCAAATAAGTTTTAGTTTTCTAGTATTTTTTCATGCTCCACCTGCCACCCAGTCAGATTGGTCCAAGTGGTTAAAGGTTTCCTGTGTTCAGACTCAAAAAGTCTAGGAGTAGAATCCTTTGCCACCTGCAATGAGATATATATATATAAACAAGCATCATATATATTGTACCTAAAATAGAACAGAATAGAATAGAACGAAACTTTTAAATTTACACCACCTATGGCTGACAGCCACCTTCCTACAGGAAAAACTAGACAAGAATACGGTGGTGCCTTGTATAAAGGAATTAATTCGTTCCAAATGAAATTCTGTTAAGCAAATTTTCCTTTGTACAAATTTCCCATAGGAATGCATTGAAATCCCTAATCACAACCCTTTTTAGGTTGTATGGATTCGCCCCATAGGCGATTCTGTCAAGCAAATTTTCCCTATCTCCAGAATTTTTTATGTTGTACAGATTTTATGTTATACAAACCATTTGTTATACGAGGGTCCACTGTAACAACAAAGCCCTTGCAGCTGATATAAATTGTATCATGTAAAAGAGAAAGCAGCCGTTTTCCCAATCATCCCTTCTCATAATACAGAACTCTCTCTGTCTATATCTCTCACACAATTTACTGTGCCCAATAAAAGCCCAGCTAATTTCTAAATCAGCATGTAGCCAAGTCAGCCACCCAGTAGCTCAAATCTTGGGCAATATTACCAGTGCACAAACAATCTATACTAAAGTGATCAGTTTCCCTCTGGCCTGACAAGACACTGCGTTAACTGAACCCAAAATATGACAGGAGGAAATTTATGTGCAACTTTTACACATAATATCTCATTATGACTCTCTCCAATCTTTCAATTTTAAAAATAAATGGCCTTTGTAATGATTTTACCAGGAGCATGTTGGAAGCAAGATTGAAAACAAAAGATAGAAAGCATTATTGGCTCGTTATTTCTTTCTTCATTTCTCCCCAGCTCGCCTTTGCTCCTCTCAGCTTTTGTTTTAATTTTCCTGAAGATGTTTCCACTCAATTTAAGAAGAAATGGAATTTTTTCCTCTCCTTATTTCTTTTACTTCTCTTTCTTTCTGTTTTGGTCAGAGGTTTCAACTGACAGAGTGGCTGACTTAATGAAACCCCTGTCAATAGCAAAATCATTTTGACTCATCAGTAAATAATGAAAGTTTCCAGTTAAAGTGCAGCTGAGTTCACCCAGGAGACCAGCATTTGGTTACATTCCAGGCCAACAAATTGTCATCCATCACACTCCACACACATGCCCACAGACATGCACGCACACACAGAGTGATCTGAGTGCATTGCCTTCTAGTAAAAAGAATAAAGGATAGAGAGTTAGTTATTGCTTTGCAAGAGAGAAAATTAACTTTGTATGCTCATGTTTCATGAGTCTGAACAAGCTGCCAGCCAATATCTACTTCCAGTTCCTGACGTAGTTTGGTCTACACTCTAGTAGCCCTACCAAACTTTAAGAATGAAATATTAAATTGTTCAGAAGCAACTTCACCAAAGTACAAAACTACTTCCACAGTATAGGTGATCTTGCTTGTTTTATGGAATACAGTTGCTGTTGAATATGTCAATATGGTGAAATATGCTTCTCATCTATGGCGTATTAGATGAACAACAAAGTGAGCCACCAATGTCTATGGGTGTCTGTAGTTTAAAAGACGGGGTGGAGTTGTAAGGCATATGCTTTGTCCTCCCAGACAACAATAAGAGGTGAGACGCAGATGATGGATTTATAACTTGTGCCACACTTTATTTATTATAACTAGGGATGGGCACCTTATGAAAAAAAAAGAACTGTTTTGTTATTTTGAAAGGTTTCAAATCATTTTAAAATGAAATGAAATGACAGGCAGCATGTCGTCTGAACTGAAATTAAATTATGTTTTTGGTTCAGGAGGAACCGAACCGAGGAGCCACCACCAGATCTTGCTTCAGCAGTGAGATCTGCCAGCTGTTTCCCTGCTCAGTTCTTGCTGGCCACTGTCTCCCAGCTGGATTTTTGACAGCTTGAGCTGTCACAAAATCCCAGGTGGGATGCAGGCGGCTAGGGAGAATGGAGTAGTCAGCCAGCAGTAAAATCACTGCCCCCACTGCCCACAGCACTCCATATCCAAAATACCCCCCAGGGAGGAGGGGGTGGCAGGGCTGAAGCCTTTTGAATCCCCTCCTACACCAGCTCTCTCCCTGTTGCAGCTGGGGATTCAAAAACCTCCAGCCCCACCAGGGCTCTGACAATCAAGAGAGGAGGGTGGGCTGGAGGCTTTTTAAAACTGTGACTTTTTAAAAGGCTCCAGATCACCAGGCGGTGTCATGCCACCAGCGCTCTTACTGGGGCAGGTGGACATTATAAAAAGTCTGTAGCCCAAATGTCCCCCACCCCAGTGAGAGCGCTGGTGGTGGGACATTTTTAAAAGCCTCCAGTCGACCACCCTTGTCTTGATCTTTAGAGCCTAGCTCTGAAGATCAAGAGAGGGGTGGTGGGCTGGAGGCTTTTGAATTCCCCGCCACATCAGCACTCACACTGTTGTGGCAGGGGATTCATTTTGTTTTGTAACAAAAAAAGAAGTTTTGTTAATTACAAAACAAAACAAAACAGAACAAGAAATGAAACAAAATGAAATGGTATTTTTCTGTTTCGTTCCCATCCCTAATTACAACTGAACTGTAAGAGCCCTTTTACATGACCCCTAAGATCTGCTGGTAGCTTAAATTCAGATCCCCCCAGCCAGAGATCATGTGGGTTTTGTTCCTCTTCCTGTGTTCCCACCCTTCTGCACTCTGTTGCTTCTGTCTTTGGTGAGGGGAGGGAGAAAAAAGGGAGGAAAAAAGGCAGGCTCACCTCCGCCTGCTGTCGCTGCTGTCGGAGCAGCCCCATAGGGATTCCTGTCTGTTAAAGTGGCAGTGGGGACAATAAAAACAAACAGAAGGCAAGGAGAGAATGGCATCCACAGCTTTACAATCCACATCGGAATTTTTTTTTTTACTTCCGGAGACCAGATACTTGTAAAGTGCACCGGGGTGCGCGTAAGTGGGCATGGGCATACTTTATTTTTTTTAAGTCCGCTGCTGGTGGGAAAACAATTTTATGCACCGGATCTGCAAGTGTTTTGCCGCGGATTTTAGGGGTCGTGTAAAAGGGCTCTAAGTTAATGTACTGTAACTGATAACCAAATGAGGTGGAGCTGCTGTAGTATAGAATACATTTGGGAATCTGAGGTCTCCCAGGACTTCCCCAAATGGTTTTTCAGGATGACTCCAATGCCTCCTTGTCAAGCAGTCCTTAAGACAATGCAGCAGCAGCTGGTAACTTGATGTACCACCACCCCACCCCAACTGTAAGTCCTGTTATTTGGCTGCCTTCAGTCCAGGGATGCTCACCAGTTGAGCTAGGCCTTGGCTGTGAAATTCTCCATGTCCAGTTCCAAGTCCAAACTTCTCCAGGTACAGCTTGGAAAAGAATCCTCTTTGGATCCCTTTGGCAGGGTATTTATTTATATATATTTGTTTTTAAGTTTATATACCACATTGATTTTCCCAGGGAAACTCTGGGCAGTTTACAAATGAAACATCAAAACAATTAAAAATCCCACAGATACAAATAATATGGAACACAACAAAAGACAAAGAGAAGAGTCCAGCAAGAGGCACAAACACTTAACACAAAGAACAACAAAGAACAAGGGGCAGAAAACAGACATTAACACTTACTATTAGACATGGGCACGACTTAGCGGAATTCCCGTTTCCGTTTCCGTTCCTCATTTCCGTTATGGAACGGAAACAGAAATGGGAATTACTCCGCCAGAACTCGAACTCGAACCGACTAAAGAATAACTGGGTCTGATTTGTCATTGTTGTTCCTGGCATCGCGGCGATCCCGTGATCCCAAGCAAACGGCACAGAAAAAAAAGTTTTTAAAGTAAAAAAAAACACCGATTCCCGGCCCAAAAAGCAGGCAAAAATATGCCTGCCTGAGAGGGCACCTACCAGAGGGGTGGTTTCTGGGGGGGGTCCCCGGCCTCCCCCCCTCTCCTGTCCTGGGCTGCTCTGGTGGGGACTCGCAAGCAACAAGCCGGACTCGCCATGCCATGCGGTGCGGGCGGGGGATCGAAAATGGGGCGGCGACCGCAATATTTTTTTTGAAATCGTGGTCCAAAAACACACACAAGCACCACAGAAACATGCGAAAATTGCTATTTTAAAACTGCCAGAATTTTTACAGTAGCAGTGGGTTTTTCTTGCAACAAAATGTCTCCTCTCTGTCCTCTCTCCATTGATTTTACTTTATTTTATTTTATTTAATTTTTTTTACACCTGTGCAATGATGGGCTGGCCATGGGAGTGGACCATGCAAATTTTTGGAGCCATTCCACCAATCGCATGGCCACTGGGCCACTGAGACTTCTGGGATGTGCCAAAAAGCCCACTAACCCTGCCCTAGGCCTAACCCTAACCCTAACCCTTACCCATACGCCACAGTACACTGTCCTCTTAGTGGGTCAGAGAGGCACCCAGACGTGCACCCCAATACTCACCCTAACCTAACCCGTAACTAGTCTAAGCCTAGCCCTTGTGCTAACCCTCTGTCCCCCTAAGCCAGATCTGTACTTGCATTGCACGTTACGCAAGTACGCTTCCCTTCTTAGTGAGACACAGCAGATACAGGGAGAGTCTGCTAGTCTGTCACTTGTGGCTCTGGCTGACTCCTGCAGCAGCATTTGTGTGCCATGCAAACCCTGCCCGCGAGTGCATGTCTCTCACTGACTGATGCAGGGAAGGCACCCAAAAAAGAGGGGTGCCTCTGCCAGTCTGCTGCGTCTGCAACTTGGTATGCATATCCAATTGGCCATGCATGTCCTTTTGTAGCAGCGCCGGCCGGTGAGGATAGGAGGCACCCACCCCAGAGAGGTGCCTCCAGGAGCCCGCTTTCCCTTCATAGCGGGCCAGAAGAGGCACCCACCCCACAGAGGTGCCTCCAGGAGCCCGCTACCCCCCCCAAAACCAGTATAACAACAGATGAAAAACTGAAAAATGAAACGACAATTTTTTGAGAAATTTCACGAAAAACGGAAACGAGCCGACATGGGCCGCCTCCGACACACGACAACTCGAAAACGTCATTTTCCCTAGGCGTGCCCATCTCTACTCACTATATGTGTCAAGATATGTAAAAGTTGATAAAACATATGTTATGTATATTTAACAGAATGTGTAAAGTGAATTTTAAAATGGAGGCAGTTAGATTCTGCAGTGTCATGATGTTAATTCAAAAGTGTTAGAGATAAGTAATCACAGGCATGTTAAGTGATGAAGTGCAGGTGGAACTGCACTTTAAAACAACAATAATAGAGGCCCAGCACAAGTGCATACCACAAAG
>JAHTLZ010000129.1:82715130-82760584 GCA_023846285.1 Phrynocephalus versicolor | reverse complement strand
TTGTTGTTGTTGTTGTTGTTGTTGTTGTTGTTGTTGTTGTTGTTGTTGTTGTTGTTGTTGTTTACTTTTGCTGGCCCATGGGCTGGATCGGTGACCCGCAGGCCAGGTCCAGTGCTCACAGGCCAGTTCCGGAGCCCACGCGCCAGATCGGGATTTTAAAATTTATTTTTATTTTATTTTATTTTATTTTATTTTATTTTTAATTTTATTTTGTGCTTACCATGTGGCCCACCTACCAGCTGTAGTGTGGGCTGGATGGCTTTTTAAAAAAACTTTTGCTGGCCCGCAGGCTGGTTCAGTGACCCATGGGTTGGGTCCAGTGCTCATGAGCCAGTACCTGGGCCATGTGCCAGATTGTGTTTTTGTTTTTGTTACTTTTGCTGGCTTGTGGGGTGGTTCAGTGACCCATGGGCTGGTTTGGCGACCTGCAGGTCGGGTCCAGTGCTCGTGGGCCAGTACTGCATCCATGCACCAGATCATTTTTGTTATTACCTCGCAGCCAGGAGGGCTGACTGGACCAGGAAGACCCAGCAGCAGCAACAGGTAGGAGACACTGGCAAACAAAATGAAACAAAACAAAATGAAAATTTCCATTCCATTTTGTTTCATTTCTCTTAGAGGGGACAGTTCGTTATTTGTTTTGTTACGTGACAAAGTGAAAAATGAATGAAGAAACGAACCAAAAGTTCATTTCGTGCCCATCTCTACTTGTAAACCACCTAAAGAGTGCTTTAAGCACCATGGGGCAATATATAAGCAGCACATGTTGCTTCCTGTCCTGTGCTTATATTCTTGTGGGCATGCACAGCACCTCAGAAAAATAAAAAGACATCCAAAGACCAGGCAGCCAAGAAAAAGGAAATCACTGAGTGAAATTTATGATTTATTTGTTTCATTTCTATACTGCCCATCTTCCAATATGGAACTCTGGGTGGTGTACATGATAAAAACACATAAAAATGATAGAACAAGATGGATCAATGGGTGGTAAGCAAACAACAACAACAAAAAGAAAAAAACTAAATTAAATTAAATTAAATTAAATTAAATTAGGTCGCCATATGCCTCCCTGAATAGCAAGGTTTTCAATGCCTTTCGGAAGGCGGGCAGGGACGATGCAAGGCGCAGCTCACTCGGAAGGTGGTTCCAAAGAGAGGGGCCCACAACAGAGAAGGCGCGGTTGCACATGGCCGACCTTCGCGCCTCCCTAGGAGTGGGCACCCATAGTGAGCGCGCCTGCAACATCCGAGTGGGTCTGGCCTCCAATGACCTCTGGGAGATACGCTCTGACAGGTATTCACTATGAGAGCTATTTTGTTTTGGAAGCACTATTATATGGTACAATCCTCAAATGAAATACATGGGCCTTCTGCAACAACCCCCCCCCCTTTGCTGGCAAGGCAGGGGCCATTAGCCTTGATGAGCCACATTGAAGAGAGGTGTGAATGTGTGTACATGAGCTGTGATGTGTCTTTGGAAGGACGGGGGCAATAAAAACACCTCCCTTCCTTCATTTCAGATGCAGCCTACAACATCCAAGCTCCGAGCCTCAACTAAGAAACTGCCTGGCTTTTTTTTTTTCATCTTGCCAAAGACCTTACATATAAGAAATTACTCCTGGCAAATCCATATTTTGCCGTGTTATAACCTATTGGTGCTACTCTGAGGAAGAGGGTTTCACCCTTGAAATATTAGCAACATTTTTGTTATTTTTCTAGTAGCCTAAAGGTATCACCTGTTCCACTTTTCTATTTGGTTTTTTGTAATGGCTACATGGCTCCTCAACTTGTTTTGCTTCAGTTTGGAAAGGAGGCATCAATTACTCATATTTCAGCAATTTCCAAGTATTACAAATTCGTTCCCCCCCCCAAACCTAGCAGAATTCCCATCTTCTGAGAATGAGGTATCAATGTTATTTTTCCACTTTATATATATATGTCAAATTCTTTGCAGCTTAGGGCCTTTTCACACGACCCCTAAGATCCGCTGGTCCCTTAAATTCAGACCAGAGATCTTGGGGGTTCGTTTCTGTTCCTGCGTCCCCACCCCTCAGCACTTCCTGCTCCTGTCTGCGTGAGAGGAGGGAGGGGAAAAAAGGACAAAAGAAGCCTTTACTAACCTGCCGGTGCCGGTCGAAGTTGCCAGGAGCCCCGTTTACTTCCTGGTTCCTTCTCAAGGGGCTCTTAAAGGGGCGGGAGGCAAAAAACAACAACAGACAAGCAAGGAGAGCCCGGCACTCTTATCCGCATCAAGGAATTTTCACCTGCTGAGAGCAGGTACATGAAAGGTGCTCTGGGTCGCGCTTATGGGGGCGTGGTCGCACTTAATTTTCTCTAAACTCCGGAGCTGGTAGGGAAACATTTCTAAGCTCCGGAGCTGGGAGCCATTTGCAGCGGAGCTTAGGGGTCGTGTATAAACGCCCTTAGTGTATTTCCGAGGGAATCCTGCACAGAAAAGATGCCGCTCTGAACTGGAATGGTAATGGTCCTGCACAGTTTGGCATTTCTTTCAAGGAAAAAGAAAGCAATGAAATTTTAGTAAAATACTGAAACATTTCCTCAATATCTCTCAAAATGTGTGTGTCTTATGTTGTTTTAATTATGTCCGAATCTTCGAGTTTTCTTGGCAGGAATACTGGAGTGGTTTGCCGGTTCCTACTCCAGGCACCTACAGCACCTGGTATTCCCTGGGGGAATCCCATCCAAGTACTAACCAGGGCCAACCCTGCCTAGCTTCCAAAATCAGGTGAGATTGGATGTGCTTAGGGCATCTAGGCAACTCTCAAAATAAACACATAGAAAAATTAATAATAGATAGAAGAACAAGAAAAGTTAAAATAAAAAAAAAATTGGTGAGAGGAGAACCATTCCCTCCATTTGTCTCCAAGAATGAGAGGCTGGGAAATTCACATCCTTTTCCTTTTTCCCTGTATACAGATTTCTCTCTCTCTCTCTCTCTCTCTCTCTCTCTCTCTCTCCTACACACACATGACAATTGCGTATTGCATGGTTTAGATCGGATA
Source organism: Phrynocephalus versicolor (assembly GCA_023846285.1). Lineage (NCBI taxonomy): Eukaryota > Metazoa > Chordata > Lepidosauria > Squamata > Agamidae > Phrynocephalus > Phrynocephalus versicolor. The sequence continues at coordinate 82,757,562 of JAHTLZ010000129.1, read as the reverse complement.
TGATGGTTGGTTCTCTGAAGTCCACTTTCTACCCCCTTCTACTCTGAAACAATCTATGCATTCTATCATTCCATACTATCAAGGGTATGAACCTCCTATCGACCAAACTGCTGAGCTGACTCTTGCTTTCAAGTCAAAGGAAAATCTCCCATTGGCTTTAATGGAGCAGCAAAAGGCCCTAATTCTCTGTCACCACTGGAGTTCTTTCCCAGCAAATTGAATCTTTAAAAAAAAAATTGGCAGCACATCAGAGACAACATACAGGCGGAGCCCCCCTCCACACACATACATCCTCTCTGTCAGTTATGTTACATTTAGAATGAGCTGGACCTCTTGGGGTACAAGAATCCCTCACTTAAACAAATAGGCATCCTTTGTCTCCTACTTATGGGTAAAATCTTTGAAAAGGAAAATGTAGTGGACTGGAGAGTAACCAGCTCCTGCAGTGATGCGCATAGATGCAGCCCTGGATGTCAACCGCACACTAACCTACCAAAGCCAAACACAAAGAAATCAATCAAACACCACCCGCTAGCCAAACAAACAGAGTTCAGAAAGTTTAGAAGAACTGGCAGGTGACAGTGCAAGGAACAAGTCTTGCTGTGGCCACAGACCCTACACTTTACCCTTTCTATTTGTTTTAACAAGTTGATTGTTTTCCGATTGATTACAGCCTGCAGTAGAGGTCCCTCCGGAGACTAGACTTCAGTTTAGAACTGTAGGGCTGGAATGGATCTGAAGCTCATCTGCTCTTAGTGTTTTCAAAATATGAAGTTACAGAGAGCATCTTGATCGAAAGTGCAGGCAGCTGTGAAGGACGATGGTTGGCTCTTTAAGTGAATTGTCTACCCTTGCAACTCTTGCCCATATATGTGGAATGAAAATCACACGAAGGTTTAATCTAGCTGGCTCTGTTGCAGTTCTAAGGTTCTAAGTTGAAAAAATTCATTAATTTTGGTTTCTTTATTCAGGGCTTTTCTTGCTTGTTTGAGACAGGTCCTGATGTCATTGCATAATTAAGATGTTTTGATGTAATGTAGAGCTCTTTATTGTGAACTTGTATGCAACTGGAATTTCATCCTGCTTTATGTTGCTTGTAAATACTATACAAGAATATAAGAAGAGCCATGTTGGATCAGACCAAGGGCCCATCTCGTCCAGTTTCCTGTATCTCACAGTGGCCCCGCCAAACGTGTCTGGGACTGCAGAAGACTAGATATCTGTCTCCTGATACCACTCCCCTGCATGCAGCCTTGAAATTACCCTGGTTTAAAGCCTGGAGATTACACATTTCCATCATGGTTTGTAACCTATGATGAACTTTTCCTCTGGGAATCTGTCCAATCCCCTTTTGAAGGCATCCAGGCCAGATGCCATCACCACATCCTGTGGCAGGAAGTTCCACAAATTAACAACACACTGGGTAAAGAAGTATTTTCTTTTGTCTCTTCTCACTCTCCCAACCCCCAGTTTGAGTGGATGTCCCCTAGTTCTGGTATTTTGTGAGAGGGCAAAGAGTGTCCCTCTATCCACTTTACTCATGCCCTGCATAATTTTGATTTGTCATTGCATTTTAGTTTTGAATACCCACCATGGCTGACCTGTGGTTGTAATAGTAGCAATGTTAAGAGAGTGCACTTGTATCATATTATGTAGACAGAGCAGACAACACTTTCCTTTTCTGTAACATCTTACCCATTCTTTTTTACAACTCCCCAGGATCTCCAAGCACGTGCACCTGGTTCTGCTGCCAATTTTGGTAATGAAACCCAACAACATGTCTGCGGAGAAATCAGCATTATCTCTTTAAAACTGGCATGTTGCCTGTAAACAAGATATGCACTTGTTGGCCATATTCCTTAAAAGGGAAATCCATGCTTGCAGATTTCCCCAGAGGCAAAATGTGACAAGATCTCACACATTTTCAAAAAACTAAATTGAACTTTGAGATGAAAACTGCTTCTTTTTATATAGTTACATAACCTAATTCTCACACCATAATGGGCAGCTGTGGCAGCATGGCATACCTTGCCATATATTTAGGAGTAGGGTAGGGATGTCTCCCAAATCAAAGAAGTTCATCACCTCTTGAACAGATATTTTTGCTTGAAGTCATGGAGAGAGCTTGAATTAGCTGGTGGGCAGAAAATATATACTGTAGGGATGGGCAGGAAATGAAAAACGAAATGCTGTTTTGCCATTTCGTTATGTAATGAAATGAAACAAAATGGAATGAGGAAGCAGCATTTTGTTGTAGACGAAAAGAAACTGTCATTTTCCCATTTAAACAAACCATTTCATTCCATTGTTTTTGACTCCTGCCAAGCTGTCATTGGCTGGACCCCTTTAAATCTGGCCCAGTCAGAACGAGGAGGATCCTCTGGTACTGACTGGGCCAGGATTAAAGGCCTCCAGCCATTGACAGCTCGGCAGAAGCCCTCAGAAAAGGGTTGGGTTACTGGGTAGGCAGTTCACACTGCCCTTCCCATCATTTTCTGAGAACTCCTGCTGATCTGTCAATGGCTGGGGCCCTTTAAACCTGGCCCATTCAATACCATAGGAAAGAGCAGGTTTAAAGTGCTCCAGCCATTGATAGTTTGACAGGAGTCCTCCAGCGATTTCTGGAACTGCCCTCTGCATGATCTGTCAATGGCTGCAGCCCTTTATACCTGCCCCAGTCGTTACCAGGGAATCCCCATGGTGCAGACTGAGCCAGGTTTAAAGGGGTCCAGCCATTGACAGAGCAGCAGGAGCCCTCAGAAAATGGTCAGGTAGGCAGTTCTCGCTGCCTACCTGACAATGTCTGACAGCTCATGCTGAGCTATCAATGGCTGGACCCCTTTAAACCTGGCTCAATTGGTACCTGGGGGTCCCCCTGGTACCAAGTGGACCAGGTTTAAAGGGATCCTGCCATTGACAGCTCAGCAGAAGCCCTCTGAAAATGCTCAGGAGGGCAACACAATCACCAGAACTGCCCTCCTGACCATTTTCTGAGGGCTCCTGCTGAGCTGTCAATGTCTGGATCCTTTAAACCTGGCCCAGTGAGGCAACCTGTTGCCTCTAGGACATTTTAAAAAAATTCGTAAGAAACAAAATGCAAACAAAACAGGGATGAGCATGAAATGAAATGAAGCATTATTTTTCCATTTTTTGCCCATCCCTAATGTACTGAAAGAAAATCAGTTTGGTAATGCTAAATATCTGCAAAATGTGAATATTGGGGTTTCAGTCACCTGAGTTATTGACCCACAAGTTGCACCCCCAGGAAAGTGCCATCTAGTAACTGGGTTGGGGAAGCCCAATCTTTGAGAGCATTGGGGTTCCTTTTATAGCCCAATGAATCTACACATCCAAAACCAAACAAAAAAAAATATTTGGTTCATATTCATTGGGATTATTGATTCATACAAATATAAATCAATGAATTTTGCAATTCACTTTTAAATTTGTGCTACTCTCTAGGGGCTACCACTTGATGAAAACTAGGTATGTGGCTCTTTGTAAATTGATTCTGCACATGAACAAAACTAATTTCATTTTTATTTTGTATAAGGACTAGGCCAGGACATGGAATAGCTTTATGCCAGCTTTATTCCCCCAATGAATAGACATTGCTGGTAGAACAAATTCTTCCCTCTTCCAACCTCCACGTGTATATGAATTCTGCTCCAAGACACTAGGGAATATTTTAGAGGAGTTTAAAGGGAGTATACAGGAGATCTAGATGACAAGAGAAGCAGATGGGGATCCAGTGCGTGAAGAACACTCTATTTGCATGATGTTGTGTAGTGTCTTGTCGCACAAAGCTCTTTTATGTTTGTTGGTCTACCAAGCTCTATGTAGTCTAATGGGGAATAGATTGTTGGTCTACCATGCTCTATGTAATCTAATGGTGGCAGATTATCAGCATTGTAGTATTCCTTATATCAGGAATGCAGCACTTTGGGAACAGTTACCGTATATAATCAAGTATAAGTCGACCCGAGTATAAGTCGAGGCCCCTAATTTAACCCCCCAAAACTGGGGAAATGTATTGACTCGAGTATAAGTCTAGGGTGGGAAATGCAGCAGGGCCTGGAAGCTCCTCCTTTGTGAGCTGGGGGAGTGGTGTGTGATGTTTAAAATGACTTTTAGCCACTGATGCAAGTGCTTGGGTCCATGGCTAAAAGTCATTTTAAACATTGTGCGCTGCTCCCCTGTGATGCAGAGGGGGAGGGGTCATGAGAAGCGGCACACAATGTTTAAAATGACTTTTAGCCACCGACCCAAGCACTTGTCTCAGTGGCTAAAAGTACTGACCCGTATATAAGTCAAGGGCCCCTTTTTTCAGCCCAAAATTAGGGCTGAAAAACTAAGCTTATGTTCGAGTGTGTAAAGTATTTTATGCTAGATGACTACAACTCTCCAACAAACAGAAGAGGTTTTTCTCAAGCCTATCTTGAGATATCAGCACCATTTTTATCCAAGCTGCCCCCACAAGACAGCCCTGTGGGCTTCCCTGCCCCACGTCCTTGTCTTCAGAGCAGGCAATGGAGGGAAGTGTGCACTGCAATTTGTGTGTAGGCAGTCACACTGGGAAGCTGTGGGGAGAGGAGCACACCTTACCAGGGTATGAGCAAGTATGTAGAGGAGGCAAGAGAGGGAAGTAAGCTTTTCCTAGCTTTTTACTTAATTCATGTGATATCAGTGATGGTGGGAGTGAAAGTTCAGCTTGTCTACTGGGAAAAATTGTCCATCTGAATTCCATGAGGCCCCACTTTCTTCTGGCCAACATGGATGGCATTAGAAAGACATGGATGGGGCTGGGGAGAGAGGATGAGAGGGAGGCAGGAGGTAGCATATCTGGGATATCCTTTGATTTGGATTCCTGCCTTACTCAGGAGATTGGACTCTGTGACCTGATAGCCTTCTCCCAGCTTCATTCTCACATGATGCTATGTTTTTCCCAGGTAAAACTTCCATATGCACAGTCAGTATGGAACCCCAAGCATATGTGTGAGGAGACAGGGAGTCAACACTAAGTATTTTCTCCACACATCCATCTAATCTGTGGGCAAAGTTTCCTTCTGTAACAATACCTCTTTCTAAGAAAATGCTATTTTTACAAGGTTTATGATTAGTGATTGGCACAAACTGGGAAAACTGAGGTTTTTGATGGTTTGTGCCTATTTATAAACTATGAACTGTTGTGAACTGGATTTCAAAATGAGCCATTTTGTGGCTCATATGATTTGGGAATTCTAGGAGAAGTAGAATGGCCTCCCTGTGAGTTAGAGGTGCCAAACTTGCATTGTGTCTTCATCTGACTCTCCGCTGCCTCAGTTCCGTCCAAATTTGATGAACATTTAGCAGCTGGCCAAATAGAACTTTCCTAGCATGGCTTACTTTGGGTGAGGTGGGGGGCTATAACACAGAAGTCCCAAATCCAATCTTTGCTAAACTTGGAGTGACTGAGGAAAAGACAGTTCAGGATTTGCTGCAAGTTTGGCTTCTCTAACTGATGTGGGGATTGTTCCTACTGCTCCCAGAGGACCCAAATCACACAAGCAAGGGTTCGTACACCAATGCTGATAATCATTTGGTATCTTGTTTTCTTCAGGGCAAGCTCATTTCACTCAACTGCTCCAAAATGAACCATGGGTTCATAGGATTTGTGTTTGCAGGAGCTTTAAAAAACATGAGATACTTCACCACAGGAAATGCAAGTTGCCATGATCTTGATACGAGGATATCAACCAAGCAACATGATTGTCACCTTATTCCTATCTCAACAGGAATGTATTCATTTAATTATTTGATACACTTTTATACCGCTCCTTTTTCCATAATGGAACTCAGGGCGGTTTACAGATTAAAAATATCCGATAAAACAACAATATCGAGAGACATAGATAAAACAGCAATATAAGCAAAAGAGTGAGAACCCTCAGCAGGGAGCAGCGGAACAAAAACAAAACAAAACAAAAATTGAGCAGAGATAAGGTCACCATATGCAAACAGCAGTAGATTCACGTTCCTGTCTCTCTCTGCTTTGCCTGTCTGGTGATGACATTTGCAAAATATAAGCCCAGGATTCTGTTTCTAAAAAAGAGAAAACTGTGTACCAAAGTGACTGGCAAGAATACATTATAATGAGCTTCTCTAGCATGACAACAGATCTTTCACTCAAGTACTGCCTTGCTTTGTCAACTGCCCAGAATATGACAAAGAAGTAAGAATAAACAAGCACTGGCATAAATGGAAACAGCCAAGTGTAGGACTCCTGGGTTTTTCTATCAAGATGACTTTTGCACCCAGAAGAGAAAGGGCTTACATTTTAGACTATAGGTCGGAAGGCAGAGGTCATCTAAGAAAGATGGTGTCTATATGTGAAAGTTAAGTTGATGTGACTATGAGACAGAGAATCCTTCTTGGTATCTCAACTGTGCATTTAAGAACAAACAGATTTCATAGCTTTCTTAGTATATCAAGTTGGGAAATTCTCACTTTATTCTGAGACGGAGTATACCTGAATAACTGTATTCTTGCTAAGATTTCTGTTTTATTCTGCATCTGCATTAATCTGCAACTTTATTTTTAAAGGTGATTCAATCTGTTGACCTGAAAAATCAATTCATGTCTATCCATCTTAGGATCTAGGTAAGAAAAGTGACTTGGGTGCTTCTGTTAGCATGAACATGTACAGAAGAGGGTTAGGTTTGTTACTGGGGAGGCTCAAATGAATTAGAGTGTGTTTTACATTGTTGAAATGAACTGGGAGGTGGAGCAGGATTTTTGAAATCACTTTAAAGTCATTTAGTTCTAGCGGTGTCCTCTTCGGACAACTTTTCAGTCAGTTTGTAATCTGTATTGTATATTGGTCAAAGTTCAATTGGTCATGAGCTTGCATTTTTAAGTGAATTGGTACCTCAACATGCCAGCTTCTAATTTTTCCAGGACTCTCCTTATGGCAAAGCATTTATTTATTTTGCATTTATATTTTTGCATTTATACCCCGCTTATCTTCAAACGAACTCTAAGCGGCATTCCCAACAAACATCATTTGAGCCTTAGTGAAATGGCTTGCTGTGTAATTTATTGGATTATGATTTTTCTTCAATTGTTTTAAATGACTGCATGCCATCCTGAAATTTCCAAAAATAGATCAGATATAGGTATGATGTCTCAGCCTTCCTTCCAAAAATTCTATCTATCTATCTATCTATCTATCTATCTATCTATCTATCTATCTATCTATCTATCTATCTATCTATCTATCTATCTATCTATCTATCTATCTATCTATCTATCTATCCTTTAGGTGTTTGTGAAAAGTTGCTTAAAATAATATTAACCACCACCATCATCACTACTACTACTACCACCACCACCACCACCACCACCACCATAATCTCTGGTATTATCATCAGTCATCCTCACTATTTCTGTCATTTAAATTAATGATAGTAATTAAAACAACCTCCTAGTATTTTATTGCATGTCAGCTGTCAAATCCTTATTCCTATACACTGTGTTAGCTGTCAGATACCACTAGTTACAGCATGCCACTTGTCAAATTCATAACATGCTAAATACCATTGCATAGTATCTACCAAATACTGTCAGACACTGTCAATTAATATCAAATACTGAGCTGAGACATCTAATACTACTCAATGCCAAATACAGATACTGCATATTAAGACTTTCCCAATTATTTCCATATTGAGAGATAATTTTTACAATGATGCTTCACTAATAATCATGAGCATTCATCAATGCTATTAATTATTATAAAGTAAGATGTCAGCTACTGATATGGAGTATCACTTTTTGCTAAATATTTTCATTCTATTCAAATTAAACGAAAACTTAACCCAAGACAAAGGATGTTGAAAGATCATTACGGGCATGGATAACATGAAGAAAAGATAGGAACAAGACAGTGAAGAACTGAAGAATCATTAGATGAAGAAAGTGAAGTGAAAGGTCCTGTCAGAGCACCTGGAATAAATGAATCATCATTGGCATTTTCTGTTAAGAAAACGCCAATCAGTATGAAAACAATTAAATGTTGCACAGACTAGAAAAATTCAATTTGCATCATAGTCCCCAAAAAGATGGGTTCCAAGACTGCAAAACTAGAGGGCCATTATGTTAATGACCAAATTGAATGTCAAATATTATTTTCCGTCATGAAGTACAAGAAAGATCACTTCAGAAATAATTTTGGATATGATAAAAATTATTTTACCTCTACAACAGTGTTTAGCCACTCTTTGCCTTGCTTCCTATGAACCACACTACAATTGTGTTGTTTCTATAATGTTTCTTGTAGAATTTCCAATAGGCCTTCAAATAACTGCTCACCTTGTTACAACAATGAACCTCTCAAATGTTTAGGCTCCCTGAAAATAGCTATATGCATCCAAGTAATAGAATGCCAGAATCTTTCAGCTCAGGGACAGAATTACTCCCCCTAACAACAAACAAACAAACAAACAAACAATTGAAATCTACCAAGAACACTTGGAAACATTTTGTCCTTGCTCCATCACTTCTGCATCAGGGTTTATAGGTCATATACATAGATTTAATCTTTATGAAAACTATCAGATAACAGGACATACAGAACATTTACCTTTACTTGCAGTGTAACTAGCCCCTGGTATCTAATTCAAAGCAGAACAATGGGAAATAGGTAGCATATGTTTAAGGAAATAAAATAAAATCCAAATCCAGCACTATTTTATGCTAAGTATTTTTTTTTTAAACTTGCTTGTTGGAGATCTAAGGAGAGAGACAGGAGAAGCATATAACCTCACTTCCTTTCTTTCTCCCATTCTAACATGAATTCCATTGGCTGAAATCCTGTTATGCGGTTACATGAACAGCAAATAGCTGTAAATTAAGAAATTTTCATAGAAATTCTTTATTGCATATAAAATTACATAAATTAGTATGCAACCGATAGTGTCTATGGGCATTTATCAAATCAAGGCACATCATGTGTAAAATGTATGCTGTTTGCAGAACTGCAACACAAGATTTCATCCATTATATAGATGTACAAAAAGAAACTCTTGAATTTTTTTTGTTTGTAGGCTTTTCAACGGAAGAGATGTCAATTACCTTGTCTTTGGCAGGGACTCGAGTATACATAGTTTCATTCCTATTTTCCTCTGGGGTCAGTTGCCTGTTTGTCTGTTTGATTGGGTGGTTGCATGGACAGTTAAAGAAACAGGAATATTTTTGTGGTTTCTATAATACAGTCTCTCTAGCAGCTGGCATCATTTTAAGGCAATGTGGTTGTGACAGGGAGTGATTCTTTTTTGCCTCCAACTCCTGTTGAATTTTTTTTCCTCTACTCTGGCCACATCCATTAGTTCTCGTGTATAACATTCAATACATAGTGTGACTCTTCCAGTTCTGTAGAAGGCTGTGTTTTAGACATGGCCACAAAAAATATGAACCAGAAATTTTGTCAATAATCACTAGTTGGTCAATTTGTGTCAGAACCTGAACTTTCCTGAATGAATGAACTTTTTCTGAGGTAATGAGCATCAGTTTGTTTTCCCCATCCCTACCTCAGAGTGTGCTCCCCGCTGCATCCCTACTTCTTTCTGTAGCTGCCACTGCCATCTTTGATGGTTACGTCATGCCCACTCTCGTCCCAGGAGGAAGTTCATTTCATGTTGATATTGGTTGCGGTCACGTGGTCTTCTTCCAGTTCTGTCCCTGTTCCCATGTATGCACGGGGGTGGTTGATGATACCAGCATGACTGTTTCCGCACATCCTTGTTCCGTGATGAGATGTGAAATTCCATGCCTTTGTTCTCCATTTTTTCCCCAGCCCAACCTTCCATTTTTCAATGTTTTGATTTTCCGAAGCCTTGCCTTCAATGCGTTACGGAGCTAAGTTTCAGGCATGTCTCTTTGCACTGCATTGCTGACTCCATAGGGAATGTACTGGCGAATGGCACTTTGCATTCCTGCCACTAGATGAAGAATGGCACGTTGCGTGATGAGCCTTACCTCACAGGCACTCGTATTGGAACGAGAAGCGAGACAAGGAGATTCCCGAGGCCAGGGAGGGGAATCTCTCATCCTGCTTATGCTTACATTGAAGTTCAGGGGGCATGGTTAGGACAAACCCCCCTCGTCCCGCAATGGACGTGCGGTTAGATTTCTTCGTACTGGTCTCCAGCGGGACCACGAACAACGATGAGATGGACGTGAAGTATCAGCCTTTGAGAGGCAACTAGCTCCTGCAGTTTTTAAAACAGCCCATGGAATCTGTCAGGCATCTAATGTTAAAGTAACTCTTTACTATCTTGTTCCTCAAAAGTAGTGTTCTGGAATGAGAAATTCTGAAATATTTCCATACAAACAATCCTTCTAATGTCATAAAGAGGCTGATATCCTATCACATAGTTACACAAACAATGCAAGTTTGAGACATAAACTACTATAACTTATGATATCTGTAGTTATCTGTTGTATGAAAAGTTGTGCAACTCAATATGCAACATATGTCAACAGAGATTTCTTAACTTGCAGCACTACATATCTAAAATTTAAACCTTCGCTTAACTGTCATTGGATTTCCGTCACTGTGCGACACATGAAGTAGCTCTTACAGAAGGGAAGCAAACCACGAGCAAGGTCTTGTAAAATTCTTTTCTGCTCTTTTCATCTCTCTGTCCCCAGAAGTGAAATTTGACCAGCCATCCCATTCATGCAGACCCATGTGACCGATGTTTACTGCCAAGAAATATTTAAAAAACTAATTTAACTGTCAGCCGTTATTATGCTGACAGACAGATAAGCTAGCCCATAAATGAAAAGGTTGAAGAGTTGATATAGATAATTTTGCTGCACTGTAATCTATGGTTTTCAGACATCTCTATAAAGAAAAAAACATTACATTCTTGAACAAGTGGCTTGTAATATTTGGCAAGTAACTGGACTCATAAATACACACAAGGCTACTGTAGATACATTTCTTCACATTCTTGCAGCTCCCAAACTAAACTAAACTAAACTCCTTCTTTGTTCCTCTGCTCCAGAACACTGAATCCCCCAACCCTACCTTTATTAAGAACCCTTTTGTTTCATGATATAATGAGAAGTGTTTCTTGAAAAAAGGAGCCTGAGGGGGGGATATGATTGAGACGTACAAAATAATGCAGGGCATGAGTAAAGTGGATAGAGGGATGCTGTTCTCCCTCTCATAAAATACCAGAACTAGGGGACATACACACAAATTGAGGGCTGGGAGAGTAAGAAAAGATAAAAGAAAATTTTTTTTCACCCAGCGTGTTGTTAGTCTGTGGAACCAGGAGACAGATATCTAGTCTCATGCGCTCCCAGACACATCTGGTGGAGCCACTGTGAGATACAGGAAGCTGGACTAGATGGGCCTTTGGCCTGATCCAGCATAGCTCTTCTTATGTTCTTATGTTCTCTTATGTACTACATAGCCCTATTTATGCATGTCTGATCCCATCTAGTCCAGCTTCCTGTATCTCACAGTGGCCCCACCAAATGCCTCTGGGATACTAGATATCTGTCTCCTGAGACCACTCTCCTGCATCTGACCCTTGAAGTACCCTGGTTTTAAGCCTGGATATTACACATCTCCTTCATGGTTTGCAACCTGTGATGGACATTTCCTCCAGGAATCTGTCCAATCACCTTTTGAAGGCATCCAGGCCAGATGCCATCACCACATCCTGTGGCAGGGAGTTCCATAGATTAACAACACACTGGGTAAAAAAAAATTCTTTTGTCTGTTCTCACTCTCCAAGCCCTCAATTTGAGTGTATGTCCCCTAGTTCTGGTATTTTGTGAGAGGGAGAAGATAATCCCTCTATCCACTTTACTCACGCCCTGCATTATTTTGTACATCTCAATCATATCCCCTCTCAGACACCTTTTGTCCAGACTAAAGGGCCCCAAATGTTTTAGCCTTTCCTCATAAGGGATGTGCCCCAGCCCTGTAATCATTTTAGTTGCTCTCTTCTGCACCTTTTCCAGTTCCACCATGTCTTTTTTGAGATGTTTTGGCCAGAATTGTACACAATACTCCAGGTGCAGCCTTACTATCATTTTGTACAATGGCATTATAATGTTGGCTGTTTTATTTTCAATCCCATTTTTTATAATCCCTAACATGGAATTGGCCTTCTTCACCACCGCCACACACTGGGTAGGCACCTTCATTGAGCTGTCCACCAGCACACCAATATCTCTTTCCTGATCCATCACAGATAGCTCAGAGTCCATGAGTTGATAGATAAAGTTTGGATTATTATTTTTTTGCCCCAATATGAATTACTTTACATTTTCCTACATTGAAATGCATTTGCCGTTTCACAGCCCATTCCCCCAGTTTGGAGAGATCCTTCTGGAGCTCTTCACAATCTTCTCTGTTTTTTACCACACAGAAAAGTTTTATGTCATCCGCAAACTTGGCCACCTCACTGTTTATCCCTGTCTCCAGGTCATTTATGAATAGATTGAAAAGCACCGGTCCCAGGGCATATCCCTGGGGCACACCGCTTTTCACCTCTCTCCATTGTGAAAATTTCCCATTGACACCTACTCTTTGTTTTCTGGATCTCAACCAGTTCTTAATCCATAAGTGGACCTGCCCTCTTATTCCCTGACTGTGCAATTTTCTCAGCAGTCTTTGGTGAGGGACTTTGTCAAAAGCCTTCTGAAAATCAAGATAGACAATATCCACCAGTTCACCCAAATCCACATGCCTGTTGACTTTTCCAAAGAATTCTAAAAGGTTTGTCAGGCATGACTTACCCTTACTGAAACCATACTGATTTTCCCTCAGCAAGGTTTGTTGTTCTATGTGTTTTAAGATTTTCCCTTGGATGAGGCTTTTCACCATATTCCCTGGGACAGATGTAAGGCTAACTGGCCTATAGTTTTCCAGGTCCTTCCTCCTTCCTTTGTTAAAAAATTGGTGTGATATCTCCAGTCCTTAGGTACTGTGGCAATTTTAAGAACCAAATTTCAGATTACCGTTAAGAGATCTGCAATTTCATTTCTCAGGGAGACAAGGTTTGGAAGCAGTACCTTAAAATACAAAATTATCCTTGCCACTCCTTGTGTGTGTGTGTGTGTGTGTGTGTGTGTGTGTGTGCGCGTGCGTGCGTGCGTGCGTGCGTGCGTGCGTGCGTGCGTGTGTGTGTGTGTGTGTGTGTGTGTGTGTGTGTGTGTGTGTGTGTGTTAAGTATGAGGATGAGACACAAGTGGGCAGTCCAAGAATGTTGGGACTAGAGATGAGGGCTCATCTCCCCACCACCTTGCCTGAGAGGTCCACCAGAGTGGCTGGCTGGACTGCTTCCCAGAATGAAATAAAATAAGAGACACAAATCAAGACTCCCCTCAAATATACACCCCCACCTCTGTTTGCTACAGCCTATCATATCATCTACAGCCCATGAATATCTGCTATGAAATGTATATCTCAGCTCATATTATATCTTACACCTCATTCTGCTGCTATATATGTCTGAAGAAGTTCACATGTGAACGAAAAGTTACATTAAAATATGAAAGTTAGTCTTTGCCACATGTTTGTCTTTTATTTTGTTTTGTTTTGTTTTTCTTTGAATTTTGCCTGAAATTCTTGAAAAGACTAACACGCCTACCCTCTTTGAAACTTCCCAGAATGGTGCACTAGTAGATAAGAAGGCCCCCAGTGGAGGGGAAGGTCATAATGCCATTGGGCACCAGTGGAGGGGAAGGGCGTAATGCCATTGGGTCTATAGTGATAGCTTTGTACAAATATTTGTACAAAGTTGTCAGTGTGACAACCCCCCATGTCTAATTGGGATTCAGAGGCACTCCCCACTTAGCCAGGTAGTTCATGAAGTGATCTTGGGTTGGTCACTGGCCTTTATTCTAATTTGCTTCCATCCAATCTGCCTCACAGGACTCATTGTGGTGCACCCCAACAGACGTCATACAACACATCCATAATTTCCAGTTCCAGTAGCAGAGTTTCTTTTCTACGCATAAAGCATGCACAAGAATGCAAGTTCTCCCACCATACTTTTAAAACACACCCTGAAAGTCTCTCATGTCGGGCTGAAAGCTTGATGACTTTTAACCCTTCTTAACGAAATGAGGCACAGGAGCCTGTCTTTCTCACTTTATAATTCTTCACTGAGTGCTTGTATTGAGATTGTTTCATAACCACATGAATTTGGAGTTTTGATTTCACTGTAGGATGAAATGTAGAACCTGGCAAGGTGACAAGTATAACAGTGTGTAAAAGCACAATTAACTTAGGCTTTCACCCTATTTTTTTTTCTTAAACCACATTTCGAGGGAAGCAGTGAAATTTCATGGTGATTGTTTTCACATCGGAGCCAGCAGTGCAGGTTTCCTTCACTTCATCAGTGATTCCCAAACAATCTTGCACACTGTAATCGGCAACACATGCCCTCCCACTTCACAGCCCCCACCACACATACCTTAAAATGAGAAACACCTGAAGGCCTTGATGGTTATGAGACCAGCAAGAACAAAGTGGTCTTCTAAAAGCAGCACACTGTGCCTGGGTGGCCAGAAACCACAAAGAATCAATGGCAGAGGAATAATTTAAGCCAAAATTTCTTATCCTGCTACTCCACAAGTAGGTAGGATGACAACTCCCATCACCTTCACCCAACAATGGGGAGTGATGGGAGTTGTTGTTGGGACATTCTGAAGACACCCAGCTAGAGGCACCCCTTCGTCATGTTGACTGGAGATAATGGCAACTGTATTCCAAAATATTTTTAAATCATCCAGTTGAAAGAGGATTCCTGACCTAAACTGTTGACATTTTTTTTATCTCTTTATTGGCACCTCTTCCTAATTTTTCCAGTTTATTCTTATTGAGAGGTGGAAGTAAACAAGTGTAGGGAGATTAAGCATTCATTACACGAACTGTGTGATCCTACAGAGCAGCTACTAATTTTATGGATATTTTTTTACCCACTACAAACCAGTAAACCCCTGCTCAGGGCATAAACATAAAGTTCTATCCCATTTACCTGGCATGCTCTCCCAGGAACAAGAGTATAACCTGTTCCTGCATTTGTATCATTCTGAAGGCCATATGGCCCTTCCTAATTTTTCCTGCATTGTTCCTCATTCCTTCAGAAGGACATAGTACAGTCCATAATGCTATGCATCTAGCCTGTGAATTAACATATAAGGAATTGTTTGAAAAGATTAGACTTTTTTTTTAAGAAAATCCATCAGCAGATCAGCAAAATAAAGCCAAAGATATAAAACTGCACTCTGTATTCATGAGTGGAACCAAGCAACATGATGGCAAGCTCTTTACAAGTTTTCTTTACAAGCCTGTGCCTTGTTTGATATTAGGCTAAACTCCTAACAAATAAATAAATAAATCCCAAAGCATCTTCCACCAAATGGTTATGGTTGTAGCAAGTTAATAAGGAAAAAAATGCACTCAACGCCTACAGGGATGAAGGGATGGGGTGGGGAGAGATGAAATCCTGCCAGATACATCAGAAGGTTTTGTTTTTCACTTGGGACTGTTACATTTATCTCCACATTTTAATGGTCTTATAATAAAATACCCACAAGCTTTGCTGTGGTTTCGATATACTTTTACTAAACTGATGCCAGCATGCTTTGTTTTATGATGGCAAAGGCACAGACTCCCTCCACTAGGATCTCAAACATTTTATGGCCTCACTAAAGAGGAGAAAGCCAGCTTTTAAAGTTCTTTTAGTTACTCTCTCTCTCTCTCTCTGTGTGTATGTGTGTGTGTTGGGAATGGCAAAATCATTTCTTTCTTTCTTCTACATTCAGGTTTTTAAAACTTTGCCCTTTCTACACTGAATCTGTGATTCGAGAATGTTGGAATGTAGTTTAAAAAGTGAACTGAAATGAAAATTTCAGCTGCACATGGTGGACACTGACTCAACAGATATTGTGGTTCAGTGATTTTATTCAACCAGACCAATGACTTCACCTTCCAAATAAAGGAAGGCTCTTGTATTTTGGCAGGAAAAATTACATAGTGCTTGGCTTTTGAAGCAAATGGATTTTTATTTTAAAAAGAGGAGCAGGCAAAAAATAGGAATTTCATTAATCTTTCTCAACCATTCTTTCATTAGCCTGATTTGTGCTGAACTTTCTTCATCCTGGGCTGATATTTTTTACGATGCTTATGCCCATCTTCCCTTCTTGCCAGATCTTCTCTTGGAGGGGAGACATTTATCTTAGTTTTAGAAGGGAAAGAACAGCCATGTACCTGCACTCTGATTATTTCCCTGTACCTCCACTTTGATTAATTAGAATCAAGAGCCTTATAATATTTGTTGCCTCCATGTATTTTTAATAAATCCTGTTGCTGTTCTGTCCTGTCAAGTTGAAGCCAACTTATAGCGACTAGATATGGGCGCAAACTAGTTCGGCCCCGGTTCATCAAGGCAGCACCACAGATGCTGCGGCTCCCTTCCTCCATTTCCTCAGCCTCAAACAGCCACTCACTAGAAACTCGGGATTCTCTGTTCTGCCTTTTTGTCTGCGTGGGAGGTCAGCCAAGAGGGCAGGGCAGAAAAGCCTGAACTGTAGTCAAAAGTGGAACATCAGTTGAGAAGCTAGCAAACCTGGCCCAGTGAGTGGTTGTTTGAGGCTGAGGAGACAGGGTAGAGGAGCAGCAAAACCTGTTCTGCTGCCTGGACAAACTGGGACAAATCAATTCAACCCTAATAGGTCTTTAAAGATAAGAAATATTTAAGGAGTTGCATTCCGCTTCACACTATCAGTGAGTTTCCTTGGCTGAGTGGGACTTGAACTCAGGTCTCCTGAGCCCTAAACCACCACTCTATTCACTACACCATGCTGGTGTAAATATTAGCTTTCCTATTTTCCTAGAACCCTAGGTGCTAGTTCTTTCCAAAGATGAAGTGTCCTCAACTATTTAGTTAGCAGAATCCACTACTTAACTCACAATACAGTTTGTAATGCTGAGCATTTCAAAAACTGGCTTTTAAATAGTTTAGTTTGATAGCTGTTGTGAGTTTTTTGGGCTGTTTGGCCGTGTTCTGGAAGTTTTCTTCCTTACGTTTCACCAGACTCTGTGGCTGGCCCGGCATCTTCCTAGGGCAGCGATGGTGAACCTTTTAGAGACCGAGTGCCCAAGCTGCAATTCAAAACTCACTATTTTTTTTGGCAAAGTGCCAATACAGTAATTTAGCCTGTATACAGGTGGCTATGAAGGGGCCATGCCGGGTGCCCACAGAAAGGGCTCTGAGTGCCACCTTTGGCACCCGTGCCATAGGTTTGCCATCAGTGTCCTAGACCTAGGGCAAGGAACCCAGGGAACTGGGCGTTCTCTCTGTGCAGTTCCCTGATCATCTTGCCCTCTGAAGATGTCGGCCATAGAGACTGGTGAAACGTCAGGAAGAAAAACTTCCAGAACACGGCCAAACAGCCCGAAAAACTCATAACAACTATCAGATCCCGGCCATGAGAGCCTTTGAAAATACACTGTTTAGTTTGATTTTTTTTCTTGTTTTGAACACTGTTTAAATGCCCTAACTTGTTGCATTTTTAGCTTTAACTTGTTGTATTTTTAGTTAATGTTGGTATTTGCATTCTACACAATACAAATACCAGGAAGAAATATAGTAAATAAATAGTAAAAAAAAAATCAATTTCCAGTACAGAGGAGATGACATTGTACATGTGCTAAAGATTTTTAAGGTCAGACGACCTGCAGAAAGAAAAGCCTGCAAGCTTAATCCAGTACTAATGGGGTTCAATGCAGAGAGCTTCATGCACAGTGTTTTAAGTCTTAAATACACAAAGATCTGATACTTGATGGAAGAATCTGTCACTTTTCCCCTTCCAAATTATTTTCATTCTTTGTAGGGCAGAATTTGCAACATTTGCTTACTTTCTATAAAAACAAATTGGAATAACATTTCCCAACACTGTGCATCAGATTCAGACAAAGCCTGGACTGGCTAGCCAAATTGATCTGCTGGTATGAATTTGGGATCAAAGCGGATTGACTTGATTCCTGAGCAAAGCCAATTCAAAAACTGACAAAATTTAGTTTGCACAAATTGAATTGGAGCGGGGGGGGCGCAAGTTTGGGATGGGGTTGAAAGCAACGAGCCAAGCACGGTTTTGGTCTAAGCCAAGCATGTCCAAACTTTGGCCCTCAAGACGTTTTGGACTGCAACTCCCACAGTCATTTGCCATTGGCAATGTAAGCTTAGAATTCTGGGAGTTGCAGTCCAAAACATCAGGAGGGCCGAAGTTTGGACATGCCTGGTCTAAGCTATCTCAAATACCCCATCTCCCTTTATGAGCCTACCCAGAATCATGAGGGGAGGTCTTTCAGTTCCTCCATTCTAACAGTGGATTTGTTGGAGACATGGGGAGGGACTTTTCTGTTGTTGTTCCCAAACATTGGAACTCCACAGGAGGCCAGGCTGGGCCCATCTTTGATGTCCTTCTGCCAGCAGGCAAAGACCTTTATTTTCAGGCAAGCTTTGTCTCTGTGATTGGCAGTCTGAGATTTTTTTTAAAAAATGGGATTGCTTGCGCCGAACTGCTTTTAAATGTGACACATATAAATATGTTTTCAGTATTGTCTTTACTGTTTTTATGATCTGTGTTTTATTATTTTAAAAATGTACTAATATCTTGTTTTTTAGCTTGTAATATTGCTTCTTTTTAATGATTCAAGCCACCTTGCCAATTAGAGCCATTTGGCAGTAGAATATGCTGCCACAAAGGGTGGTGGAGGCCATCTGTCAGAAATACTGTGGTGGGGTTCCTGCATGGCAGAAGGTTGGACTAGATGGCCCTTGAGATCTCTTCCAACTCTATGATTCTATGATTCTATGATATTAACCTCCATAACAACAAGCTTATACATTATATATAGCCCAGACAGAATAAATCAGAGCATATAAGAAAACTTTCAATACATTCTTGTGATTTTATTCCATCAAATGAGCTAGAGTCAGAGTTTTAAAAAAAATGTGAATTTCAGTTAAGCACCATTCAAATAATGGTTTATTATTTATTTCATTTAAAAACCTGTATGTTCTGCAAAGTTATATGCTAAAGATGGGCACGAAATGAAATATAGCATTTCATTTCATTTTCTTTCTTTAGTAGTTTTGTTTTGTTTAGTTAGTAATGAATTTTTAAATTGGTTTCAGAATAAATGAAATGAAATGATTCATTATTGGCTCCCCTGGGTCCTGGAGGCATCAAAATCTCAGGATAACTTCTTTGGGCTTTCCCGGTAAGCCCACCAAATTTGGAGAGGGTTGGGGTTCAGGGGGTTGAGTTATTAAACTCCAAATGGGGACCCCCTAGGAGAAAATCTTTTGTAATTAAGGGAACTGCTTGAACACCCCCCCCCCCGGTGACAGAATGATGAGCTGTTTCCCAATTCAGTTAGAAATGATTTTCTCCTAGGGTGACCCCCTTTGGAGTTTAATAACTCAGCCCCTGAACATAAAAAATATGTACTCAAAAATAATGATGATAGGCATGTAGCAGTATGGAAATCGAAGGGGAGCTTCCTCAAGCTCTTCCCTGTAAGCCCCCCAAATTTGGAGAGGTTTTGGGTTCGGGGGGGTGAGTTATTCAACTTCAAGGAGGGTCCCTCTAGCTAGCTAATTGCAAAAGTGTGTGTGGCGCACCCTGGCAATATAGGGGTTAAGCAAGAAGATATAACCTATTGCCAGGGCAACATGCACAAAGCACTTCCAATTACTGCTAGGGAGGCCTCTTTGCAGTTGAATTACCCAGCTCCCTGAACTCCAAATCTCTCAAAATTGGGGGGGGGATTCCCCCATTTCATTTACCAAACCAAAAAAGGTGGTTCACATAACAAAACAATGAAACAGTGTTTCATTTTTTGTTTGGTGCCCATCACTATTATATGCACATATACTCAGAAATAACACTCATGGAAGTCAGTGGGTCTATCGTAGGTACATGCATATAGGACTGTAGTCTTTGTGTCTAATAAGCTTATTTTTCCAGATACTCCAACAAATTTTTGGGAGACAATCTTCCATGACATGTTCTTGAAATTCTCTGTTGCAGAACCCTTCACTAAGATATGGGTGGGAGGGGGTTCTATCTCTTTATGTGTCTCCCACAGAAAAATACTGTGGCTTGTACCCCAGGCCACTCATGAAACTGTTATAGATACCTAAGTCTAAAGTCACATTGGTGATTGTGAAGAACCTCAAGCAGGCAAAAATGATATTTGCCTACAAGATACAACAAAAACAGGCAGAAAGTAGAAATCTTTGGGCAGTTTCTAATAGGATGACTCTCAGTGTTTTAACACTAATGTGTAGCCATGGGCACGACTCGGCGAAATCCTCGTTTCCATTTCCGTTCCTCGTTTCCGTTACGTAAGAACTCGAACTCCGCCAGAACTCGAACTCGAACTGACTAACTGGGTCTGATTTGTCGTGGTTTTTCCTGGTGGCATCGCAGCGATCATGCGATGCCAAGCGGCACAGAAAAAAAGTTTTAAAAATAAATAAAAAAACCGATTCCTGGCCAAAAAAGCCAGCGAAAATATGCCTGCCTGAGGGCACCCACCTACCAGAGGGGTGGTTTCTGGGGGGGGGTCCCCAGCCTCCCCCTCTCCTGTCCTGGGCTGCTCTGGTGGGGGGCATCCTCGTCGTCTCGCCAACTCGCCAAGCGGCAGTACAGAAAAAAAGTTTTAAAAATTAAAAAAAACCTGATTCCCAGCCAAAAAAGCAGGCAAAAATATGCCTGCCTGAGTGAGGGCACCTACCAGAGGGGTGGTTTCTGAGGGGGTGTCCCGGCCTCCCCCCTCTCCTATCCTGGGCTGCACATCCTTGTCGTCTCGCCAACTCGCCATGCCATGCTGTGCGGCGGGGGATCCAAAATGGGGCGACCGAAAGCAATATTTATTTTGAAATCGTGGTGGTCCAAAAACACACCAAAGCACCACAGAAACATTCGAAAATAGCTATTTTAAAACTGCCTGAATTTTTACAGTAGCAGCAGTGGGTTTTTCTTGCAACAAAATGTCTCCATTGTTTTTATTTTATTTATTTTTATTTTTATTTTTTTACACCTGCACAGTGCGCAATGATGGGCTGGCCATGGGAGTGGACCATGCAAATTTTTGGAGCCATTCCACCAATTGCATGGCCACTTGACCAGGTTTTGACCGAGACTTCTGGGATGTGCCTGTCGGGCATAAAAAGCCCACTAACCGTAGCCCGAACCTGAACCCGAACCCTAAGCCTAACCCATACACCAGTACACTCTACTTCTTAGTGGGTCAGAGAGGCACCCAGAGGTGCACCCCACGAAATCACCCTAACCTTACCCGTAACCCTAAGCCTAGCCCTTGCGCTAACCCTAACCCTAAGCCAAATCTGCACTCGCATTGCACTACACACGCAAGTACAGTTCCCTTCTTAGTGGACCACAGAGCGCCCAGACTGAGGGAGCCTTCCCCCAGTGTGCACTGTGACACTGCAATATACGAGCAGTGGGCCTGTGGTCAACAGAGAGGCACCCAAAAGAGAGGTGCCTCTGCCACTCAACTTGGTATGCATATCCAATTGGCTATGCATGCCATTTTGTAGCGGGCCAGAGGAGGCACCCACCCTAGAGAGGTGCCTCCAGGAGCCTGCTCCCCCCCAAAACCAGTACTAACAACAGACGAAAAAAACGACAAACAAAATGACAAATTTTTGAGAAATTTCGCGAAGAACGGAAACGAGCCGAAACGGGCCGGCTCCAACACATGACAACTCGAAAACGTCATTTTCCCTGGTCGTGCCCATCTCTACTAATGTGTTAATTCTCTTTTTTCTTATTAAAGCAAAGTGTTCTGCTTATATTACAACAAAGTCTATTTAAAACAAGAAATTTAGGCTGCTGAGTCAAGAAATCCATTCCTCTGAGTTTGATAGGTGACATTCTAAGCTAATGAGGAAGGTGTGGATAACAGAATGCTAGCTGCTCGACAATTGTTTTGATGCCAGAGGAAACACCCAGCTCTATCTGTTTCTTAACTCAGTGTCTGATCCTTATGTAAACTTTCCCATCCATGTTATTCTATTAACAGGAGAGAGAAGAGAGAGAAAGGGAATCAAGTTCTAGCAGTAGCATGATTATTTGCCAGTTCATATGTTCTGGTGCTCATGCCAAGGACAGAGATAAAATTTTAAATCCATGTTGCATGCAAAGGTGGTATATAGGGACTGGTATATCTTCTCCCCTGCCATTGAAAAATAAATGAAAATGAAAGGTATGTATGTCACACTCATATAAAACAAAAAAATTTCCTTGCACCAAAAATAAATCTTAAATATTTTGAACCTGCCAGGGATGTTCCTTACGAGGGGTGTGTAGAAGGAGGGAGAGAAAACATTTCAAAAGAAACTTCTCCTTTCTGCCAAACTCCTGATGGAAGGCCTTCCTACGGAAATAAGTTATAGGAGACAGATCGCTGACAGAAAGAATTGCCAATGGAAGGAGGTCTTGTTGGCTGGATTGGCTAGAGCTTGGAGGATGGGAACATAAGAGCACCATTAAAATATTTGCTCCATAGTCAAGAGGGTGGGATGTGATAAAATGCCCAAATATCAGACCAAGCATGCAACGCTATATATTTCAGCTCCTACAGCATTCAATGAAAATAAGTCTGAAGTAATTTTATAGGGTTACATTCTAGATGTAGTTCAAACAAACAGCACATATAAACCCAAAGACATTTATATAAGTTCCACATGGCTCTTTCCTTTGTAACTAACTATGAACTCAGAAAAAAACCAATATTGTCTTCTGTAAGTTTCACCATTTCCTTTATAATATCAATCCTCTGAAGCAGTTGAGAGGAAGCTTGAGCATTAGGCATTGCCAGTGATGAAAACCTTACTGTGTACAACATATTTAAGCATGGAAAGTACCTAGTCATAATTCCCTGTGTGCAAGCAAAATGGTCAGAGGTTACTATTTTAAGAGACAGGGTTCATTTCCATTTTGGAGTCTATTTGGTCC
The DNA here is from genome assembly GCA_023846285.1 of Phrynocephalus versicolor. Lineage (NCBI taxonomy): Eukaryota > Metazoa > Chordata > Lepidosauria > Squamata > Agamidae > Phrynocephalus > Phrynocephalus versicolor. The sequence goes on along the minus strand of JAHTLZ010000129.1, from coordinate 82,734,498 downwards.
ACTAGAAGCTGAAATTCTGTTTTCAGAAGTGAACACATGCTTGTAGTCTCTATTAGGCTGAATGTTGGTGTTTGCCTAGTTCCAGATCATTATTACCAGTAGAAAAAGTGACTTCAGTTATTTGAGAAAGTGGATGTGTCATTGAAAACTCACAAATATAGCAGCTAGTCTTTAAGGTGTCACAATATTTTTTTATCTTCCTTATGTTTTCTTTTCCTTTTCTTTTGGATGTATTTTCATTGTGTGATCCCTTCCTGATTTTTACATGGTTAAAAAAAAGCAATGGTGAGAGAACCACCCCAATGGAGGATCCTCCGTAGGCGAAGTCCTTTGGAAGGGTCCTTTTGCCTTCCCAGGCGAAAGATTGTGAGACTTACCTCAGTCTCATCCTAGGATGGGAGGGAGGAGGGAGCCCTGTATATAACAGGGCTTCTCTCCCAAGCAAAGCCTCTTGTTCCACAGCTGGCATTCCCCACCCAACCGCTGCTCATTTAGTGTGCTAGTGTGAGTCTAACTGGTTGCCTTTGAGGGCTGGATAGGAATTTTTGACCTGGGGATCTTTCACGTATCCCATACTGGCACACAGTGGTTGGAGCATTTAGGTTATTAGCTATTGGTCACACTGGGTGGTAATGGGGAAGGTAAAGGCATCGGGTGAGTTGGCAAAGGGAATACCTATTCCTGGTCCATTCAACCTCAGGATGCTGCAGATCCGGAGATCACAGTGTCAGGGGAAAGATGCATTGAGATTCCCCCCTCCCCAGGCCAAGAGTCACCAATGGAGGGGCTTGAGAACCCAGGGGTGGTTCAAAACTTTACAGGCCTTGGGGGTTCTGTCTTAGTGATGGCACTGCCAGGGGGTAGTAGCTCACCCAAAGATTGCTGGTTGGAGGGGTCCCGGGGGAGAGACACAAAGCTATTTGAGGGTGTTATAAAAGAATGGAGGAACTGGTACAGGTGGGTGGTGGACTGGGATTAATGTGTGGATGGAAGGAATGTTGTACTTTTTCAAGGGGATTGGAAGGGTTCAATAATGTAAACAAAGCTGGCTCAAATGAAACGCTGCCTGATATCCCACTGATAAAACCCTGATAAAAGAACAAGACCAAAAATTGTTGTGCTGTTCAGCACAGAAAAACACACTGCTATTTGGGGGGGGGGGGGCTAGTACAGGTGAGTGGTGGACTGGTCTGGGAATAATGTGGGTGGGTGGGAGGTATGTGTACTTTCAAGGAAAGAAAATAAAGAAGAAAGCCTGCCCCAACCCAATGTAAAATTAAATTAAATAAAAATGATGGTGGGTGGTGCTCAGACAGAGACAGTCCATGATCTGACGTCTCACTCTCTATACACACACACACACACACAGAGAGAGAGAGAGAGAGAGAGAGAGAGAGAGAGAGAGAACTCTCTGTTATACAGACTCATGTTCTCAACAACACACACTCACATAGCTTTGCTGCAATCACAACAGCATTCAATAACTTGGCCCCTCGTACCCAAAATCTCTCGAAATTTAGGATGCTTCAAGGGGAGACCTTTAGGAAGGTCCACAGTGATTTCCATGCTACTAGGTTCCTGGAATAAGTATTTTCAAGTATACTTTAAACTTACAAAAGTTCTGCTGGGGGCACCCCATTTGGCATCGAATAACTTGGCCCCCTCCGGCACACTCTATCTGCTGCTTAACAGGTTGTGCTTTTAACAATACCCAGACAAATCAAAAAGCCTTCCACACCAAGGCCATAGCTAACAACCCATACTTTATGGGTTCCAGCACCTTAGGGCATTGTTCACCTTAAGGCTATGGATACTGTTGTCTACCTAATGATCCTATTCAGGCCATTGTTCATTATTCATTATATAAGCCCATTTCAGAACAGGGTGACAAGTGGTCAAAGCGGACTATAAGATGCAGGACTCATACTAGCTTTATTCATATTGATTAAGTTGTTTGGATGAGTACCAAAATGATACTATCTCTCAAGAAAAATGAAGTCTAGTTGCCATGAATCAACTTCCAGATACCTCTAGTAGAAAGTTTCAGTCACGTTTCCATCAAGTACAATTGGCAACTCCTAAAGTTGCAGATTTTATATTTAACAATTTATATTTTTCATTTGTTTCTTTATTGCTAAAATGGTTGATATCTTTCTAGTGTCATCTCATCTGGCCAAGAATGGGATAAGACTTGTTTTACATTCTGAGGGCTGGCCAGCAGAGGCAGTAGCAGCTCCCTCATAGTACTAACATAGCATCTCCAGGGTAAACATAACAGCATATCAATAGTAGGCAAAGGACTAAATGTGTCTAACTCAAAACTAAAGTGCAGAATGCATCAAGCAAAATAATCCTTTGTTATTAAGGATAGGCAGGTGAACCCTCATTCCCTTCCTGTTTAATTGGCCACTTCACTACAGCAGTTTCTAAGTGGCAATTGGAAGGAAGCATACAAACTGAACAATGAAAAGGATTGTTTCCACAACCCTTTTATTTCACTTATGAATAGAGTTCAGATTCATTTTTAAGAAAGTAATTAGTTATAGTTATGGTTTTTATTTGTAACAAGTTCTTCCCAAGTTGTTCACTTTCTCTGTTTGGTCTTTTCTTTAAATGTCTATAAACTTGTTGTAGAAAGTCAAATTTATTTGGTATCCCTCTTGTCAGGTATCTAACAGGATAAATGCCTCGGCTATTTCCCCATGGTTTGGGAACTTTCCATGCAACAATTAAAGTGATCTACTCAGCCAATAACTCATTTCTACTCCTTTCTCTACCATTCTAGCTTCAGATAGCATGAAATAAAATAAAATATATAAGACTGAGTCTGAGACTGCACCAATGACCTCTACCTCACTCTTTGAAACATTATTGACCTTGCTATCATAATAAGTACCATTTTGTTGCACCAAAGTGGTTTGGTATGTTTACAGGGTGTAACTCTTGGCTAAACTCTGAGTGCATATTTTTGGAGGCCATGTGGCACAAGTCATCACATTGTTTGAAGATGAAGTGGGGAATAAGAGTGGGCTGACTCGTCTAAGCCCACAATCCTACACACCGTTACCTACACATACATTTCATTTAACACACCATGTCTTATTTCTGTGTAGATCTGTGTAGAATTGTGCTGAAAATGTACTATATACTGATTCAGCTGAATACAACACAGATCATCCTCCTCACTATTTTTTTAGCCTTCCTCATCTTGAATTATCTTATTAACACTTTTCACATGTTCTTCTCATGAAGGAATAGCATGAACAGAAAGAGCTGCATAACCAATTGTATGGCACTGCCAGCATGGCACATAGACTTGTACATGGGCAGATTTCTTTGGAATGTAGAATACTTTGTTGTCTGTGTTCCAGGGTTTAGGGAAGTTAATCCATGAAAGGAGTAGGCAAACATGGAAATGTTTAGCCTTAAAAAGAAGGCTGAGAGAGGATATGTTAGCCATGTTGTAAGGTCTTCATATTGAAGAGGAGACTGGTTTGTTTTCCATGGTTTTGAGACTAGGACTAGGACTTAAGGCAATGGTTTCAAACTACAGGAAAAGAGATTCCATTTGACTTGTTAAACTAAATGCAAACAAATGTGTCCAGATGGCATCCATCCACAAGTTCTCAAGGGACTTAAAGATGAAATTGCTGAGGTCCTAGCCAAAATATATAATCTTTCCATCAAATCAGGCATTGTGCCTGGTGACTGAAAGGTAGCAAATGTAACACCAATCTTCAAAAAGGGATCCAGAGGTGATCCAGGTAATTACCGACCAGTCAGTTTGACATGTGTCCCAGGTAAAGTGATGGAAACTATCCTAAAATGCAAAATTAATAGGCATATAGAAGAGAAGGCACTGCTGAAGGAGAGCCAACATAACTTCTGCAGGGGCAAATCATGCCTCACTTATCTGTTGGAATTTTTTGAGAGTGTCAACGAGCATGTGGATAAGGGAGAGCCAGTTGACATTGTTTATCTGGATTTTCAGAAGGCTTTTGACAAAGTCCCGCACCAAAGGCTCTTGAATAAACTTGCCAGTCATGGAATAAAGGGACAGATCTTGACCTGGATCAGCAATTGGCTAAGGGTCAGGAAACAGAGGGTAGCACTAAATGGACACTTCTCCAAATGGAGGGAGGTAAAGAGTGGGGTCCCCTAAGATTCAGTACTGGGACCCCTGCTTTTCAATCTCTTCATAAATGATCTAGAAGTTGGAGTAAAGAGCAAGGTAGCCAAATTTGCCGATGACAGTAAGTTATTGTTGTTGTTGTTCAGTCATTCAGTTGTGTCCAACTCTTTGTGACCCCATGGACCAGAGCTTGCCAGGCCTTCCTATCTTCTACTGCCTCCTGGAGTTTGGTCAAAGGGTAGTAAAACTGAGGGAGATTTTGAGGAGCTCCAGAGGGATCACTTGACACTGTGGGAGTGGGCAAACCACTGGCAAATGAGCTTCAACATTAGTAAGTGCAGAGTGATGCACAGGACAAAAAAAAATACATTTATAAACTGATGGGGTCTGAACTCTCTGCAACACACCAGGAAATGGATGTTGGTGTCCTGGTGGACAGCTCAATGAAGGTATCAACCAAGTGTCCCACAACAGTGAAAAAAGCAAACTCAATGATAAAGATCATTAGGAAGGATATAGAAAATAAGTCAGCAAGCATCATTTTCTCTCTTTATAAATCTATGGTGAGGCCCCATCTGGAGTATTGTGTACAGTTCTGGTCACCATACATCCAGAAGGATATTATGGAAATGGGAAAAGTGCAGAGGAGGGCAACCAGAATGATTAGAGCAGGGGTGCCCAAACTTTTTGTAAGGAGGGCCAGATTTGATGGCTGAGAATGTGTCAGGGGTCGGTTGCTCCCCGACCCTGCAACCCCACTGCAAGCCCCACCCACTGACACATAAGCCCCACCCACTGACCCCTTGCAACCCCACTTGCAGGAAGGAAGGCGGGGACCAAAGGAGGGAGGAAGGAAGGTGGAAACCAAGAGAGGAAGGAAGGAAGGTGGGGACCAAGGGAGGGAGGAAAGAAGGAAGGTGGGGACCAAAGGAAGCACACAAAACTGTGGCCACAGGTCGCCCCTTGGAAGAGGTCATCTGTGCGACCTTGTATGCCCCCAAGCTCCCCAGCGGTGGCAACGGCTTGCCCGCCAGCCCACCCCAAAGCTCCTTGGCGGTGGCAGAGGCTCGCTGGCCTGCCGACCCCCACACATTCCTCTGCGGTGCCGGTGGTGGTAGACCACCCGTCCACCCAGCCAACCAAGCTTCCCAGTGGTGTCAGTGTTGGCAGAAGATTTAAAAAAAAAAAAACATGGGGTGAGGGAGGGGGAGGGAGGGGCGGGCCAGCCACCGTGGGCTACTCAGAATGGCCTGATGGGTCGGATTTGGCCCCCAGGCCGGATTTTGGGCAGGCCTGGATTAGAGGAGTGAAACACCTTCCTTACCATCTGTGGCTGCAAAGGCTGGGCCTCTTCACTCTTGAATGAAGGCACCTAAGAGGTGACCTGATTGAAATTTATAAAATCATACATGGTGTTGACAAACTAGTTAAAGAAAAACTATTTTCCCTATCACACAACACTAGAACTAGTGGGTATTTTGTGAAACTTTTGGGGGCTAGATTTCAAACAAATAATATAAAGTACTTTTTCACCCAGAAGATCACGGGTCTATGGAACTCCCTGCCAGAAGAAGTGGTGATAGCTGTCAGCCTTGACAGCTTTAAGCAAGGATTAGACAAGTTCATGGAGAACAGGGGTATCAATGGCTATCATTATGGATGCCTAAGAACAACCTCTGGGTTGGAGAGATAGGCAGGATATTTCTCAATGGTATTTGTGGGGAATTATAAGCAGGTGAAGACATCTCCTTGGGAATACAGTAACCCCCCCATCTATCGCGGGGGTTAGGGACCCACCCCACCCGTGATGTCTGAAAATCTGCAATATGCGGAAGCGGGTTGGGGGTTGGGGGGGTAATCAGAACCCCCTGCCGCTGCCAGCACACGCTGGTCCAAGAAGTCTTGCAGGCGTGCGCGCTGGCGGTGGCAGGGGATCTGACCTCCCGCCGCCACCCACTGTGCCACCCTGAGACTTCTCGTCTGGAGCTGTCTCCATTGAAATGCATTGGCATTTTCCCCATTGGAATACATTGGCTCAATGCATTCCAATGGGGAAAATGTCTCCATTGTCTCCATTGAAATGCATTGGCTCAATACATTTCAATGGAGATTGCGGGGCAGTACCCAACGACGATGCCCCACATTTTTCCGAAAAGTCTCAGGCCATGCGGGAGGGCAGTGTGGGTGATTGCATCACCACCATCAGCTCCCCGTGCGGCCCAAGGCTTCTCGGAGGAGCCCGGGGCAGTGGCATGGGCCGATATGATCACCCCCTGCTACCCCCCACAGCCCCGAGGCTTCTTGGAGGGGCCCGGGGTGGCAGGGTGGGGCAATATGATCGACCCCCCACCCCCCGCATGGCCCTGAGTCTTCTCGGTGGAGTGCGGGGCGGCAGCACAGGGCAATGTGATCCCCCCCCACGGGACCCCCACGGCCCGAGGTGCAGGTACTGCAAACCTCAGTACCTGAACCGCGAAATGGCAGGGGGGGTGACTTTACCCTGAAGCAAATTGTGAGCCACTGTGTGAGACAGAATGCTGGACTGGATGGGCTGTGGCCTGTTCCAGCAAGGCTGTTCTTACCAGAGCCAGGGAGAAAGAATGATTACATCGTAGGCTTCTTCCTCATTAGAGCTCAGCCCTGCACTGGTGCAGAGCAAGACAAGGGATTGACTGATTGCCTTTCAGAGGCTTCCAAACACCAGCTGGGCTCCCGCAGGTCATTTTGGAACCGGTATCTTCTAAAATAGCCCATCACTAGTTATGTGTAACACCTGTTTCTGCCCTTATTGAGGTAGGTTACTTCCTGCTTTCCCTGTTATACTTCTGTCTCTGTTCCCCAAAGCAGAAAAAAGTTTCTCTGGCTGCAGTGTTTAGAGACTCTTTATCTAGCAAATAACACTGAGCAGATGGCGCCCAATGCCTAGCTTATAACCAGCTTGCACCACCTTGTCCTAATTAAACAGAAGTTTCTGATTAACTTCATGAGTGCTACGGGTAGCCAGACTGTATCCATTCCACAGTGATGTCTTCGACATTTGTTCACAGAGAACACTAGTAAAGTCCTTGAATGCAAACACAAAGGCCATGGGTTACTTCTAAAAGAAGAAGAAAAGGAAGAGAAGAAGGGGAGAAAATCAAGCTAAATCAACTCTCAAATTCCCATGTAAACTGGGATTTAAGAGTGGAAAAATTTCTTTTACCTATTCTTTGGGTGGTACAAAAATGTAAAATTCCTTTGGCCCTGCTTCTCCAGGCCAAACCAAACAAGAATATTGTCCTTTTAATGTCTTAAAGGCTCTGTTTTCTTGTAATGCCAAATGCAATATTTTTTTGAAAACACTACACCAGAAGTTTCCCAGCTGAGAAAACAGGCTGGTGAAAAATGGTTTCAGCAAACGAAATAAACCGCGCTAAAGCCATTCAGGGTATGTGTATGATATGAACATCTGGATCAGGGTTGTTAAATTACCTCTCCCCCCCTCTCATTTTCTCACAGCTGTTCAAAAGAGTCCTAAGGGCAAAGAGATAGGTCACTGATCTGGTTGCACCTTTAAAAAAAATAAAATAAAAAAGATCTCTCTTTTTACCTAGGTAAGGAATCCTGGTGGTGACATATGTCTTTAATAAGGAAGAGAAAATGGAATGAAAAAAATATTAATTCCTGTTATGTATGTATGTGTATGTATTTGCAAAGGTGCCAAAGGAAAATAAACTCCGGATTTCAACTTTACTTAAACAAAAAAAAGTATGGCTTCAATAAAACATTTCTTTCAGTATGTGTGGGTGTTTTTAAATCAAATGTGATATAGATGGTCTGTTTCTCTCCATCCCTTGCAGGAAGAATAACAGAAGGCTATTCCATTACAATTTGGAGGAAAAGCAAAGTGGGAAATAAATGTTCTGGGTTCAATGAACTGTATCTTCCAAGGGTGCTACGAAAATATACATGTTTATATTTAACAAGCTTATATTTAATTTCAAATTGCAGCTTCTCCCCAACTTGATTGGCAGAGAAAGCAAACAACTGTGGAAGCAATACCTAGGAAGTATTGGCTTGTTCTGTTTTTTTTAAAATGATTGTTTGATTGCTTTTCTTCTTTAAACTTATTTGCTTTTCCTCATAATTCCTCAGATGATTCTTATTTGACAAAGATTCCCTCAGTTCGCACTAAGTTTTAATGCTTCGTTCTTAGGTGCATTTTACTGTAAAATTGCCCTCCAATCACCATGCCATTTACCTTGTTTAGAAGAGTATTTCAGTGATTTGAAGAAAATACTAATATTTGAAAGCAACATGGCTTTGGAGGCTTTACCTTTTCTTATGACTAGAGACGGGTGTGAATCGCAAAACTTTGTTTTTCAGCTGGAGAGGTGTTCTCCACTTCCTAGCCTTGGATCTGCCAGCTGGTGTCTACTTAGAGCCAGAACCCAGACGATACAGGGCAGAGATGATGGGTACTCCTTCTGTGTGGCTGCTCACCAGAGGAGGCATGGGTGAGAAGCACCAAATACCTGTTTACCTAGAAAACAAACTGGCACAAATCATCAAAGCAGCAGTTCATGCCCATTGCCACCTATGGCACCGGCTATTATAATATATGTAGTTTTCTAATCGCACTTTTAAGAAGGCTGCTGTTGGCTCGCATTAATGATAAGACCCTCCTTCGAACCAATTAAAGTATTTGTTCCCTCAGATATTCCTCCCCCCCTTACATTTACCATTTCAGTCTGAGTCAAAAGTTATCTTGAGACCTTTCAGTTCAGCTTTATTTTAATCCAAGGATGGAGAATCTTTTTCAACCCAAGGTCTACATTCTTCAACATATTCCCATGGAATACCTTTCTGGCTTTTATACAGTATATCCTTCGTCCATAATCCTGCTGGTTTGTAATGACAGCTCACTGGTGAGGTGTTATGATGCATTTTGGTCATGTGCCGAGACATGCAACCAATCACGGAGCTGAAATGAATCCCATTACCGAATCAATTAGTGCAATTAGCCATGGCAAGTTTACTCAAATGTCATGAAAACACCAATAGAATTTCAGCCCTCTTCTCTTCACTTTAGTCACTGATTGACAATAGTAGCAGAAAAAGCTCATGGACATGATGGGAAACCCCTACAGACCAGAGCTTATCCATTCTACACCTTTCCCGTCTTCAATTCTTCATATAGTTTCCTCATTAAACATGCATGAATTGTATTGTTGAATGGTAGTTAATAGACATGGGCACGACTTAGCGGAATTCCTGTTTCCGTTTCCGTTACTCGTTTCCGTTACGGAACGGAAAAGGTAACGGGAATTACTCTGCCAGAACTCGAACTCGAACCGACGAACGAATAATTGGGTCTGATTTGTCATTGTCGTTCCTGGCATCGCGGCGATCGCGTGATGCCAAGCGGCACAGGAAAAAAGTTTTTAAAAGTTAAAAAAAACCCTGATTCCCGGCCAAAAAAGCAGGCGAAAACTGTCTGAGGGCACCTACCAGGCCAGAGGGGTGGTTTATTGGGGGGGGTTCCCCGGCCTCCCCCCTCTCCTTGGCTACTGCTGCGCTGCTGCGGTACCAGGCGGGGGGGCATCCTCTCATCTGCCGCCTCCATTTGCCATGCGGTGCTGGCGGGGGGATCCAAAATGGTGACCACAATTTTTTTTTAAATCGTGGTCCAAAAACCCACCAAAGCACCACAGAAACATGTGAAAATTAGCTATTTTAAATGCTTGAATTTTTTCAGAAGCAGCAGTGGGTTTGTCTTGCAAAAATACGTCTCCGTTGATTTTATTTTATTTTTTTCTTAATTTATTTTTTTACACCTGCGCAATGATGGGCTGGCCATGGGATGGGACCATGCAAATTTTTGGACCCATTCTACCAATCGCATGGCCAGGTTCTGACTGACACTTCTGGATGTGCAAGAGGGCATAAAAAGGCGAGTCACTCCCAGTCAGTCGCAGTCTGGGCTTGGATCTTGTGGAGGGTGGTGGTCAGGGCTGGATTGCTGCGCTCAGTCTAGTTTCGATTTCACGGTCGCGGTCACGTTAGGAAGGCAGGGAGGGAATTGATTATTTGATTCAATTGAATTTCTAGGAAAAAATAATAATTTATTTCATTCCCTGTGGGGAATAACAACACAGAGTTTGTTTATTTTTTATTCCTGCATTTTGGAGGAGGATTTCCTTTTTTTATTTGCTTATATTTGCTTCAAGGGGGAGGGAAGTTTTGAGTGGGAGCGGGAGGGTAGGGTAGGTGCTGTGGATTTATTTTGAAAATATATATTATTTATATACTACCATATGGGCTGTAAAACTTAAGTCAGAGCAACCCAGAGCCCACTATCCCATTCCCTACCTAAACTATTATTCCTTCCTATAACCCTACCTACCCAACCCTAATATCAGACTCTAACCGCTAAATGACCAGCAGGGTTGCATTGGCTTTGGCTTAATTGCTTGCCTTTACACTGGTGTGTGAAGCCAGAAGGACCTTGGAGATGGGGGGCCAATTTGAGAGGAGTAGAGTAGACCCTCATCCAGATTTGGGGAGGAACGGAATGTCTGTTTCTCCTGCTGCCTCTGAGAAAGGTGGAGGGGAGATGGAATGGGTTCAATACCAAAGAACAACAAAAAAGTATAACAGCAGGCACGGCAGCCAGACCAAGTAGGGTGGCTGGCCGGTTCAGCATCAGCACAGCAGAGCAGCAGACCAAGAGAAAAAAAAAGAAATACATTCTTTCTGCCCCACTTTGTTTGCGATAGGATGCACTTGTTGTGCAGCAAGTCCATCACCCAGGCCAGTTTAAACTGTTTTCCGCCTGCTCTGCGTCATTTGCGGGACCCGCGCCCGTGCGCCGCCTGCCCGCCCCTCCCCCTGCCGCTGCCGCCACCCACCCATGAACCCCCGCCACCGCCGCCCGCCCTGCGCCCGCACCTCCCCGCCCCTGCAAAAACATTGAGCGCCGCAACTGGGAGTCTCGGTCGGGAGGGACGTCAAATTGCGCAAAATCGCAGAAGAAACGACAAATGAAAAAACGAAAAACAAAACAACAAATTTTTGCAAATTTTCGCGAAAAATGGAAACAAGCCGAAACGGACCTGCCCCGAAAAACGACAACTCGAAAAAAAAATTTCCTAGTCGTGCCCATCTCTAGTAGTTAACATGGAAAGCGAACTAAGAACATAGTCTAATTTTCTCTGATTAGAAACTCATTTGTTTCATCTCCACCTACTCTCTTGCTCTGTTTCTGTTCTTCCATCAACCTAATTCCCACACAATATTTAGTCCAGTAGTAATGGGAAAGAAATGTAAGTTCTTTGGACTTCAGTTCCCAGAGTGGATGGACAAAATATAAACTTTTCAATTATTTAGATTATAGTTAGACCTGAGTATTATGTATGCAAAATTTTGGTCTTGGTTCTGACCGAGCCACACGAGCCTGATATAGATATGGTAAAATGATGTTTCATGGCTTTTTTAACATCAGGTTTGGGAATATATGATAATGGAGCACCATTTAGCATAATAAATTGCTAGTTGAATACAGAATGGGAGCCTGGCAGGGGGAAAGGCTAACTTCCCCATGCCTAGCCAGGATAAGAGGGAACTCTATTTACTGTAGAATAAAATAGAAAAGCGAAATCTGTCTTGGGCCTGGAACTCATTGTGTGTGGACCAATCAAAGAATATTTCTAGCTCATGAGAGGATCTTGATAAAGGAGAAATTTTTACCCTTTAAACCCCTATTTTTAAAAATGGCTATGAGAAAAGAATGGCAATAATGAATGTTATTTATGGAAGGTCCGATAAAAATGCATCAGGGGTATAAATACTGGAAATGTTAGACTGTGTGATTGTAAATGTGTAGGTCTCCATGTTCTGATTTAATGGCCAATTGCACTCATCCGTTATACCCCTTGCTCCTGATTTGAAACCCTCTTTGCCCTACTATTAAACTGCAAGCATCTCTGGAGTTAGGTCAGAACACTGCTGCCGTAGCCCATGGCAGCTTTCCAAAGAGTTCCAGTGTCAGCAAGAGTTGAAGCCATATTCCTGATGGAGCCCAGAGCTGACCTTGGGAGAAAGAACAACATGACTTTCACACACAAATTTGAATTGTCAGATGGTCCCTTCAAAGAAAGGAATGATGGGCAGGAATATTAGGAGAAATAATGCTTGGTTCTGGAAATAAGCACCTTGTTTTTTGACTTTCAGGTACTGTGCGAATGAGTTCAGTTGGACTAGTGTGGATTTTGAAATGATCTCATTTACTAGCCTGGTAGCACTAATATAGGACTTAATTTTTTCCTTCTCTCTGTTCCTGCTGCTTCTGCGTATCCATTGAATGGGTCTGATGCTTGACAAAGGTTGACATGCTCTCAGATAAAATAGGAATAGAAACAACATATCAGCCAAAACAAAGACAGGATGCTTCCTCAAATTCAGTCTCCAGAAGCACTTAAACACCGGGATTTCACAGAGCTCTATCTCATGTCCTCTAAAAGCTGCTTTTTCCCCAGCAAGGAATGATGCCACAAAAAATGTGCCCTTGGGGAGCCACCTTTTCTGAAAAGAACCCTCAGCCACGCCCCCCTAAAGTGCAGTTTCCCCGGAACCAACTCAGGGCTTCTCTCTCTCTCTCTCTCTCTCTCTCTTGCATCAGTTAGAAGGCACAGTTTTAAACTAATCAGGGAAGGTGGGAACCTAAAAGCTGCTTCTTATCTATTTATTTCCCATGAACGGAGCGAGCCTGTTTGAAAAACTTACAGGGATCTTCCGAAAGAGCGAGGGTGAGAGTAAACAAGCAAAAAAGAGAGGGGGGAGAGAGAGAGAGAGAGAGAGAGAGAGAGCAAACGAGAGTGTGATGTGTGTGAGCGTGAGTGAGTATCTGTTTGTGTGACAGAGAGAGGGGGAGCATGCAAGAAAGTGAGCGAGAGGGAGAGAGGAAGTGAGGGGGTGGGAAAAAGAAGGAAAAAGATGTTTTTCTATGAGCTTGCCTCCCGTCCCAAACTTTCCTTCCCTCTTGCTGCAGAGGTGGCGGTGGTATTTCTCTCCATGGTTGTTGGGACAATGGGAGCGCTTCTTCGATCACGTGATCACAGCGAAAGCAAAGGCCTTTTTTAAAAAAAAATAAAAAAGCAGCTCTTCCAGGACGTGAGATAGAGCTGACAGTGAAGGGAAAGGGAAAAGATGGAAGTTGTATATGATAACATTAGGGATCAATAAACGCTCCTTATACTTAGCATCAGTTTATTGCCTTAGTCAGTTTTTCTCCTCCTTAGACAGGTCCTTGACAGAGGGACAAAGAACTGGTATCCAAATTATTACATTTCTATCCATGTTTTGGATATTCATGCATTTCAGTTTTACATATTTCCCTTGTCCTCAGTCATCAGCTCATAAGGATACTGGAGGAGAAAGTGAAAGTAGACAGAGATAACCTCATGAAATAGACTGGAATTACAGTCCTTAGATGTCTGTAATAATGTTCTTCTTCTTCATCATCATCATCATCTGGAAGGTGAAATGAAAATTTATCATAAAATTGTAAAACATAGAAGGAACTCTTCAGATCTAAAATAAAAGGGCAGAAAGAAGGTTTCCTTCCCCGGGCGAAGTCCCGGGCGAGGGTGCTTTGCCCTCACGCCAGGGAGGCGTCACGGGCAGTGCCGGGTCACGTGGGGCCAGGGTATAAGAACCCTGGAGCCCCTGGATCCTGGCCCCTTTTCAACCCGGCGCTGCCAATCGACGGAGCGGCAGGAGCGGCGGCGAGGGACTGGGAAGACGGCGAGCGGAGGAGTGCGGGCTGCGGGAACGCGCAGCCGAGTGGTGACGGGGAAGGGCGGCGGGCGCGAGGCTCCGGGAGCGGAGCCCGAGGCTCTGTCGCAGCGGCGGCGGTAGCGGCTTGCCGGCGATTAGCCGGCAGAGCAGCCTTGCTAGGCCTTGGGATCGGGGCCTTGCCCCGGCGGTAGAGAGCGGCGGAGAGAAGAAAAAAAAAAGCCGCGTTTTGAGCGGACGGGTGGCGAGCCGGCGCCAAAGGGCGGTGGGTGGTCGCGGGGCGCCATCATTTGAAGGAGTGCAGGGTTGAAGGGGACGGGGCGGCTGGGAGTCCGGTTGGGTGGTTCCCCCCCCCATCCCACCTGTTTGTGGTAGGCCCCTTACCTGGGGAGTAACGGAGCCCGGCGAGGGCAGCGGGAGAGCGGCTGGGGGATTGGTTTCGGGGTGAGGGGTGTTGGGGCTGGGAACAGGCCCTACCTGCGGTAGGTAGCCAGCCGAACGGCCTACGGGGCAGGTGCGGCTGGGGGGAAAGAGGCCTGGTCAGCCGGGAGCCTACTGGCGGCCGCCATTTTGTTAGGGCGCCATTTTGCGCGCCCATCTTAATTGGGGATAGTGAGCTGGGAGGGGCGTCCATTTTGGTGCAGCATCCACGTGGTTGGGGCCTAGTTTACATCCATACCCATCCGCCTGGTTCGGCACCCCCTTTGTACGCTGCAACAAGTTATACCGTATCCGTGAGAAAGGCAGGTTAAGGGGACGACATTATGGGGCCCAAACGTAGCCAGTCTGGCGGGAAGGGTAAGCAACCAGCGAAGAGGAAGGCCCAGGCGCGGTCTTCTGTGCCACAGATTTCATCCTCGGACGAGGATGATTATCCTGACTTTCGGCCCATCTTGGATAAGTTAAGCTCCTTGGAGCGAGAGCGGGCCCAAGGGTCTGGGATGTCCACTTCCTTTGATAGGCGTCAGTCTAGGAGGGAAACCCGGGCTAAAAAGTTGGCTGAATTGAAGCGGGTCAGTGAATCTATGCTTGCTCGTATTGCCGTTTTAGAAGGAGAGAGGTCCGCAGGAAGCCAGGAGCTCTTTGACGACGACGCGGGGACCAGCGTGATGGACCATGCTGCGGTGCAGGCGTCCGACCTGGAGGAGGAGCAGGAGGAGCATGGAGCGAGAGGTGACCAGATGGGGGCTGGTGAGGCAGCCGAAGGCTCCGTGTCGGGGATGGTGATGGACCTGTCGGTCACAACGGCGAGACCCGACCGGGTCAGAGTGCCTCCACAGGCTCGTGCCTCAGGTGAGCATGTTCCAGTTACACCATGCACACACAGGGAAAGCTGGCCGTGGCGCCCGTCGGTCCTTAGGTCACCTACCAGGGAGGTACGGGCTCTTCCACATGGATCAGTTCAAGTAAGGCGGGTGGAGTCTGCTACGCAGACGGTGCCTATGGACACCGGGCCCACCGCAGCGGGGACCCAGACAGATAGAGCAGCACAGGATTTGCCTGGGCGGCACGTAGCGGCAGCTACTACCACGGAGCAGACCATACCATATAATGCCTTGCCAGATGAGGATGAGTCCCTCCCGTTGGGGGATCACCTTTCACAGGCCATGATAGATAAGATATTACGGGGAGATTACGTGGACGTCTTTGAGTTACTGAACAGGGAGATAGGAGAGGGTAAGTATGATAAGCTGGACGAGAAGGATAAGGAGAAGATTAAACGCAGGAAGCCGGACCGTTGCTGGGGAAATTGGGTCCCAGCATTTTACGTTTATGCTGGGGTAATAGTGAGGTCCTTTCCGGAGAGGGCGTTGGCCTTGTTCCAGTATCTGGACCTGATTCACAGGGCACACGCTGATTTTCCTGGAACCGCTTGGCTGGCGTATGACGAGGGTTTCTGGATGAGAGCAGCCAGGCGCCCGAGCTTGCCTTGGAGCAAGCCTCATGAGGCGCTATGGCTGCGCATTATGTCACCCAACAGGCCTGTGAGCGGCGAGAGATTTGATTGTGGTCACCTCATTCAAAGGAGTAGTCAGCCTAGTGTGCCCCGCCCCGGAGTGGGCCAGGTGGTTCAACCCCGCTTGGTCTGCTGGGATTACAATAACAAGGGCGCCTGCTCACGGAGGCCATGTAAATTTAAACACCAGTGCTCCCTGTGCAGTGGCCCTCACCCAGCAATGCAATGTGCACGAGGGAGAGGGAACTGGGGGACGAACAGGGACGGGGGAGCCGGCAGGAAGCCCCCTGGAGCAGGTGCAGTTGCCAAAGGGGCCCAGCCCAGTCAAAATTGATGTTTTGTGCCGATGGTTACGGGATTATCCCGATAGAGAAGCGGCTGAAGTTTTACGTTCAGGGTTTACGGTTGGTTTCCGGATTCCGGCAGTTGGAGTTATAGTTGGGGATCCTCCTAGAAATTCGAGGTCCGTCATGGGACATGAGACAGTGGTTAGGGACAAGATACGCAAGGAGGTGCAGGAAGGCAGGGTTGCAGGGCCTTTTGCGAGGCCCCCCTTTGCCAATCTGAGGATTTCCCCTTTGGGGGTGGTGCCAAAGAAGGCACCGGGCGAATTTCGCCTTATTCATCACCTCTCGTACCCAGCGGGTGAGTCGGTGAACGACAAAATCCCCAAGGACCTTTGTAGTGTAAAATACACGTCCTTTGATGCGGCCATTAGGATGGTGAAGGCTTGTGGATTAGGTGCGGAGCTGGGGAAATGCGATGTGAAATCCGCATTTCACCTGTTGCCGGTTCATCCCCAAGATTTTTGGTTACTTGGTTTCAAGTTTGATGAGCAGTACTATGTGGACAGGGCGCTGCCGATGGGATGCTCGGTCTCTTGCGCCGCATTTGAGTGTTTTAGTTCATTTTTGGAATGGGTAGTACGCAGGAGATGCAGGTCACAGCAGATAGTCCACTATTTAGATGACTTTTTGTTTTGTGGCAGGGCCGGATCGGGGCAATGTGGTGCTCTGATGGCCGAGTTTGAAAAGGTGGCAGCGGAACTGGGCGTTCCGCTGGCGGGTGAAAAGACCGAGGGGCCTATGGCTAGGCTGACATATTTGGGTATCGAGTTAGATACGGGTCAGCAGTGTTGTCGTTTGCCCGGGGAGAAGCTGCAGGAGCTGCAAGCCAGGATCCGGAGTATGTTGGGCCAGAATAAGGTGACATTGAGGGAGTTGCAAGTGTTGGCAGGTCATCTGAACTTTGCCTGCCGGGTGATAGCACCGGGCAGACCCTTTTTGAGAAGACTCTGCGACTTGATGAAGGGGTTGAAGAAACCCCACCACCGGCAGAGGCTGTCCAGAGGGGTTAAGGAGGACCTGAGAGTTTGGTTAGAGTTTTTGGAAGGCTTTAACGGAGTCTCCTTTTGGAGAACCGACCTGTTTTTGGGATCGGACTTACAAGTACACACTGATGCCTCAGGGGCTTTTGGTTTCGGGATGTTTTTTAAAGGCCGGTGGTGCGCTGGCAATTGGCCGGCGGAATGGCACGAGCAAGGGGTAACGAGAGATCTTACGTTTTTAGAGTTCTTCCCAATAGCAGGGGCGCTGTGGATCTGGGGCAAACAATGGGCGAACACTGCGGTCACCTTTTGGTGTGACAACATGGCAGTGGTTCAAATCATCAATTCATTGACGTCCAGATCAGCTCGGGTCATGCCCCTGTTGAGGGCCTTCACCTTGCAATGTCTTAAGCTGAACATAGTGTTCCGCGCAAAACATGTGCCGGGGATTAAGAACGAGTTGGCTGACGCCCTTTCACGCCAACAGATGGCGCGGTTCAGGGCGTTGGCCCCAGCGGCGAAGTTGCATCCGGACGCATTGCCCCTCGAGGTATGGAGGATTGGAGGGTGGAAGCCCACAGGGCAATGAGCCTAGCCCTGGCCCCGAGCACCAGGAAGAGTTACGCGGCAGCATGCATCGAATATGATCGCTTTTGCAAAGGTGTGGGAATTCCCCACCCATGGCCCGCCGATCCAGAGGTGCTGATGCGTTTTGCCGTTCATTTGTATAGGCGGGGATTAGCCCCCCGGTCTATTCAAGGCAGAATGGCGGCGGTGGCTTTTTACGCTAAGGCAAAGGGATACCCACATCCCACAAAGGATGGCAGAGTAGGTAAAATGATCGAGGGTTGGTCTAGGGAGCGGGGGAAGGTGCCGGATGGGCGAGTGCCCATCTCACCTGCAGTTTTGAGGCGGTTGTGTAAGGGTTGGAAGGTGATCTGCAGGGACGCCTTCGAAGTTCATTTATTTAGAGCGGCTTCGTTGCTGGCCTTTTTTGGGGCTTTTCGTATTGGGGAGTTGGTGGTGGCTGCCAAAGGGGACAAGTCCGGCAACGCACTGCAGAGAGGGGACCTGATGCTCGACGGACAGGTGCTTGTTGTGACCCTGAGACGATCCAAGACGGACCAGAGAGGAGCGGGTAAGGTCATCCGGCTGGGGCCTTGTTCTGAGGCAGCTTTATGCCCTTATCGAGCTATGGCCAGCTATTTGAAGCTGCGGGGCGATGATGCCGGCCCCCTGTTCCGGCACGGGGACGGGGGCCCGTTAACAAAATACCAATTTTGGCAGCTGTCCTCACGGGGACTTCGCTTGGCGGGACTGGAGGGTATGCAATTTGGAACTCACTCGTTCCGTATTGGGGCGGCGTCCACAGCAGCGGCACTGGGATACAGCGTCCCAGAAATACAGGCGGTAGGGCGGTGGTCTTCTAATAAGTACCGGACTTATGTACGAAGTTTGCCTAATTGTTAGGGCTGGTCATGGCCAGCACCTGTTTCTTTTCTTGTTGCAGGATGGCTGCCGAGTTCCAGGGTTCGGGTGCTCATCTGTGGGCACAGTTTCGTTTATTGGGCGGCGGTCCATGCTCGGAGAACCGGCTGGGGCAAGGATCTGGGCCTAGGGCCTTCTGCGTGGATCGATTGGCAAGGCCGCAGAGGAATGCTCTGGGACAATTTGGTGCCCTTTGTGATGCAAAATTATGCCAGCCATCCACCTGAGATTCTGGTGATGCATCTGGGGGGAAATGATTTAACCAGGCGCCCTGGCAAGTCCCTGATTTTACAGGTCATGGCTGACCTGCAGTTTTTGCAACATCAATTTCCCCGCATGCGTTTTGTATGGTCGGAGATCCTGCCGAGGCTGGTGTGGAGGGATGCGTTACACCCAAAGCAGGTCGATTGCGCCCGGAAGGGTGTCAATCGGGAAGTTTGTCGGGCTATGTCTGGGGGGCTCGGGGGAGTGATTGCACACCCTTGGCTCCGTGGCAGGAGGCCGGAGTTATATCGGCCGGATGGAGTTCATTTGTCTCCCATGGGCCTGGATATATTTTTGGAGGAGATTAGAGGAGGCCTAGCCGATGAGATCGCCCTTGTGGTGGGGGGCAAGGAGCATACAGAGTAGCTCCTTTTGTGTGGCGGGTAGTGAATAGGTGTGGAGGTAGTTTGGTGAGATCCCCAATGG
>JAHTLZ010000129.1:82698978-82715120 GCA_023846285.1 Phrynocephalus versicolor | reverse complement strand
AACCCAATGCCGTTGTCTGCCTCGTTATTCCTGGGCTGGGAGGGCAAAGCAGAGCAAGAGATTTCTTGAATTAAAATGACCAAGGATATCAACATGTCATGCTCTGGTGACAAAACGAAGTATATAAGCAGCAAATGTGCTGCTTATATACTGCCTTATAGCTCTTAAAGCACTTTCTGGCTGGTTTAAAGTTTAATTATGCAGGCTTCATATTGTCCCACCCAGCAAACTGGATACTCACTTTAGCATCCTCAAAGGATAGAAGGCTGAGTCAACCATGAGCCAGCCACCCATGATGGAACCCATGTCATGAGCACAGTTTTGGCTATACAGTACAGAAGTTTAACCACTGCTCCACAAGGCTCATCAAGAAAGGTATCTTCCAGGTATACTTCTCTTCAAGGGGACATTCCATAACTGAGATGCTATCAACAGAAAACAGGGCTGTCTTTTATTGTTTTTTGTTTGCTTTCCAAAACATGAAGGCACTTGAAAATATCTGCAGCAAAAGATCTCAAAGCACAGGAACCTTGATAATTTAACATTGCCCGCTAAGGAAGTTCTTACACTATTTTTGCCTGTTTCAATGAAATGACATTTCATACAGATCTTAAGTTTGCAAAATGTTATGGCACCCCACTTTTCTGGAATATCACACTTTTCACAATATTCACATCTTAGTATGAAGAAAAGACGCTGGATTCATAAAGCAAGCTGACAAACATCCATGCACAAAAATCATCTGCAGTGACAAACAACTGCCAAGTTCTCCAGCTGGCTCGTGCTGTTTGAAAGACATGGGGGACGGAAAGCAGCAGGCCATTCGACTGTCCACAGGGAAGAATTAGGTAATGACTTTTGATGGCAGTGCCCATTTTTCAAAAATGTGTGGACTTTGGTTTTGCAATGAATAATAATCTCAAAAGCAAAAACAAAAACAAAATAGAAAAGGAGAAGGAACTTGAAGGTTTACATAGTGTTCCAGCAATCTTCAAGAACTGCTTTGGAAATGTTACCCAAGAGCTCTGTGGTTCCTTTTCTTTCACTTCTGCCTAAATATCAATCATCTGATTGGTGGAAAATAATGCTGCTTTCCCCTTCATTTACTAGAGATATGTTCTGGCATCCTATTGGCAATAAGATAGGCCCAAGAAAAGAGGATTTTTTCCATTTTTAAAGGGAAGAAGAACGTTGAGACCAGCATCTGCTGTCAATTAGCAAGCAATTAAGCAAGTTCAAAACAAACCTGTTTACACTGGCAATGAAGTTTCAGATAATTTGTGAGATGTCGGGACAGGATATTAAGACATTAATGATCTTCTTGTACCTCTTTTTCCTCCCTTCTGCATACGTTATACCTCCTCATCTTTCTTTCTCAACTTTGAATGCAAGGATTAACTGAATTAGAGGAGGTGGTTATGAAACCATTAACGTCCAGTTTAGCTGCAAGATGGAATTCTCAGGAGGAGACAGGGGATTTGCAGATGAGGCCAGCGTTCCAACTTGAATGCCTGGTAGAGATGGAAATATCGGCTTGCTTTGTTCTTTAATGCCAGGATGAGAAACCACAAAATTACTATCCTGCTCTCACCCCACAAGAGGCAAAAAAAAAAAAAAAAAAAAGGGAGGGGGACAGAAGAATGGTCTTTTTGTGTAAGTTAAGCAAACGTGTGCCAAGGACACAGGCTGCAGAAGAATTAGGCCTTCCACTTTGCCACCTTGATGTTTAAAGAGCAAAAGCACGGTAGAGATTGATTGCAGTTCTTTATTTTTAATTTTTAAGCAATATGACATTTAGCAGTTATGGAAGCCATAAGGAGAGAATGTAGTACTTCTTAACTCATTCATACCTGGAGGTGAGGAATCTCACCAGCCTGAACTTTTCTCATTGAGCCTGAAGAGAGTTGACTCTAAACTGAAGAGAATTTTGGTTCCATCCCTGAATCCACAAGAATCAAATTGTGCAGCCTTGAGTTATCCTTCTTCCTCTACCCAATCCTTACTTACCTTTGTTCTAACCAACCTTTTCCTCAAGCTCTGCTTTGAAGGATCCCTTGAAGATGGTCTTTCACTGACCAAATTCAGGAAAGATGTTTTTCCATCAAAGACCAGGAGGGTTAAACAATATTTGTACAACCTTGAGGTGAAATTAACACTGCCAAAGAATACACTGGCTTTGAGCACTTGGAAAAAATGGTGTGTGGGGTATGTGTGATGGATTTCAAAGGTCTGAAGCTGCTGCTTGAACTACCTGAGTAATTGAAGAGATGAACAGACCCTTGCTTGCTTATTTCTACTAAGCACATATAGCATTACTTGAAAACATGAGATCCTGAATTCATTTTAAAAAGCCCTCTATTTCTTTCCATCCTAAAAAAGTACCTTGCAAATGTTTGCAAGTACTTAAAAACAAGCTAAAGCAAAATCCTCCCCTATTTGTCCAATTCAAGAGGTACAGCTGTTCCCAGCATGAAACCAACTATGCTGTAGTTAAATATAGGTATTTTTATTCCTTTCCTCCTGCGTCATTGTACTTTGGATTTCTTTGCACTCCTGCCTCTGTTACCACTCTTTATTTATTTCTGTATCCCATATTTCTCTTTTTGTACCTCACATCTTTCTTTATATCGTTATCTCTCCTTCCCTGCTAATTTATTCAAGTCTTGTAGTCCGTGGGCCACAAACTTCTTGCATTCCGTTTTTTTTTCAGACTTCAAGTACCTCCTGTCCAAATATAAGAAATATACACACTTTATAAATTCCTCAAGAATAAACTGCAACAAATTTCTTGTCTATCTGCACTAGTCAGGTTCATTAAACACTGTCATTATTATTAGAGGTGGGCACGAACCAGAAAACCCGTGGCTCGGGTTTGTCTGGTTCAGGCCCACCCTTGGTTTGGTTTGGGTTTGAGTTCGTACAAATGTTATGAAAAAAATTGTACAAACCTGAACCAGTTGGGGATTTGCGTTCTTACCAGTGGCGGCGGCACCAGTGCCAGTGGCTGCGCTCCTCAGCAGTGGCGGCAGCGGATCCTGCCCCCTGCGGCAGGGGCTTTTTGAGCACTGGCATAGGGCCAGTGCCTCTTTTTTATTATTTTCAAGCACCCACCGCACGGCCCCTAGGGCCAGGTGGGAGCTTCTTTTTTATTTTTATTTATTTTAGAGCACTGACCCGGCCATCCCAATCATGGGTAACCCAGGTATTTTTGTAGTGCCGCTCCCCTAAATCTCAGCCAGTACAGCTAGCGGTGAAGGCTTCTGGGAATTAAAGTCCCAGAACATATGGGTGCCCCCAGGGTTAGGAATTACTGTTTTAGGTGATGGAGGGTGGACATTTCTATGTGCAATACCCCCAGGTTAAAGTAGAGAGGGTGAGGTCCCAGGAGCATAGTATACAGTTTCCATTTCCTTATAGAGGAATTTGTTTAAAAAAACCAAAACTAAAACTCTACATATCTCAGAAGGGACAAATGTGAGATTATGAAACATCAGATGTGGGCCAAAGCAAAACTGACAAGTTCATTTAGGTCAAAAGCTTTTGGGTACTCTCATTTTTAAAGGATCTGGAAGTTGAGTCATGGCTACTGGACTTCTTTTTTGAGAGATAGAAACGTTTTGCTGTTCATCCAAACAGCTTCATCGTTTAAAGGAGTATACATCCCTGTCAATGTGAAGAATTTGCATAGTCACATCTTTTTTCAGGAAACTTCTCCTCTTTAATACTGTAGCAGGGAACCAGGACAGATAATCTAAGGCTCACATACTATGTGACCCCTCCATATTATGCTCCTGGGACCTCACTCTCTCTACTTTAACCTGGGGGTATTACACATATAAATGAAGGCTGCCCGAGATGTAATTTTCAATCATACTATGGCCATGGAAGAGCTTACCCTATGATGCCTATAACAGCATGGAGAAAAGGCCTGCTGACCACATGGTTCCAATCTAGCATCACCACCCTTTCATGATTACATCAAGCAGTCTGGTCAAGCAGAGGGATGGTAATTCTATGCTAGCCTTAATTGCATGGTTGGTTAAAGGCTACAGAGTAATCAGTTCACCAAACAGTTGTAGGACCCTGCTGTAAGCTTTCAAGTGGCTTCCAGTTAAGTGGCTCTTACTTATCAAAATTCAGCTGGATGCACCAAGTAGTGAGCAGCGAGCCAAAGCTAAACACAATAGTTTGAAAGCAACATTGGGCTTCTTTGTGTAGATCTCTGACTCTTTTCATCTATTCAAACATATGTACTGTATGAAAAATAATTATTGAAACAGAATTAAAAGATAAATGTCTTGATGCTATATATAATGGCTGAGTTGGAGTCAACAGCTTATGACCCTGAACACCACATCAAGCCCACTAAAGCTTTTTCATCATGGTGCCACAAAATAATCAGTGAACAAAAGAGAAAGAATTTGTGGGTTGATGTAGTCCATTGCTGCAACAAATCCAATTTTCCCCTCCTTTCTAAATCACCATTTGACTGTAGACATCATTTAATAAATGAAGTTATGTGATCATTCCAGATGGTTGCACGGCCAGGCCAGTGGTGGCTAATGGGAAGACCTTGCCTGCACATTTCAGTGATGGCTTGCTTATGGACCAGATTATCTATGACAATTGCTTGCCCCATTTGAATTTACCTCTCTGGCTGTTGTCTTGACACTCATAGTAAGAGAAGAAATGTCTGTTGTCTTCTCATGGGTAGCAAAGAGGCAAGACTAGCATAAAACACATACTAGACTTCTTACAATTTTTATTTCCCTAGAAATATGCCTAGGTAAGTTATTCTCAGGATCAAGATAGGCTGGTTTAACCAATAGGTTGTTCATTTGTTCATTTTTATCTTACAAGCAAATATTTCTGAACTTCAGTCTGCTAGATCTTTTAATAAGTATATTGAATTGGAGATTATATATATACACGCACATGAGAATCGGCAGGCAAAATATAGTCACAGTCCAGTCCAGTAGTCCAAAATGCTGACAGTCAAAGTAGCATGTTGCTTCTTCATGATACATCCTCACACTGGGACAAGTTACTTCATTATATAGTTGTGTATGATGTAACACTTAGTCAGCAAATTGAACATTGCACATGTGTGAGCATGTCACCTGATTTGCCTAAATGCCGGCTAGAATGATTCAGGCTTTCTTCCTTTAGCTTAGTCATTCACTCCTGATTCAGAAAGATAATTCCATATTTTCTTCCATATCCTGACAGCATGGCCAGGGCCAGTGGCAGTGCCTGCAGTAAGAGTGTCAGGTGACTCATCAGACACACCATACATCACATTGGGATAAGGCATCTGGCCTTGGAGGCTAGCTAATGCACCTGCTAGACTGCCCTCAAATAGGCCAGGGTATGCCACTTCTGATAGCAATTAGCATGCCAGCACCAACATGTGCACCCCTGCAAAGCCCTGGACAGCTCTATATCCACAGTGGTCCTTACCCAGCCAGGCAGTTGCAGATTCAGGTAAGGCCGTGGACAGATCACTTCCAGTAATACCAATTACAAGGTATAACACTGTCTCCTTGACTGCATTGCCTAGTGGTGATCAGTCCTTGCCATTAGATCACCTCCTTCAAGCAATGATTGGGATGATTTGTTAAGGTGAGTTTGTGGATATATTTGAACCACTCAATAAGATAAGAAGAAGCAAAGGGGTTGGATAAAGGAAGAAAGATGGCAATAAAAGATGAGGAAACACAAGCCAGATCAATGCTGGGCTAACTAGCTTCCTGGCTTTATCATTTACATGGGGATGATCATTTGGGAGCAAACAAGTAGGTCCTTCTCACTCTTCCAATATGCAGACATGATATTTAAGGCTTATACAGACTTCCCAGGTTGTCTCCAATCACTATATGATGAAGGGTTCTATAGGAGGGTGGCAATTCAACCTCACATTGGGATACACAGCACAATACTTTGTGGTTGCAAGTTATGGCCCCAGCTCATAGTGGATAATTTTGATAGTGGCCTTCTCATTCAAAGAGCTTCACAAATGCCAAAATTCCCCACATGATTACAGGTCAGGTGGTTCAACCCCTCCTTGTTTGCTGGGAATTCAATTCTTAGGGGTCCTGCAACAGGATGCCATGTCGGTTCTACCACTAATGCTCCGTGTGTGGCAGTCCGGATCCTGCTGACACCCTGGGTTATATTTTCAGGGCAGATGGTATGCTGGGAACAGCATGGTGTTACAAGGGATCTGGCTTTTGGATTCCTTCCCATAGTTGGGGTTGAGATATGGGCAGAGGTGTGGGCAAATTCTACAGTTACATTTTGGTTTGACAACCAGGCAAGTTGTTCACATTGTGAATTTTTCTCTCCTCACAGTCCCAGAAAGTTATGAGTTTGATTCAGGGGAGAGGATAAAGGTTTGGATCCCCTAGAGCCAGGAGCCTTGAGCAGCCTTCATTTTGTGGGTACCCAACTATTATGCAAACTCATCACAGCTAGATCTGGCACTGGAGCAAGGCTGGCCTCAGAGCATGTTTCTGCATTATGTTAGCCCCCTTTTTGAAAAGCGGATGTCATGTCGATTGATTTAATAAAATAAGGACCATGTTTCAACCACCATCTTGTGTCTCACCTCTTTATTCTGGGCTGGTTGGGTAGAATCCTAAAAGGAGACCGACATGGAGCTAAACTACCCAGAATAATGAACAGGTAGGTAGAAATTACTGGCTGAACCCCTCAGATTTTGTATGAAGTCAAGACTGCCAGTAACATGAATGAAAACATTCCTCTTAACGGTTTTTGAAGCCTAGGTTATACCTACAAGTGATCTGAGGTCTCCCCCCCCCACCCCACCCCACATGTTCACATTTTCTGTTTATTAAAATGATAGGAATGTAGACAGCTAAACTGTAGCTTTCTGTTTTTATACAACACATTCAGAGAACATGCCACCTTCCTTACTGTGGTGAAAGTAGAAGTAAAGCATGTTTTAGCAAGCTGGACTGGTGACTCAGCTCTTCACACACAGACCACAGTTCCGGCAGATACAGTAACAAGGTACCATATTTAGACTTGCTGACCATAATTTCACTTCTAGAGAACTGTGGTGGATCAGCTGTCCCCCACCTCCCCAGCTTACATCATTCATTACAGATTCCGGGATGTGTGAATGATTGATGTATTTGCAAGACGATATATTTATCAAGACAATTTGCCTGATGGGCGGAGAAAATAGACCCCTGTTCCGAAAAGCTGTAACTTCCTCTTGCATTTCTTCCGATAAAAGCTCACATAACAGAGAAGAGGAAAATGTAATGGAACGGCAGACCTAGTGTGAAGCTTACTTTTGTCACATGACATTTTTAGGATCCTTATGCTATGGGATTTTGGGACTCAGAAAACACAGGATTAGGTGTTTCACAAAAACCACCCACACTCATGGACTTAGAGAATAAACATGAGAGGTCATGCAGTCATGGGGTCATTTGTGGTAGCTCTTTGCCTGCTGTTAATGTCTAATGTAGAGCTTCATTGTGTTGTCTCTCTGTTAAGGCAGATGAGTGGCCTATGTTCAGACACCAGTTCAGATGCAAGTGGGCTCTGACCCAGAATTAGGATTACCTGGTCTCAGGGTGCCAGGATGGGGAATTTCTAGGCTTCTCTGATTTTCGAGACAGAAGACAAAGGTGAAAGGTGCTAGAGGGTGGAGACATTTTATTTTTCTCATTGTAGTTTGCTTAAAGCCTAAATGTCCACCTTCCCTCACTTACAGTTTTTTGCCTCAATATGAAGTGATTGGTGTATGCATTGTGCTCATGCAATGTCACTGTTCCAAAACCAAGGAGCAAAGGAGGAGACGAGGAGAGAACCTATACTGTAAGTGCACGCTTATGGCTCTTTCAAACACAACATTCTGAGGGACTCTACTCATCCTGCTCACAATTTCTTTGAACTGTTGCCTTCTGGCAGAAGATATAGAACAATTAAAACTCGGACCACACGTCTTCTGAACAGTTTTTATCCCAGAGCTATAATTGCACTTAATAATGAACTCAAGAACCACCAGTAGTGAGCACTTGGACAGGATTACCTAGCCTGTTGTGTAGATGTTTGTGTTTTTAAGGGGGGGGGTTGGTGGGTGGGGGAATGTTCAGGGATTTTATGTGTGTGTGTTGAAGGGTTTTTTATTTTTATTTTTTTAATGTGTGTGAGAGTGTTTGGAGATTTGTGTGTGTGCGTGTTGAATCTGGTCTCTGGGTGTCTGAATTTCGTTGTATGTGTATACTGTGTATATACACACAATGACAATAAATTATTATTAAAAAAATTAAAATTTGGAACAAGTCAGGGAGAAGAGGCCAGCATTATGACTTATGAATCATGTGTGATGGAAATGAGTTCATTTAGAATGTGATTCCTATTGGGAATAGCAGCACCAGAAGTTGTTGGGGCCTCTTATCATCTTTTCATTCACCAAACAATGATCTTCCTTTGGGTTGTCAATGTCATATGACATAATTGGCTTATGGACCCATACGTGTTATACATATACTTGTTTTCTGAATCAGCAGGCTGTAAAGCATTTCCCATTCCCTAAAAATGTGCCTGTCCTGTCTCTATGATATCACAAGGATCCATTCTGTGGTCTCAGATTTAGTCTCTGAAAGTCCAAAGAATGGAATCTTACTGTTGTAGGAAAATACCCATAATCCTCTTGGGATGGAGGATTTCATGTGCCTTAAAAATCCAATTTCCAGCCATCTATGATTTGAATGGGAAGACATACAGTAATGTCCTGCTGCTCCACATAAAGAAGCATGATGTTTCGACCTCCTCTGCATATTTCTAACCATATATGTGACACTAATTGCAAATCATCTTGTCAGTACAAATTGTATCAATAAGCAGCCATGATCTGTGCCAGTCTGGGGTTGCAAGAATCATAGGTGCTCTAGATCGAGGCACTTTTCTCTGTCCTGTCTCAGTAGCATG
The DNA here is from genome assembly GCA_023846285.1 of Phrynocephalus versicolor. Classification (NCBI taxonomy): domain Eukaryota; kingdom Metazoa; phylum Chordata; class Lepidosauria; order Squamata; family Agamidae; genus Phrynocephalus; species Phrynocephalus versicolor. The sequence goes on along the minus strand of JAHTLZ010000129.1, from coordinate 82,706,153 downwards.
TATCAAAATCTCAATCACTTTATAAAACCAGAGACACACCAGGAAAAGGTCAGGAGAAGGGTGGGCTAGATGGTTCAGTTTATAGTGCCTGTTGTCTGAGCAATTGAGCTCGCTGGAATGGAATTCATGTTGTGTTCATTTGGAGAATGTTTATACTGTATTTAGCACCGGCTGGCCAGCAGAGCACGAGGATGGTGGGAAAGGAACATAATGGCTGTAACATTTGTGAGCCTCTTTGGACATCCCAAGCAGACTTCTTTCACCCCTCATCCCACATATGTGAATAAAATAGAAGCTCTGAATAGCCATAGTACTGTTCCTGCCCAGCTATCATCACGTTTGTGCAGCCTAGGGGCTGCTCAGCAGGGGCCAGAATCTTCATAAGGCCTCACCACATGGTGAGAGGCCCTCTTTTGTGATCTTGCCCAATTGAGAGAATGAGAGTAGCTGGTCACATAATGGCCAGATGGGAATTATTGGCTGCTACTCAATAGGACTGGAGTGGCAGTGTGTTTTTGCCCATCCCATTCTCTTTAAGGCAAAAGGGAGGTTTATAACCAGTCACAATTGGCAGGTAGAGCAAGTAAAAAAATTAAGTCAGGTGAAATGTATTGAATAATATTCCCTAGTGAGCCAGTAACCCTCAATATGAATTAGGATATTAATTAGGAAATTAGGAACAACAGTCGGTGTTAGGTATAAACAGGTTCAAAGATTAGGAATGAGGGCTGCCCAGACCACAGCTTTTGGGAGGGCACTGAACAAGTGGGCAGCACCCTTCTAATAATATTTGGAATCATTAACTGATCCGCTTGCACTACATTCAGCCCCCCTAGTTTAAGGGATGTTTAACAGTTCAATTGAGTGAATTTCATACCAATAAATTGTGGCCCAATTTTAATCGCACAAACGTGTCTTGCCTCTTTATTTCTGGGCTGAGAGGGCAAAGCTTTATCCAAGACATCCCACACTTTGGAGGAACTGAACCTGTTGACCAAGCTCACCCTGTATTGTATGAAAAACTGAGTTGTTAATCACTAAGTTTAAGAGAAACACACACACACAAAAAAACCTCTACTCCCCAGCAGGAAGACGAATCCTCAAAGGTAATTCAGATATCTTGGTTAAGCTGATATAGGTTCACTGGCTTGCAGCCAATTAACTCTGTTCTCAGCCCTATAAAATAGATGAGTATCACTAATAAACTAATTATGGGGCTTGCCATATGATTACTCCAAAACAAGCAGTTATCTCCGGGTTCACTGAATTATCTACTGATCTCATTGTTTGCAATATTGTTTCAACAAGGAGCATCCATCTTCTTTAACATAGGCTCCTTGGTTTGAAAAAACAAAAAAGAAAAACCTAGACATGAATTAATTCCTGGAACCTTATGGTTGGAGAAACATGAAAACCTATTTCGAGGTTTCTGTGGATACTTTGGTCTCTGCTTCTTTGAGTCAGTTATTTTGCCTGTGGCTCTGGAGCCAGCTTGCAGGGGCAAGGGGTTATGTAGCGGTGAAGCTAAATGCAGAGACGTGCTAGACATGTTCAGAATGCTGGACTAGATCGACCTTGATGTGATAGGGCCAGACAAATATGATATCCTTACATAGGTTAACTTATGTAGTGCCTGGAAGCAGGGATGGAGGAGTCAGTCTATTTACAATCCATGTCACTTTTCTGTCTGTTCATCTGTAATTTTTAGCTGTCCTATTTGCTACTTTAATCTGAGCTTTTAAAAAAACCCTCAAGAACCTCACCCATGAAAATTAATATACAAATATGCATTTAAATGTTTATTTTTAAAACATATTTTCCCACCAAAGAATATATTTTAAAACATGCTTTATAGTGAAACAGTAATTATTTCTAATGGTGCAGGCCATTGGCCCCTGGGTGGCAACATTTGAGAACAAAGACAGAGAATAAGGAAATGTGGTTTCACGTTCACACTCCCGAGACCTTACAAAAAGTTTTGCAACCTTTCCAAAATTGGGGTGGGGATGGGCAAGGCAGTGAATACATCCATGGTGTGCCAGGAGAGGACTGGGGCATGCACAAGGCCAACCCTAACCTGATCCCCAGTTGTGCAGATTCACATGAGCAACATTTTCCATCCCATCCCTTGGTTCTCCATGAACTGATAAAAATTAGGCTTAGATTATACCAGCCTCTCAGGTGGAATTCTCAGAAATCTAAATGGCTGATCCCCATATATAATATTAGATCTAGCATCACAGAAAATAGACATCTGAATACCAGCTGCTGTATTCAGGGGTTTCTTGGCAGCTGCCCCCAGGTTATGGAATGCCCTCCCAAGTGACATCCGCCTGGCACCAACACTGATGACATTTTGGCGCCAGGTAAAAACCTTCCTATTTCTGAAATTTTGTAATTGACATAACATAGATTGTGGGTCCTGGTGGCAATTTTAGTGTTTTGTGTTTAAATGTTTTTATTGTTTTAATTGTCCATTGCCTTTTTAACATATTAACTGTTTTAACTGTTCATTTTAATTGTAAGCTGCCCAGAGACCTTTGGGTAGTGAGCAGCATATAAATTGTATAAATAAATACATTAAATAAATAAATAAATAAATAAATAAATAAATAAATAAATAAATAAAACATGTATCTGTCTTCTACCATTAATGTCCTGCTTGTAGGTTTCCTACAACTAAGCAGTTGGATGTTATGAGTCTATGCAACTAAATCTTAGTCCTATCTAGAGCAGACCCACTGAATGGTGACTTACAAAAGCCCCAAACATTCAATGAATCTGTTTTGATTAATAATAGGATTTAGGCCAGAATCCATTTTTCTATGTTGTTTTGAACAGAATGAAAGGAGACAAAGAAATGAGCCTCTGTGGATACATGAGGCCTGGACTGTAAAACGTGTCACCCTTGACACAGTTATGTAGAGAACACTTGTAGCTCAGAAAGAGCATACTCGGCAAAGATTTTTGTCTTTTTGGCTCTGGTGTTTCCCAGATCCAGAAAGGTCTTGGTGTCATCCATCAGCTGGGTGTGATGAAGCCGCAGGTGATGCCCTGGTGAAAGTGCAGAAGTTATTGAACAGTTTTTTTTTTCTACCCATTCCATCACAAACACAAAAGGTCCTGCCGGTAATGTTTAAAAACACATAAAACTAGAAGTATGAATTTTGTGCTTTTGATTTCCGGCTATTGTGCATCCTTATTACCCTGAATCTTTTCACACAGTAAACATTTCCTGAAGACTCGCTTCCTTTTTGTGTGTTTGGGTGGAGGAAAAACACCTTGTTCTGAGTAGATACACAGAGTAATAAGGGACAGTGAAGAAATAATTTACTTTTCCTGTAGATTTTTGACATTTCCCCGCCAATTGAAATAGATCTCTTTTTAAAAAAAAATAAAATCTGAGTTGTGAATGCAATTGCACTTACTTCCTCAAACTGCCTCTGTCTGTGAAAGGAACACACACTTCATTCAGAACGAAAATCTATTACAGTTAGCCAAATGTCACAAAACATTGAAAAAGCTTTTGAGTTCTCCAGAACTCTCCATTAGCCTAAATGTCACACAAAGTATGTAATAGAGTGGGACGGGGACACACACACACACACACACACACACACACCATTATGGGTATTAGGTCTGCATTTGGCCTCAGTCAAAGAAAAGGCAAAGAGGTAAAACATTCCTATTGATGCCATTGTTTCCCCCCCTTTCTGCCCACAATCTAAGTAGATGGCGTAGTTTGAGCATTAGCTCTTGGAATGATGGAAAAGTCAAAATGATGTTCAAAAGAATGATACATGACTTCTCCTTGGTTGGGGGAGTTCTGAGGTAGCTTAAAGCAATATTAAAAGTATTCCCAAACACACCATATTGTTTTATATCTTAAAAGAGCATTAACACAGTGCAGAAGGAGTTTGGGAAACATAGCCCTACCCCGAGTTGGTCTCTCATTGCCAGGCTAGCCCCACCCCTCAACATCCATGTGTTGAGCAAAGATGTCTGGAAATGAACCTCTATGCTTCAGTAACAAATTTCACATTCAGTTGGCATCGCCTTGCAGCTGGAGATTCCAACATCACTCAGCCCTCATATACAGATTTACAGCTGTTTGTGAGGATGCTGACATCTGTTCTGCAGACTTCTGATCAGGTTCAATATGAGCAATAAGGATGTAGATCCTCATTTGTCTTGGCTTCATCAGGAAGCATAAGGAAGCACAACATCGTACTCCTTGCTTGTCAGGGCTGACCTAAATATCTAACTGCTCTCAATTCCTCCTTGAAATTGTGAAGCCATGGGTTTTGTGTGTGTGTGTGTGTGTGTGTGTGTGTGTGTGTGTGTGTGTGTGTTCTGATTCTAGCAATTTGTGCAAAATGCACTGGGCAAAATAGAAAGGGCCACTCCATGGTAGGGGACGCTTGATCAATTTAAAGCTTTCTATTGGGTTTTCGGTGGTTCTTTTTTCATACAATCAGCCAGGCATTCTACATTGGCAGTGTGTGTAATGCTTTTCACCCCAAGGAGAAGGCGTTCTTTGCAGAACACAGAATCTTGTACCCTCTTGCCTACATATAGAATAGAATGGAAATTTCATAAGCATTCCCTTCACTCTGGCAGGCTCCTCACTTCATGCTCATTTTTACACTGGTCAAGTGAGCAGTCACACAACCGATCATACAATGGGTAGGCTGCTGGACCAGAGTGGAAACTTCTGCAGTTTTCCTTCTGCTTTGCATTTAATCAACAGGATATTAGTCTGAGACTTTTGAAAAAGTAAATGCCATTTGTCCTGCTCTCAGAAGGAGGTGATGTGTCTTCCTCATCTATCTCATCCCTGGATGAAGTTTCCAATGTAATTTTCCCAGTGCTCTTCACATCCCTAATGAAGACGCCAGCCTAGCTCCTCAGGAGAGATGGGCACAAATGAATTTTTAATTCACTTTGTTATTCGTTATTCATTTCGTTAGCGAAATAAATCCATCTAACGAACCAATCCATCAAAGGAAAACAAAAGAAAACGAAATGGAAATTTCCATTTTGTTTCATTTTGTTGTTAATCCCCCCCCCCCGTCTCCTACCTTGCCCAGTCGCCACCAGCCTCCTTGCCTGGAACTCCAGCAGCAGGCTGTGGGGGGAGGGGAGCCCCACATTGGGGACATTAAAAAAAAGTCCTCCAGCCCATGAACTAACTGGTTTAGCCCACTAGCCAGAGGGCCAGGAGAAACAAAAAAACAAAAAACAAACAAACAAACAAAAAAGAAAACAAACCACCAGGGTGTGTGGCACCTAGCGTCTTTCAGCTGTGGGGGGGGAGAGGCCCTGGTGTTGGGGACTTAAAAAATAAATTAAACAAATTAGAAAATTAGAAAGCACTGACCCGGCCCCTGGGGCTGTGTGGTTGGTAGCAGCGGCGGCGGCCCCCCATCGTCATCATCGGTGGTGGTGGTTCCCCGGTGTCAGGGTTAGTGGTAGTAGTCCCCCGGTTGTGGTGGTGGTGGTGGTGGCCCAGGTAAGCCGAACCAGTTCATTTTGGTTCGGTTCGTACAATTTTTTTTTAAAAGAAACGAACTGAGGGGGTGAAACAGAATGAACCGAACCATTGGTTTTCTGTTTCATGTCCACTCCAATTCCTCAGCCACTGGTACCCAGTTGATCTCCAATGAATACATCATCTTGTGAACTTTTTGCTGAGGACTTGGGCCATTGTATATGTCTTTCTGAAAAGCCTGTCCACCACTACTGATGACATTTGGAACTTCCATCTAAGCAGTGAACAGAGTCCAGGATTTCGGGGGGGGGGGAGGCTCAGATGTCACTGTTTTACTTCAAGAAATTGGCATGCTTCTCCATAAATTATAGCTGTACAATTTTGTATTTCAAGGTAGTAACACCTTATTAGCACACCTATTTTTATAATATAAAATTAAGGCAGGATATGACTTTTCAATAAAAGTTAACTAACAGTGAAGCCCGACAATGTCAGAGTTTTGCTCAGCCAAATATTTATTGTGACCTTGTGACGCCACTCTGAGTTTTACTCAAAACTGCATGAAATAGCAGCAAACAATCAGATTAGAAATTCCAGCCAAACAATTGCAAGAATGCTCCAAATTACTGTAAAATAAGGTAGTGCTTAACAGAGCAATTCCTGGCACTAGGGACAAAAATGAAGAAGAGGAAAGTTATAGTTGGCAATATAATGCAGGTTAAACGTTTCTTATTTAGTACCTTGAACATACTTTCCAAATGAGTTAGTTACCAACTTTTAAAAAGTATGAGCAAATACAGTGGTAAAATCCTTCAGGTTCTTACAAGTGGTAAAATGTGGCCCATTAATCAGTGTTAATTTGGATACTGGGATATGTTTAATTTCATGGCCTTATAATGTTTGCACTTAAAGTTTGTTGGGGGTGGGGGTGGGGTTGCCATAGAAATGTATAAATAAACCTGTGGAATTTGGCATTGAAATGTCATTTTTATGTGGCCTTAAGAAGCAGTAGGTAGAAAGATGCTGTTTTGGAGGGCTCATTTATGTTCCTCTTTTAAGTGTTTGTTTCATGTTCAAATTCTTCTAGAACTCCCTGGACAAGGTATCAAGAACATTTATTTTCCAAGCTCTAAATGACATCAAACCCTTTGGTTTGTTTGCTTTAAGGAGTATCAATGATAATGAGAAAACTGAATGCTACCCTAGTTTGGAAAAATCTAGGTGTAGAGGAAATTGATTTGGGAATACCCTGGGTATTCTGTCCAGAAGCCATGCCAGAACTAAGTTAGCAAGCTACAGTCTAGAAAAAGTAACTTTTCCAAGTTCTGGAAATATCTCCTTTGAAAATCTATTTTACCCTTGTTTTAAATCAGACAATTATCACCATTTGCTCCTGTCTTTCACTGGATGGTCAAGGTCCAATACCTAACTCCACTCAAAGAAAACAGAGAAATAAGTTATTCTGCAGCAGATGTAAAGAGTAGCCCACAGATATGAAGCACAGCTGCATTTCTTTATATTTTTAAACCTTGTTTAAAAAAAACAAATTGGCCAGAATCCTGTAACTCAGTATATGATGTAAGTTAAGCAACATAAATTCTGAAGTAAATTGGTACTTGTTAAGGGGAGAAAGCTTTTATTCTTCATCACATACAAGTGCCACACAATAAGAAAACACAAGTGT
>JAHTLZ010000129.1:82683009-82696872 GCA_023846285.1 Phrynocephalus versicolor | reverse complement strand
AATTTTTAAAACTTTTTTTTCTGTACCGCCGCTTGGCAAGTTGGTGAGATGACGAGGATGCCCCCCACCAGAGCAGCCCAGGACAGGAGAGGGGGGGAGGCTGGGGACCCCCCCCCCAGAAACCACCCCTCTGGTAGGTGCCCTCACTCAGGCAGGCATATTTTCGCCTGCTTTTTTGGCCAGGAATCGGAGTTTTTTTAATTTTTAAAACTTTTTTTCGGTGCCGCTTGGCATCGCATGATGGCTGTGATGCCAGGAACGACAACGACAAATCAGACCCAATTTTTCTTTTATCGGTTCGAGTTCGAGTTCTGGCGGAGTAATTGTCGTTCTTTGTTCCATTGCGTAACAGAAACGAGGAACGGAAACGGAAACGAGAATTTCGCCAAGTCGTGCCCATGTCTAGCACCAAGCATGATCAAAAAGACAAAAGGCAATAGCAGAAATCCTGTTGCTTAGCATAGTAAACCACAACGAGAACAGGAACATTGACTCAATGAAACCTACAGTGGTGTTGGCTCACCCAATTGCCACTGATTCAAAGGGCCTACTCTAGTTGCAACTTACTATGCTAAGCTTCAGGATTTCATCCTAGAAGCCTAGGAGCACCTGAAGAATGGCATCCCAAAAGAGTCAGTTTCTGTACAAAAATCTCTGGATTCTGATCTATGTTGAACCTCAGCAACAGCCAAAGTCCTAGCTTTGTATTACACTTCAAAACAGAACACCTGTTCATTAACACATTTCCTTATGGCCAACTTCTTAGATGTTTATAGCTCATTAGCTGATGAAATGATAACAAAACATCTTATTGATGAGCAGACTGATAGCTAAATCAGATATGTAAGGACGACAATAATAATAACCTTCATTGTCAGTGTACAAACTCTGCACAGTGAAATTGACTGAGCCCAACAGAGTCAAACATCAAAGCATAACTCCTGAAAGGTCTGTCTTATCCAGGTACATCTTATCAGCTTTCAAACGTCTTTCCCCAGAACATCCGAGGTAAAACAACTTGGTCATTTGGTCAGATAAGTGTGGTTTCTACAGCTTTGAGCACTTGATGTCTACCCCAAATGACCTCTAGCGACCTCTAATGACTTATTATTTCTTCAGCAGTCACTGAAGTATTTTACAGCATCTTTTGCAATAGCATTTACAGCACCTTAAGCATAGGTGTTTTGTTACCATCCATGGACTTTTCTTTGCAGGGATACTAAACTCTGGCGTGCTCTAGTCCATGGGGTCACAAAGAGTTGGACACGACTGAATGACTGAACAACAACAAGCATAGAGAATTATTGTGGCACAGCACAATATACCCTCTCACTTACCTGCATTGGCACTTCCACAAGATAGGGAGAGGAGCTAGACTATTGCCATGAGAACAAGCTGCCTACATGGAGAGACTGAGGCCAAGTTCCTTTGCTCCACTGAAGTAACATATTTTACTGATTAATCTGCTTGCATATATTTCAAAGATAAAGTAGACCTGGAGGCTTTTTGATTTCTTAAATATAATTCATAAATGTTTTGAAAACCTGGGCTTGATTATGCAAACTTGGGCTCAAATCTTGCAGGTAATTCTTTTTAAAAGACACACAATTATTTTCTGAAGCAGGAAAACAAGTTCAACCATTTCCTTCATTGTCTAACATCTTCCTAGCATTTATGTGTCAACTGTTCCTGCAGTTCATTCACCAGTAGAACTGACATTGGTCTTGCTGAAGAATTTAAAAGCCTTTTCCAACCATCATCTCACCTGAAGCTGGTTGTTTCATGTTGCCACATGGTATAATAATGGCCATTGCCTCCCCACATTGCCAAAATGATCATGCGAGACAAAGTTTGGATATAAACTCTGGGCCACACTTTATTAACTTTGCAACTTCAAGTCAACCAACAGAAATCCAACTAGGGGTCTGCAGTGCAGCTTTATAGTTGGGACTAGAGATGGGCACAAAACAAAAAAATGGCATTTCGGTTTTTCATTTGTCGTTGAGAGGTCTGTTTCGGTTTATTTCTGTTTGTCGCGAATTTTTGGAAAAATTTTGTTACCGTTTTTCATTTTTTGTTTGTCGTTTCTACCCGCTTTTTGCGTGATTCTTAAAGCATTTCTGTGCGCAGGCGTCCCCCAACGCCCCAGACCAGAAGGAAAACACTAAAATAAAAGGATGCTGGCAGAGACACAAGTATAGACTAGGTACGCAGGGAGGCTGCAATGGCAGTGGCGGGCGTTGCACGGGGTGCAAGGCAGCCGCAGAGTGACTGCACTGCGGGGCAAGGGAGGGTACTCACCGAGAGGTATGCAGCACGCACACACACAGGGAGGCTGCAGGACTGAAGCTAGAGTCGCAGAGACAGCAATCCCACCCTAACTCCCACCAGAGACTGCAAGGAGGAGGGGGGCTGCCAGAGCTTTTTATGTCCTCTGTGGCTGCCAGACCTGCCCACCCAATCTGCAACCTGGGCATGCTATTGGTTGAACATGATCCCATCACATGGCTTGCCTCCATTTTGTGGCTGGTGGCGACATCCATTTTAAAGGGGAAAGAAAAATACATCGCAATGGGAGAAGACAAAAACAAATGTTTTAAGGACCCCAACCCCCCTGGTAGGTATTATCAGACAATATAAATAATTACTGCTGCGTTTTTACGGATGTCCAGGGCATTTTTAACATTTAAAATAGCTCATTTCAATGCACGTCACCATTAATGGAAACAAAACGTAACGACCACAATTTTCGTGGTTCTGTTCGTTTCGTTTCATTTTCATCACAATTTTCATTTGTCGTTTCGTTACGTAAGGGAAACAAAAAAAGGTAACGGAAATGAAAAAATGTTCGTTCCGTGCCCATCTCTAGTTGGTACCCTTGGGTTTCTCGGGACCCCTCCTACAGGCAACATATTAGGGCAAGTCAAAACCCAGAGTGTGCCCGGCCCAGGGACAGGACAAACTCAGTCGGCAAATCCCCTTACCCCATTCTGGGTTGGCCAGGCCCGCTATTTGTGCCTGCTGACCTGGTACCCCCCCGGGGGCACCCCCCCCCCCCCCCCGGGGTTTTAATCTCAGGATCCATAATGCCGGGAGGTTGGATGGGCCCGAAGAGAATTTGGGATCTGATTCACTGGCTGCCTTACTGCTTTCTGCATTACCACCATGGCTAGAGCCTAGTCTTGCTATGGTCCAAGTTGCCCCACCCAATTCTGAACCTCCTTCAACAGGCCCCTTTTAATTTCTGCCAGGAATATCTCCATCCTTGCATCTGATAGATGTAGCCTGTTGGCACAATACAATTCTGGCCTGGCCACACTGATCCCTGGGTGGCCCACCACGGAGCCCAGGTGTTGCACCACTGCCCGGCACAGCTCTCTGATCACTCCCATTCGGGCTCTATTGATGATTTGGTGCTCACACCTCACTCTCCATTGCAGCCGTGGGACCATGGTTGACCAAATAATTATGGAATTAGGAAATTTCTCCCTCCAATTTCCCTACTTCCCTTTGCACATCCTGGCCTTCCCACAGTGACCGCCCCACCTCACCGCATGGCCTCCTCTGCTCAGCCTCTAGGCCACAGCCTCCCCAGGCTAGCCTCTCCCTGCCTCTGCCCAGACGTCCTGTCCTCCCCACCCCACTGAACACCTGCACCAAACCTCGGGGGAGTGCAGCCGCACTGCCCTCGCAGTGCTGCGTTCGGTCCTGTGTAGAGGTGGTGCACTCTCCCCTTCACCACCTTCCCATTGCCTTTCTGCTTCCGCCAGCCATGTGACCCAGAGCTCCGGGTGCTGTGCCGCGACACCCAGCCAATGGTGCTTGCATGTGGCCAAAATGGTGGTTGCCATGTGCTGTGCTGCCAACTGCCAGAGCTCCTCTCCTGCCGGAAACCTGGCCGCGTGGAGCCCCTTCTTATCAGGGCTCCCTCACATCTCTCCTCGCGAGACCTCTGGTAAAGTCTCGCGTGCATTCGGCAGGAGGAGGAGACAAAGCTCCCTCCACGGAGCTGTGCATTGCTTGGCAAGGAGTCAGTTGAAGAGAAGCAACTTCAGTGCAATGCAATCTATGATCCTCCAGTCCCATGCACCATCAAGCTTTGCCAGCCCTTCATGTCTTCTTTTCCTCGTCTCAGTTGGATTGCATCAGGGCAGTCAAGTTAACCTCCTGCCTTGCATCCATCTCTCTCATGGGACTGGTTCAAGACCTTGTGTTCTGCCAACACGAGAGATGATGACCTGTAGATCGTGGTTTAACTTGCATTGGTTAAAAGATAATTTGAAAAACTGTTTCTCATCTTCCTGATCCTGTTTTCTCTTGAATGCTTGGGGATCAGAAGTCTATGAGGGCCACATGCTTTAAGTTTGGATGCATGTGTATGGCATGTGACTAGGTTCTTTGAAGAGAAAATATTTCCCACTCACCTTCCTTCCTTCTTTCTTTCAAACTTCATGTCTCATTTCATTTCTGATTTCAAGAATATGATGCTGCCTTGACTATATGCTAGTCTATGTTTTCCTCCATGCACCCTGGTATTGAGATGATGCACGCAGAAGCCCTTTTCATCTTTTTCTTTCAAGTTAAAGCATAGATGATGATACTGCTTCAGTCTGTGTCTGTGTGTGTACATTTCAGGGGAAGGATTCCTCTAAAGAAGTATCTCTCCATATCAACAAATGAAAAGCAAGTTTTAGAACTGCAACTCCAATAGGACTTTCATCTCAGAATGGGTCTGGTCCCAAAATGAATTATGGCAGCACAGGTGCTGTTCAGAACTTGGACCCACCCTCCTTTGAGCAGGGCAATACTCCAACCAGGAAGTACCCACCCCCATGCATCATTGTTCTTCTCCCTGACACTGGCCAATCAGACAGCGAAGCAGGATGATGCATGTCTTTGCTAGCTCCTGATTGGCCAGTCCCAGGGAGAAGGAACGATGATGCATGGGAGGCTACTTCCTGGTTGGATCACCCCGCATGAGGGAAACCAAGGTAAGTCAATGGGTGATTTCATTTCAGAGAGTGGGTCCAAGTTCCAAATAGCACCTATGCTGTTGTGATTCATTCCAGAACTGGACCCATTCCAAAACGAAAGGCCCATGCCTGCACCAAACCACCATCAGTCTCTTTGTATTAAAACATGGATATGCTGTTCCTTCTTTCTTGGCTACTGTGAGGTTTACAGCTGAGCTCTGAATGAGCATAAAAGATTAAGAGATATCATAGAGCCCGCATCTCTAACAGTTCAAGGATTTGACCCTGGAGGCTTTGACTCCACTACATCACTGGAAACAGAATCATAACACATTCATGACAAAACCTGTGGGTTTCTTACATAATATTTGAGGTATAATCATGACATTTTTAGCTAAACTTTGTATGCTGGCAAATCTAGAAAAACCTTTGTCTCAGTTCCAATCAGAACAATAATGATTTCAATGAAATGAGCTCTTTCTGCTGTTGTGGAGCTTTCGGTCATTGCATCTCTACTGAATCCAAATCCTTGTTGCTATAAAAGGAATATGCCAGATAGTCTCCAACATTAAAAGGCAAATTGCATGTCTCCTCTCCTATGCATGTAAGCACCATAATTGCTCCCAAAATTATATAACAGTATAGAATTTCATTCCACTGGCCCTCTGGTGGATTGAGTTGCAACTCTTCCAGTATGTTATGAATAGGACCTAAGGTGACCCCAAGACTTGGGGGTGGGGGAGACTTAAGCAAGCATTGACTGGTTTTTCCATAAAGAACTGCTGCTGCTGATAGCTGGTATTTAGCTTTATTTTCTGGATTTTGCAGTTTCCATTCAGCTGAGATTAGTGATGGAATCTCAACTGGGACCACTTTTTGCAACATCCAGAGCCATTTCCAAAAGAAAAAAAGGGTGTCCAAAAGCATCAGCAGAAGGAAGAGAATGTCTAGCAGGGAGCAGAGGAGAGAGAGCGAGAATACTCTCAAATGAAAGAAACACAGCTGTGGACACAAGGCTTATATTGATGGAGGGAACACTCCATTCCTGCTTTCTGCTTTAGCAACAGTCAATTTTGTTTTTTCTTTCCAGTTCTAGCTGTGGATCAGTCTCTCTGCCTGCTTTGTTTTGTCAAATGTGGATTTTGGTTTGCAGTACAATTGCATGTCTGTTGCCTTAAGTGCAGCTTTACATGAAAAAGTTAAAAGTTCTCATGGGTTTCTACTTTTGAACCATACAGATCATTTATGAGTCATTTTACATCATTGACAATGGAATATCATGCCTCTCTATTTGAGAATAAGGCCCACAGAGTCCAGTGAAAGTTAGAAGGGAGAAATATGCATGCATTTCTGGAAGGAAGTTGGAACCTGCAGAAGTGAGATGGAACCTCAGAAGAATAAGCCAGAAGAAAGTGCTTACAGGTAAATCAAACATTAAGGAACATAGGAAGCTGCATAAACTAAGTCAGACCTTTGGTTCTTATAGGCCAACATTGCCTGCTCTGACTGGCAGTGCTTCACCACCGTTTCTGACAGCAATCTGGGCCTGTCCTTTGTGAAGATACTAGGAATCTTTGGTGTATAAAGCATGGGCTCTGCCAATATATTAAACCCCTTTTCTATTGCTCTGTTATATAGTGTATTGAAAACACTTTTTAAGAGATTTTCAAAAGGCAAGATTAATATATAAGACTGTAAAAATTTCAAAACAATCTATTAAAGGGTTACAAAGCAACAGGGAAAAGGCAGCTTCTTTCCAAAGTACTACATAAAGTACATAAAGAAATATATTATGGGACAGATTATAGTATCTGCAGTCACTAAACATCACTCCCCAACTGCTGGCATTACCAAAAATGACCAAAGCTCCCCACACAGATTGAACTCCTATCCTTTAGCAGAACAAGTGGTTTTGTTTTGCATGGGTGTGTGATTTGATTTGTTATTGCTTGAAAAAGGTCCCCAGAAGCTGAGAAGAATCTCTGGTTTGAGATTTAAAAGGGATGGACTCATTCAACTTGGTTTTTGTGTCATGTAATCAGTACAAACAAATGAACAAACAAACTATTTCATTCATGTTTATATGCAGCAAATCTCATGGTATTTGACCATGTCATAGCATTACTGAGCTGTCCAGAGAGCTCTATACATATATTAAAGTGCTAAAGGCACATTGCAGTACTGAGCCAGCTAGAAAAAAACTGTGATGTACAAAAATCTTTTGGCATGAGAACCTTATAAAATTTGAACTCTCTGAACTAGTTTGTGCCTAGCCATACCAAAAAACAAACAAACAAACAAAAAAAACACCCACTGACCCCAGAGCTGGTAGTTCTGGACTCATATTGCACAATCTATGTTAATCTGTTTATCAGTCCATTGCTTTTTTTTTCCTTCTGAAAGAACCCCAAAACCTGGATCCAAAGTCTACTGGAGACAGTGGGAAGTGTTTCCAATTGCTTCGTTTTAGGCTTGCTATCAGGAGAGGAGGAAGGGAGCGACAGAGGGAGGGAGAGAAGGTGGGAACATGAGTTCTTACAAAATATGTAAGTGGGTGTGAGATGGAATGGAAGAGATTGGATACTGCAGGCTACAGTACACAGTAGTAGCTATTTAAGAGCATGCTTGCTACTGAGCAGTCCCCTTCCAAAGGGTTATATAAATATCTTCCCGTCTCAACATATGTGGAAAAACAAGGTCTGAGGTGAGACTATATCCCGTCATTTCTTATGGGAAACAGTGTGTGGACTTGTAACACCTCCTCACCCACCACCCACAGGCCCTGGAAACCTCTTACCAGCTGTATACAATGTAAAATTAACATCAGGTAATGACTCTCCATTATAGTGAGGCCCTGTTTTCTTTCCCTGTCCCAGCCCCACCATCTCTTTTGACAGAGCTATAACAGTTTCAAATTAAATGTGGGTGTGTACTCTGACTGCCAAGGCAGTAGAGATACCCTTTCTGGTGCTTTGCTTCTTTTATTTGGTCTCTTCAACTTGGTCTCCTTTCCTTTATGAAATCAAATCCAAATGCCTCAGCTCTGTGTTGGAAGTTTCCCTCCACCAGAGCCCACTCCCAAGGAGGCCTAAACTACAGTCTCTGACAGGATCTTCAGGCACTTTCAATATATTTTCAAAATGAATGTGGAAGGAGTTGGGGGGGGGGGGGGGAATTGGATCATTCATTTCAAGACCATACCATCATGTGAATGCGTGCGCCTGAGCAGAAAAGCTTTGTTCACCAGGGAAGAATGGTGGGGAAGACGGAGAAGCACAACTGTAAACTGATACTCTGGATTAATTGAGTCCACATTGGTGTGTGTAGGCGATTGTTTGCCTTTTCGAGGGAGCATTTTTTGGCAAAGGAAGGGTGTGTTTGAACGATTTGGCCTCTTCCTCCCCCTCCCTTAAAATGCAGCTGTTAGTGCTATACGCAAAGCATTTGAGAACATGTGTGACCAATCTGAGGACGTAGAGCTTGGCAGAGAAAATTTGGCAAGCTTTAATGAAACACAGAACAAGTGCATGTATATAATCCTTATTTATTTTTCCACCTGGAATCTGCAGCAAATCATGTTTCCTGAGCTAATCGCTATAGATTTAATTACAAACAGCCTGATCTTCAGGAGGGGAAAATTATCAGAAAATGCTACATTATTGCATCGGGGAGTAGACAATGCTGTATCTCCCTAAAGCAAGGCACCCTTGTGGCCTTCAGGATCTTGAAATATGCAGCGCTATTTTACAATCCCACATATTAAACAAAATAAATATTTAGATCAGATTAGGAGGCTGTGGAAGGTAACAATAGATACAAGTTACAGAATGAGGAGACAGGCGTTGAATGACCATTCTGAACCTGTGCAGGGAGAAAAGGCCACAGAGGCATTTGGGGTGCTGGGCTCCTATGGGGCTGGTCACGTGTGTTCTGGCGCATAGTACCAGGGATAGAATGCAGCAAAGGGAAAAAATGTTGGTGGAATGAGACAAGATAGCATGGCTGAGGGTAACAACAATGGAGAAGGAAAGGTCAATGTGTATGCACATGAAGTAACAGCAGAATGGTAAGGGCAACAAAACCACTGTGAAAGTAGGAAGGAAGAGCTTGTCCTGGATGCTGAATAAGCTAAGACGTTGTTGCAGGGATAAGAGTAGAGATGGGCACAATATTTTTTTTGTGTGTGTGTGTGTTGGGTTGTTCTAAGTCATTGCTTCAACACCCCAGTGGTGCACATTCCCTTCCCCCATCTCTCTTGCTGGATCTGTCACTGACAAGCTAGTGCATGCTGTTCATGCCCTCCTTGTTGCATGATCTTCCAGTCCTGGCAGGAGCACGGACTCCCCTTCCCCACCTCCTCCAGCAGCTGGTCACTGAGAAGAGGAGGCAGGGCAAAGATTCCTGCGACCCATTACTAGCTCATAGTGAGGAGGCAGCTGGGCAAATTAGGAACTGTACCAAATGCCTAGATGCCCTAAGCACATCCGATCTCACCTGATTTCAGAAGCTAAGCAGGGTCAGCCCTGGTTAGTACTTGGATGGGAGACCACCAGGGAATACCAGGTGCTGTAGGCGCCTGGAGTAGGAACTGGAAAGCCACTCCAGTATTCCTGCCAAGAAAACTCCATGGACGTGGGGTCACGAAGAGTCGGTCACGACTGTAACGCCACAACACACACCCAAATGTTACAATGGAAGGCTAGAGATGAGGTGGTGGTGGGAGCCACAACAAGTGGTAACCTAAGTTTGGGCAGCATGGAAAATGAAAATGGAAAGGAAGGTGGAATGATGTGCTCTTTTAGTTAAATAGATATTAGTGAATGAAATGGTTAATCAAAATTAATCAAGAAACATTTCAGGAAAAAAACACATATGTGTATCATAGGAAAGGTCATACCATGTGCTAATTGGTACGTCAGTGTTCATGTCCCGGGTTGGAGTGCCTTCATTGATCGGTGGGTCAGCAAGATAAGTTTGGTATTGTGTTGGTGTACCGTGCTCCCCGCAACCCAGCACAATCCTTTCCAGAGATCGCAGAGTTCGTCTCGGCTGCCCTGTTGAGGTCCCCCTGCCTTTTGGTGGTTGGGGACTTCAACGTGCATGCCGAGGAGGAACTCTCTGGCGCGGCTCTGGAATTCATGGAATCCATGACTTCCATGAATCTATCTCAGCATGTTGTTTGCCCCACCCATAGAGCAGGCCACACCCTGGACCTGGTTTTTACCTCCATGTCATCAGATTCTAGTCTGAGGGTTGGGGGTATCGCCCCTCTTCCCATGTCATGGTTGGACCACCATCTGCTAAAATTTTCCCTGGCGATCGCCACCCCGCCCCACGGGGAGCATCGGCCGTTTGTTTGGGCCCACCCCAGAGGCTCCTTGACCCTGCTAGGTTCATGGAGGCCTTCGGGGAGCTTTCTGGCGGTCTGGCAGACGATCCGGCTGAAGCCCTGGTGGAAAGGTGGTATGAGGGGGCCACCGGGGCTGTAGACCGGATTGCCCCAAGCGTTTCCTGCTATGTGGAGCTCGCTCTTCGCCATGGTTCACAGCTGAGTTGCGGGTGATGAAACAAGAACGCAGGAAACTTGAGGTCATATGGAGGACGAATCGGATGGCATGGAGTAGGGCTGCACTTAGTCAGCTGACTGGCCGCTATGTTCGTGTGATCAGGGATGCTAGAACATCCTATGTCTCCCTGAGAATTGGGGAGGCCTCGAACCGCCAGGCGGAGTTGTTCCGGGTGGTTCGAGACCTCTCCAATCCTGGTCAGCTGGGGCCTCCTCCTGGTGAGTTCACTAGCCAGCAGTTTGCAGCCCATTTTAGATCCAAAATAGAGGCCATCCGTTCTGATCTGCCCTCCAGTTGCGCTAGTTCACCCCCGGATATCCCTAGGACCTCACCCCCTCCATCTCCCTCCTTGGTGGAGTTTGGGCCAGTGTCTCCAGCGGAGGCCTCCAGAGTCATGGCTGGTTGCCAGCTGGCTGCTACCCCTTTCGACCCTTGCCCAGCTTGGCTGGTTAAATCTGCCGGAGGGAACATGCCTGAGTGGGTTTCGGCTATTGCCACGGCCTACTTTAGGGAAGGCATTTTTCCTTCCCGTCTTAAGAAGACTGTGGTGAAGCCCACTCTGAAAAAGCTTGGCCTGGCACAAGATGATATATCCAACTATTGTCCGATTGCCATTGTTCCCTTCCTGGGCCAGGTTGTTGAGAGGGTGGTGGCC
Source organism: Phrynocephalus versicolor (assembly GCA_023846285.1). NCBI lineage: Eukaryota > Metazoa > Chordata > Lepidosauria > Squamata > Agamidae > Phrynocephalus > Phrynocephalus versicolor. Next base: position 82,685,677 of record JAHTLZ010000129.1, on the reverse strand, counting down.
ATCCAGCTCCAGTCGTACCAGTCCGGGTTCAGGCCGCTTCATGGGACCGAGACTGCCCTGGTCGCTCTGAAGGATGACCTCCTCAGGGAGGCCGATAGGGGGTGTTCCTCCCTGTTGGTGCTCCTTGATCTGTCAGCTGCCTTTGATACCATCAACCATGGTAACCTGATGGTCCAGCTTCCAGAGGTGGGAATTGGGGGCCTTGCTCTGTCCTGGCTCCGTTCCTTCTTTGGCGGCCGGACCCAGCGGGTTCAGCAGGGTGATGACTTGTCGGCTCCTTGGACTCTCCCTTGTGGGGTGCCCCAAGGATCGGCAATCTCACCCATGCTGTTCAATGTTTATATGAGGCCACTGTCGGTTGTCATCGGGAGATTTGGAATCTGCTGTCATCAGTATGCTGATGACACGCAGCTCTATATCTCCTTTTCGTCTTCTGCAGAGGAGGCAGTACGCTCCCTCGACCTGTGCCTGGAGGCGGTCCTGGAATGGACCAGGAATAACCAGCTCAAGCTGAACCCGGAGAAGACAGAGGTTCTGTTCTTTGGGGTGTCCTTGTCTGGGTACAATCATCCCCTCCCTAGGCTGGTGGGTGTTTCCCTCCAGCCTACAGACAGGGCCAGGAATTTGGGTGTGGTCCTGGACTCAGCCCTTTCCCTGGAAGCCCAGGTGATGGCTGCCTCCAGGGCCGCTTTTATCCATCTCCGCAGGATCACCCAGATCTGTCCGTACCTCGACAAGTCCTCCCTGAGGACATTAGTGCAGGCCCTGGTGATTTTGAGGATCGACTATTGTAATGCCCTCTACATGGGGTTGCCCTTGACCCTCCTCCGGAGGCTCCAGAGGGTGCAGAATGCGGCGGCCAGGCTGGTGGTCGGTGCTCGTAGATTCGAGCACATCACCCCAGTTCTGGCTCGCTTGCACTGGTTACCCGTTGTCCTCTGGATTAGGTTCTAGGTCCTGGTTTTTATTTTCAAAGCCCTCCCTGGCTTGGGACCAGAGTACCTGGTGGAGCGGATCTCCCAGAGGTCAACTGGGTCCAGACCCACGAGAATGGCGCAGGCGCACTCACTGAGGGTGGCCACACCCAGAGAGGTGTGGAAATCGCGTACGCATGACCGCCCCTTTTCTATGGTGGGACCCATGTTGTGGAACCATCTTCCCAGTGAGCTGTGCCTTGCAGTGTCCCTGCTTGCCTTCAGGAAAGCCCTGAAAACCCATCTATTCAGGGAGGCCTTTGGCGACCTTTTCCGTTAATTTTTAATTTTCATTTATTTACTTTTAGTTATTTTATTTTATTTTATTTTATTTTCCTTGCCGCCAATGCCATCTCTTGTGTGGGGTATGGTTCTTCCCCACTTTTATAGCTCCCTGCTCATTTTTATGCTTGTCTTCCCTGTTCGTTTTTATTGTTCACCACGCAGAGTTCCTATAGGAAGATGTGGTGGTATATAAATGCAATAAATAGATAGATAAATAAATAAATAAATAAATAAATAAATAAATAAATAAATAAATAAATAAATACAGGTTATGTTGGTTGGGGGAGTCTGGGCATCAAAATCCAAACAAGTAACATTTCCCAACTGCTTATGTAAGTGCACAGGAAGCAGCTCCTTCATCTCAGGAAGCTAACTGTTGGAGAAAAGGAAAGAGTCAGCCAGGTGCACATATATGTGAAAATTATTTGAAAGAAAGAAAGAAAGAAACAGTGTGTGAAAAGACATAACAGGAAAAATAAATCTTCTCCCCTAATATTGTGTCCAAAAACCAACGCGGGGATGATAATGCTGCAGAAAAACAAAATGCAAAGTATAGTTTGGAAGTGGCCAAATGACTTATAATTTGGGGAGCGGAGGTCCAAAAAAAGGAACTTTTCAAATTCTGAATCACCCCTTTCAAAGTTCAAAAAGCTATTTACATTGACAGACATTCATCTGATTTCTGCAATGACAGGAAAGGACACAATTTCCTCTATGTATATATATACAGGTATATGCCTGTGAGCATATGTGCATGCATATACATCACATATATTCAGATTTAAATTGCAAAAGCTCAAAAGAATCCCCACAATAGCAATAACCTTTTCTTTTCTAGTTAAGCACAGGGATTTGTATATTTGGCACGTAGACCCAGGAGATAGGCCCAAATTCTTTGTTTATAGCAATAGCATCCATATGTGGAACTGATAGTTTGGCCAGAAATTTAGGTGTTTCCAAGAATAGCATGTGGTCTGAAACATGTGAGGGGCAAAATACTACACACCCTTAACTGGCATTCTTGTGATAATGATTTCACTACACTACTATTTGCGTGACACATGGATTCATGTTAAAAGGATTTCAGATCAACAGCTTACGAAAGATTGATCCTTCGCCAAGTGCTCTAGTAATGAGCTATGCCCTATTCATTCAAAAATAATGGCAGCAGTTCATTCAACAATAATGATCATGTTTCTTAAACTCCATCTTTGCCTTTAACTTAATGAAATTATTGGTTTATCCTTACCTGAAAAAGTACTCCAAAAGCAAAGGATGATGATGATGATGATGATGATGATGACGACGATGACGACGACGACGACGACGACGACGATGACAACAACAACAACAACAACAACAACTACTACTACTACTACTACTACTACTACTACTACTACTACTACTAC